>CAAKHD010013237.1:228270-260387 GCA_901007705.1 Fistularia tabacaria | reverse complement strand
CTCTCACACACACACACACACACACACACACACACACACACACACACACACACACACACACACACACACACACACGCGTGTTCCCACCCCCGGAAAAAACCCGTCGCACGAAAATAGTCGGTCCTCGTTCTTGATGACTTTCACATCCTGTTGTTTGTGTTTATCTCCAGCAGCGGGAGGTCACCTGAGAGCCAATCCTGGGCCTCCGTCTAACCCCGCCCCCTTACGCCGGCCAATCACGGGCCTCCATCCGACTCCTCTCGACCAATCACGGGCCCCCGTCTCCCCCCCTTTGGCTCTACTCTTGTTTGTTTGCGATCATTCGCACCGGTGCGACTCCGTCCCGGGTCGTGGGTTTCCGTATCACTGTGCACGTGCGCGCGCGCGCGCGTGTGTGTGTGTGTGTGTGTGTGTGTGTGTGAGCGGGTGTGCGCGTGCATGTGACCGTGCGTGCGGCAGGTGTTTGGCCTCGCCACCCACCATCCATCAAATCAAATGGGCGGATGACAGGAAGAACAAAAACAAATCCGTCGCTCCGGCAAGAATAAACGACGGACGGCGAACCAATGACAAGCTTTTATTATGAGCGTGCACGTGTGTGTGTGCGTGCATGCGTGTGCGTTCGTGCATGTGTATGTGTTTTTTTTGTTTTTAGCGTCCGTCTTTCGCGAGTAAAAATGAAAGAGGACAAAACAAACAGTGAGTGAGAGATGAGAAAGACGTCGAAAGGAGGCGGGGTTTATTGTTTTACCACTTTGGTTGGCTGGTACACACACACACACACACACACACACACACACACACACACACACACACACACACACACACACACACACGTACGCGCACTTACACTGCAGTCTTGAGTACAACTAAAAACAAGGCAATGCTAAGATGACATCTGTTTTCTATTGTTTTAGTGAATTAAAGGTTATGTAATATGTAGGGTGAGACTAACCAAGCTGAAAAAGAAGAGGAAATTATTCTGCTATTAAAAACTTACTTTTAGTGAAACTGAGGTATGGGGGGGGGAAAAAAGAAAAACATCATGTCACGCAGCTAAGGATTCCCTTAAAGGGGCGGCTACTGAAATGCTTTGTGTGGTACAACTCTTACCAATAATGTGTTATGTATGGTAAAACAGTCTTTTTATTATTTTCAATGCAGAAGAAATGAATAGGGGATAGCTGTGCAGGACAGGATATACTCTCTTCTAATCAAAATCCTGATTCTTTAAAAACTTTTCATAGATGACGATGAACAATTATTAACTGAAAAGCCTTTGAAAAAAATATTTAGCTTCTTTTATCAACCATTTTGCTTTTAGAAAGCGGACTCTGATTAGTGAAAAAGTATAACAGTATAAGAATTAATACAATTACCTGACATTTGTAAATTTAAGTCTTTTAGAGGTTTCAAATGTAAGTTTTGATACATTTTTCACTAATAAATGATTGATATTGTTACCAGCTAGTAGGTGCTTCAGATATGATGTAGTCACTTTGGTTGATAGTGTGTTCATGAAAATAAGAAAAGACTCTTTATTATCATTTAACATTCCTGTGAAGTGAAATTTGGTTTGCTAGGAAAAAGAAGAATCCACCAAAGCTTACTAAATTTAGAATCTGAACACTGGAGCTCTTTCACACTCAAGTCACAAGAGTCTGAAGACTCATTCTGCTCCTTTCTACACTGTGTTCAGACTTAGAGAGAGACTTTGAACAATACAAGACCAGAGATAAAATTTAGGTAAACCTGGTTATGGCCTATGTCATGTCTGGTCTGTATTAATAAGTTCTTCATCTGGTAATGGCATGACTCAAGTGGTTGACCAATTCAATCCTTTGCTTCCAAGTGTCAAAACTGTCCTTGACCAAGACACCAAATCCCTTTTATAGCATCAGTGTGCGAATATGGGTAAGTGAGGAAACATTGTAAAGCTATTTTTGACATTGCAAAACTTAACATTTTGTTGAGGTATGTTTGAATTATATTATTTGGATTTTAATATCAAATCAATTATCCAACTAAAGAATTTACAACCATTGTCTAAAAATGGAAGGAAGTGTAGGGTCAAAAAGCTCCATGAAAAGGTCTTGCCAACTGTCGAAATAGGATATTTTTTCGTTTACTGACACTTGCATTACTGTTTGGCTGTTGTCGTAACGGAAAATTATTTTGTATCAAAGTGAAGAAGAAAAAAGACCATTTTATTGTCACACACGCTTATGTACAGCGTGCAACATCAGCAAAATCAAGCTACTGCATTGAACCCATCATGGATGAAACATAAGCAGAAGTCAGCTACTGAACAGTGCCAGGGGAGCGGTTAGGGGCTCAGTGTCTTGCTCAACAACATTTTGACAGGCTAGGAGGAGCTGGGAATCAAACCAGAGATGTGCCACACATAATTTGATGGTTGAGTCATTTATCATTGGTTATTTATTATCATGTATTTCTAACTTATATTCTTTACCTCCGCCATGAACTTGAATAGTAGTTTTCTACTCCTTTTCTATAACCAGCAATTCAGGTGTTCCAAGAGCTCCCCCTGCATCACCTGTAATCTCTTGACTTCTGCTTCCATATAAAAGTCATAAAATAACCCCAACTATAGAAGAAAGTCTGTGCTGTGTATTGAGAGACACAAACCTTCAGTATCAAGGGCATACATTTAAAATGTGCATTCAAATGTACCCTCTCTTGCTACTTCAGTCTGAGGCATGTGTGTTTTCAAGAAAAGAAAGCTTGCACCAGGCTACACCCCTCCCTTTAAGGCAACCCCAAAGCATTTTGACAATCAACCACTGTGGCCCTTCACAAAAATCAACATCACCTGTGACCCATGGCCTCAACTCTGCTACTCAAATGCAGACATGTGTGAATATGTGTGCGTGTGTGTGTGTGTGTGTTTATGTATGGGGGGGCTGTGTTTGTCATGCTAATCAGCTGGCCTAACCTTAACGACCCAGACATCTGCTGGCCTGCGTGTGTAAAGCCCCACATTCAATTTGTTCCCCCACATACAAAAAGCAGATAAGACCCTTGAGGCTAGTAAGAATGCTTGTGTGTGTGTGTGTGTGTGTGTGTGTGTCCTTGTTGACGTATGTGTTGTATGCATGGATTTGAGTAATAATTACCAAGAGAGAACAGCCAATGTCTTCCATCTGTGCATACGAGTATCTGGCCAATAATGTCTAGTGGTGGACCCTCAATGAGCAAATATAGTTGGTCTTGCAGCAAACTCATCATGCTCACATTTATATACACAGACACATGCACGCATGCACGCACACACTGCCGCACACGTGTTCATGTGTGTATGCAGAGAGTGGGGGGTGGGATTTGTTTAATGGGCGAGACAGGGGACCACAGGGATTAAGCTCCCCCCAGCTGGAGGCTTTAGAGGAAAGGCTGGGGGCTGTTCTGTTAATTCAAGTGGGCTTAATAATGCCTGTGCACCCTCTGCCCCTGACCCTCCTACCACTACATCAGATCAGGGAGGAAACACATGATAAAGGGAGACAAGTAGGAGGAGTGTGTGTGTGTGTGCGTGTGTGCGTGCGTGCGTGCGTGCGTGCGTGCGTGCGTGCGTGCGTGCGTGCGTGCGTGCGTGCGTGCGTGCGCTCGGCTGTGTATCTGTGTGTGCAACCTGTAGCCATCCCTACAGTTGAGCATTAGCTCTGGGGACTTGAGAGATTTTGCCTCCATATTACTTGTACCACTAGCCAGCTTTGGCACCAGGCAGCTCTGTTGCTCCACTTTCCTGCCACAACCAGTTTAGCTGAAGCTGCATTAGGATTAATCAACACCCAAACAATATGGCAAATGCTATCAATTGGGTCAGGCACTGTGCCACTGTCAAAAGCAGCTTTTTCCTCTTAATCCAATGAACTATGCCCATAACCTGTGACATTAGATTACAAAGCATTCGATGACAAGCAAAGGACATGAATAACCATTAAAACTGTTGCTTTGTTGTTTTTGTATCAAATGGGGGGGGGGGATTCTGGGATTTATCTCATTATAATAACTACAATTATCAATTTTAACAGTAAATTTTGAAAAAGGGGGTTGTTGAGTTAATACTATAATGACTGATTAATAATATTGACAATCCTAGTTTCAGATATATATACACAAGTTGCTTGATTAATCCTAATTCTATTTGGTGACTTTAGATATGCAATATGTATGAACAACTTCACTTTTAAATAAAAATTGATAAGACCATTGGCTCCCCTTAAATATGTTTTTATTGTCTATGAGTAAGACATTGAACCAGCAAAGCTACTGATTATGGCCTTCAACACCTATGTGTGAGGAAATAAAATTTGTGAAGTTCACTGATTGGCATTTAGGTAAAAAAGACACAACATAAAGGAAGTCAGTTTTAAAACTTGCATGCACCATGACATACTCAATTCTTCTGAGTCTGCCAGAACTGTGAAGTCAGTTGTGGTATTCAGAAGATGTGAATGCAAAATTGGACATTTTCCTAAAATTATATTGCAGTAGAATGAACAAAATACATTTTTAAAAACCCAATTCAGTGATGACTGAATTTGTTCAGAGAAAACCAACATTTGTTTTTGAGAGACAATGGTGTTTTGTCTCTCGAGCCGCATGCGGCTCTTTTGCGCCACCCTAGGGGCTTCCTGGAACCTCTTCAAACATGTATGAAAATAGATGGGGGGGGATTTTTTTGTTTAGATATGGTTTCTGTAGGAGGACAAACATTCGTAACATTTTAATATACTGTAAAAATGTGCATAATAGATATTACATTTCAACATTTCTGTCAACGAAGATTTGCGTCATAGCCTGCGACACGTCTCAGTGCGGCGCCATGCCAGGCAGATGGCTGTTGTAAACAAACCGGCAGGTGTGTCAAGGGCCATGGATCCCAAAGGGAAAAAGAGAAAGATAGCTGATAAGGACAGAGGATTCAAGGAAGAATGGACCAAATCATTTGCTTTCATTGCCAATGTGGAAGGATTGCCTGCATATTTGCTTTGTAATGAGAAGTTGTCAAACAACAAAAAGAGTAATTTGGAAAGATATTTCCATGGAAGACATGCTAAATTTGCAGCCGACTACCCAGTCGGGAGTGAGAAAAAAAAGTGCGATTGCAGTACTTCTGGAGAAATTAGAGGAGCGCATAGGTAGATTCAAGAAGTGGATTGCATCTCCAAACTCCACGACTGCTGCCAGTTTTGTTGTTTTTGCAAACCAAGAGATAATAAAGCATGGTAAACCGTTCACAGATGGTGGTTACATGAAGGACTATATCATCAAAATATCAGAGCACCTATTTTCAGATTTCAAAAGAAAAATACTACTTAGTCATTTTGATAATAGGCTAATATAGCTAATATACACTTACAGCCTGTGCTGCCTTCATATAAGGCTTATATAAGGCTTTTAAATTTTATGCGGCTGCAGACAGGTTTTTTTTTTTTTTTGGTCCAATCTGGCTCTTTGAACATTTTGGGTTGCCTACCCCTGATCTAGACATAGATATCTATATGGGTGTCTTGGGCTTGGTCTAGCTTCTTTCACAGTCGCTCGAGAGTACGGGCTGGACTCTAAGAAGGAGGTAGCAAACAATCCAGCCACTAAGTTTCAATCAAATGCCATTCATTTAGTTTATCCAATATGATGATTTAACATAAGATGGACAAACATGCAATGGAGGTTATTTTCTTGTAGCAGCTCTTGATGTCATCTATACAAAACATCATGGCCCTTCATGCAAACATGGTTCTAAAATAAAATGAGGGCTAGATGTGTGATTAAAAAATAGCTACTGCATTGAATTCTAACCATTTTCTTCATAAGCCTCGATCAATTCAGAGTTTACTTCCTTCAATGGCTGGAGGCTATGTTTTCTATTGTCCAGAGGTCTCCTAAAAAAGTATCCATTCATCCATCCATGCATCCGTCGTCTGCTGCTTATCCTACTCAGGGTCGTGGGGCAATCTGGAGCTTATCCCAGCTGTCATCGGACGAGAGGCGGGGTACACCCTGGACTGGTCGCCAGTCAACCACAGGGCCACATGTATGGACAGATAGCTATTGAGTTTCTCTTATTCAGGCAATTTTTCCAATTCACCTGCTGCATGGTTTTCAACTGTGGGAGGAAACTGGAGAACCCAACGCAGGCACGGGGAGAACATGCAAACTCCAAACAGAAAGGTCCCCTGTTGGAAATCGAAACAGGGTTCTTTGTGATGTGAGGCTGCTGCGCTATCCACTGTACCCCTGTGTTGCCTCCTTTAAAATAAGAAAAAATTGAAAAATAAAAAAAAAAAAAAGGATCACACACTATGATTTTACCATGGTGATGGTTATCAAATTAATGGTAGAAACTAAAAATGACTCAAAACAAACAAACTAAAAACAGTATCCAACATACTAACATGTTTATGAAATGTTGCTACTATCTCATACGCACAAAGTGTGACATTGCCGTCACATTCTCGACTAGGTGAGAGTTGAGCCCATAGGTGTACTTTTGGGAAAATGTCATGTTGTTCCAATATTCAAGAAAAAATACCTCTAAATGTTCAATAATGAGCTTGAAAATATACACCCTCTTTCATAAAATGTTAAAACCAGGTACCACGAAAAAAAGGGGAGCAGCATTTTTGTAAATAGTAACTGAAGTCAGGCAACTTCTTACAACAGTGATGTTTAAAAAGTCCATCATTTCAAAATTAGATTCAAGGTCAGGTGAGATTCTCTGGTTGATTTTTTTTTGATTACCTTAGATGAGGAAGTCTATGAGAGATGCCAATGTCACACCACAGTATGTTATGAAATGCTACAGCAACAAGAAATTATCATAGTGGAAATTAAAAAAAATACATTATTTAACTTTTAATTTATCTTATACTTCAACCGTGAGGCAGCTATGCAAAGCCAGTGTATCCAACAGAAATCTTATCTTAAACCCCTGCCAGGTGACTGAAGGTCAAACACATTACTGTCTCTGGTCTCTCATATAAATAAGGAGAATGCAACTATTTTTTATATGGTGGCTGATTATTCTAGTGTACTAATCCTCCAGCTTGGCCTTCATTCAACTTAAATGACATAAAAATACATTTATTTACAAACTTCATTGAATTGTGTGTTCGTACTATGTATCTGTAATGAAAATGATTTTAGGACAGTGAAAATTTAAAATTACATACAGTAGCTTGAAATACATTTAACTTGGTAAAAAATGGTAAATCAACAGATGGTGAAAAACTATTAGTGACACACCTTTAGAGGAAATCCCTACTATTTATTCAACATTTACTTTAGCTCAATTATCTTGTTTACATATTTTATGTCCATAGAGGAGCTAAACAAATTACTAGCCAATTTCGAGTAACGACAGTAATAATACAGTCTCGTCCGCAGTGTTGTCGCAACTGCTGAAAATTCCAGAGCATTTATCTTTCAAAAGTGTGGTTTCCTTTTCTTGATTTAAGGTTAGTTTTGCATATTCGATACACTGAATTTGTCAAATATTGCGTTATCAGAAAAAGTACTGCAATACTCTATGGTCGGGTCTGAGTTTAGGTAATACATTTTTAAATTGTGATAGGTTTCACTTTTACTTAAAGGAGACATGGTTGTTGCTTAACATTTATGTGAAGAAATTCTTAGCCCAAAAAAAGTCTACTTTATTTCAATAGGAAGTTGGGCATACACTTAATATGAGATAAGCAACTTAAGCACACTACACTTAAGTGTGACCGGATGTAAGTCAAGAGGAAACACAGCTAATAAATTAGCTCATTACTTCTGAGGATAGGGGCCGCATCCATGGGTTCCCTGGTCCTGACATTGGACTCCCAAGACTCAGAATACAATTGGAATGGCACATATATTCTGCAGCACCACAGGACAATCTTGCAACCACAAAAACATGCACAAGTGCAAGCACAAATACACATACCTCAACAAATACACGGACAGCAAAAGGGCAAACCATTAATGTCACAAAGGACATTCATGTTCAAGCTTCAGTAAACAACTCTTCCTCTTTCAGCAGTACAAGAACTATTGGTGGCAACAAGACGTTGCCAGGGAGAAAGAGAGGGCAAAGATATATTTCAGTTGTAGTTACACATGTCACCCATTCATTCAAACCTTTTTTTGTTAAGATTCTCCCTGGCAAGAGAAAAACAAAATGAAGGGAGAAAAAAAAAAACATTTAAAAGGGAAATTGTGGCGACCACTAAAACACAAGTTTGAGAAAGGGGACAATACAGGATTAGTTGCCCTATATTGTCACTCTGCCTGGGCACCAGACATCAGCTGATGCTGCTGCTCCAAATCATCAATGATACAGCTGAACATCTCTGCTGGGGATATTTTTTAAAAACAAATCGAGAAGTCACACATACTCACTAAATGAATAAATGCCTGACCAATAGGTTAAGAGGGCTTATTAATAATGCATATATACTGGAAAGAGTTTTTGTTACCATGGAAACTTGGGATTTAAGAGAACAAGGAGGTGTGCTTTTTCCTGTCATAAAAAACACCCAGCTACAAAATTTGTATGCAAAAGTGCATTTTAGGGCAGATACAATATCCCTAGAACCACTGAGCTGGAAATACTCTTCTTTTGTCTGTAATTCCCCCAATTATAAATAAACAGTTTTGTTATCTTTATTATTCACACAAAATCTAAAGAACAACTCAAACAATATGCATCATAAATAGGTCATAGCATTGTGTGATGTTAAAAAAAACTTGAGTAACAAGCCTCAACGATTTCCGATTTTTTTTTACCATTTCACACCGTTAACCCTCAACCATAGCCCCCTGCAACATTTTACAATAATCAAACACTAATCATGTAAACCAATGGAAGTAAAAGCAGTTCAAACAACTACAACATCTTCTTTATCTCTGAATTCCAACATGCTGACAGAAGCACAAGTGGCATCATGTATCATTTCATTGCCTAACTAACCTGGCTTCAATAATCAGCTGCTCCTCACTGTACACCATGTAACTGATTTGTGGACGAATGTCAAATAAAAAAAAAATCACTTACTGAGTGTCTTGATTGTGGAAACATCATGTCAGTTCCTTGTGTGATGCTATCCTCTCCAGACACGGTTAACGGTGTACCCTGTGTTTTTAATGTGTTTTCCCCCTTGCGTTGGTCCTTTGTCCAAAGCTAGCCCAACCTTAAAGAGGAGCTGTCCAGCGTTAGCAGGCTGACTAGCTAATGGAAGCTAGCGACCCCCCTCCCCCCAAAATGTGAAGCTGACTATAAGTAATGTACTTTGCAGTCGCTTGCGAGGTTAAAAGTCGGCGTCTTGCCTCGTCGATGCGGGACCATTCAGCAATGATTTGCGGAGCCCGTATTGACTGCGGCCGGACGGGAAAACCACCATCAGTGCTGGCTGCTTGCTGGCTAGCAAGCTAATTCTTCCGAAGCTGTCACTCAAAATGATTCATCGCTATTACGAGCTTTCCGCCTCGACGTTCGAGTGGCAGCCCGGGGAGCAGAGCCGAGCGCGTGGAGATGAAGAACGGCGGCGTGAAGGATGTGGCTGGCTGGCGAGCGGTTCACAATGCGTTCGTCCTCGGTCTCTCAGCTCGCCGTTTTTCCCATCCAGCTTCGAGGTCACTGCTGAATAAGTTGAAGGGGGAGAAGCAGCTCCAATTCTCGGAAATAACAAAATGTCTGCTGTTTAGTTTAAGTTGAATCCCACTGCACCCGACGGCGGCAAGTCAGCCGAGTGAAGTTGGAGGGAAAACAACCGTAATGTCGCTCTGACGGTAGGTCAACTTGGGACGGAGTGTTTGCAGGCCGGAGTTGGACTGAGCGTTTATCCCTTCAGTCGAGGAAACCGTGGAAATGTCAGTAGCGGCGGAGCTAGAAAGTCAGTCCACTCCTGGAGCTGGTAGGCGCGACGCTGACGAGCTGAACGCCCCCACACAGAAGCTCAGCGGCTAGACGTGCCGCGTCGCTTCGCAGATCTACGCCCCGCAGTTCTATGGCAGCGGGCGACTCATATCTGAGCGGCGAGCGCCCCTTGTGGACAGACTTAGTAACCGGACACACGTCCACTCCAAGAGACAAGCGTGTTGTTTTACAATTCATTCAGGAAAATGTGGGAAAACAGATTTCTTTCAGTCATTCATCATCTATTGCTAATCCTGCACTCTGTGACGCGGGTACGCTCGAGCCTATCCCAGCTGTCATTCGGCGAGAAGCGGGGTACACCCAGGACCAGTTGCCAATGGGCCACATATAGAGACATACAACCATTCACTCTCTCATCACAAGTCAGTGTAATTTGGGGTCTCCAATTAATCCGCTGGATGTGTTTTTGGGAAGGTACAGGAGAACCCAGAGCAAACCCAAGCAGACATGTGGAGAACGTGCAAACTCCACACAGAGGGCCAGAGGGTCAGAACTGAACCGGGGGCCTTCCTGCAGTGAGGCAGAAGCGCCAACCGCTAAGCCAGAAAACAGCTTTTTTGAATTAATCATTGCAAAGGGAAAATGAATTGCCTAATTTGTTTGCTAAAAAAAATATTTATAACATACAATCAAACACAAATCTAAATGACATTTTATTTGATACCTAACTTGCTATGTCCAGTGTTTCTTTCTTTATATATTTACTTTCAATATTAATAATGCAGAGTTTGGTACCCTGCTCCTGTTTCCCAGCCTGGGATCATTAAAATACATCTGTTGAACTCTCAATACTGAGCATTTCATGTTTGCTAAGTACAGAAAATACATGGCGAAAGACGGATAGACTCAGAGAAATGCAGTAACATAAAAACACTGTTTGCAGAATTGTAGAGGGATTGTTCAGGGCCAGTATGAGGGAGTACAGTTGTTTTCTGATATTTAATTTTTTTCCCCCCAAACCTTCAATTGCTTTCATCAAATACTTCTGTTTAGCTTTGCATTTTTTCATTGGGTTTGAGGAAAATTACCCTGCAACCTCTATTGTGATGGGTATTAAATAAATCTTTGTGCAATGATCCTCTTTGTATTTATTTTTTTTTTTCAGAATGCTACAGCAGTGAAAATTCCAAGATCTTACATTGTTTTGATGTTTGAATAAGGTGATACACAAAAGAAAATGTGTTCTCATCTGCAAAATTGATTACAAAAGTTGTTTCCGTGGTTAAAATGGACCCAATGCATTTTCTTCCAGTATAAGATGTCATACATTTATACACATATATTTATACACACACACACATATATATATATGTGTGTGTGTGTGTGTCCGTGTATATAATACTGATAATTGATTTTTTTAATGCAATACGGTGTTCAGCTAATGATTCTAACCCTTTCTAGGTTGGATACTTAATAAAATTTTACTTTCGCCTTACCAGCAGTTTCTCCTATGATCTTTCCTACCAGGGGTCCAAACATCGCAGTTGAAAGATTAAAGAAGAGGGAAGAATTATGATAAGGCAGAAAACCCTTCAATTACTACCCCAGCAAAATATATTTGATTCATTTAAAACGTGAGTGAAATGAATATAGTTCTATCATATTTATTTTTTTGTTTGTTTTGACCCTTTCAGGTTTGTATGGCTCATTTTGAAAATATTCTTAAAATCAGACTTAATCATGACTTTGCTGTCAGAACTTATTATCAGTGCAGAACAATTCAGTTACAACTACATGTTTCAGACGGGGGCTCAGTGCTCACATCTAAGGATGATGAGGTCTTTGGAAACAAAATACATTTCTTGTTGTTGCTGATATAAAATATAAATTCACACAGTTCTCCATCATTGGAGGTCAGATGTCAGATTAATAAGGGACCATAGACTTAACTGTATAGGAACATATTTTATTCCAATTTAAAACATTTAAAGGAGAAGGCTATGAAAATTATTTCTGTGTTTAAATGAGGTTCAGGCAACAGTGGTTGAAATGAAACATAGATTTTAAAAAAGAGAAATATGGCTAAAATACTGTAATTCCATAACCATAACTCAAACCCTTTTCATGAGGGCATTGCATGAATAGAGTATCGCACCCACCCATTCCCTCCCCAACCTGACATAGACATGCAATTAAAATGACATTTATCTTTTAAAAAAAGAAAGAAAGAAAAAACAGCAGTTTATCATTAATCTTAAATAGAGAATAAAACTGTCCTTTTGTTAATTAATCACATACTTAGTGTTTATTCATTTTAAAAACCGGACCATGAAATTCACAGGCCCTCTGATTTCTCACAACATTGGCACTTGTTAAGTCTGGCTTTACAAAGAAAGGGGATTGGCACACATTGTACATAATTTACATTTGGTATACTTGAAAAAAAAAAGAAAAGAAAAGCAGAAAAAAAAAAAAAAAAAAATCAAACAAAAATACATTACTTTCAGTTTGTACACCACTACACAAAGTTAATTTGAACTCTTTAAAAAGTTATCTTAAGTGGTCCTAAAAACACATGTTAAGTTGTGTCAGCTTTATAAAATAAAACAAAATGTAAAAGATTGTTTTTACTATTGTATGCCATCCCTCTGATAAGAATGGATCTCTAGCGTAAGTAATAGCCATCAAAAGTGTACATGCATGCCTTAGAGTACCAGCAAACGCACTTTAACGGGCATATGAGTGACAGACCCATCATCATGGTGCGTTTCAGTGCTTTCAACTTGAGGAAATATACATAATCCAACTGAGGGGAGAAAAAAAAGCAACAGATATGTAAACAAACAGCATGTTCATTCAATCACTTGCTATTAAAACCACCAAATTATTAAATTGGCCATTTCAGTACCTTCACAAGTGTTTAATAATATTCAGCAAACATTTGAAAAGGGAAATCATATGATACAAGTCAATGAGGAAGTTGGAAACACTTGGGTCAATTTACTGTCAGATCTAAATTCCTGTTGTCAATTGGCAGTGTTTTTACCGCACTGTCACAATGCAGTGAATGTGGATTTAAAAAAAGACATTACAAATAAATGGAAATAGTTTTTCAAATCACAGACCAAGCTCTGTTGCTGGCTCTAATCATTGGCAGTGTGACCGTCTGATTTGCACCATTGTGATCTGAGCCTTGGACCTGACAAAGCATCAAGCTCACGTTTTGTCGGAAAATGAGTTTAAAAGACAACATTATCACAGTTCTGTCGAGTGGTCCCCTTCATGTGTTCATTTTCATTCATGTTTCTCATCTTTTCAAGAGTTCATTCATGTTCAACATTTTGCACATTTCATCTTCAGGACAATGAGATTCAGAAATCACATGGTCCAGAAGTGTGTTGAATGTGCTACCTAACAGCCAGAACTTGCAATGAAGGTGACCGCTACAGTATCTATCAAAACATCACTGAAAATGTTGTCAGTTTATTCAACAGCATATCAAACTGGATATAATCTTTAACTGTACCCTTGAATAAAAACAAGTTGAATTCTATTGTACTTGAGACAAAAAGACAAAGGGTTTTTAAATGTTGGACAAAGCACAATTAACCCATTACCAATACAGGGCGGGACAGCAACTCCTTGAAATAAGCTTGTTTGCCAAATCAAGAGCTTTGCAAAAACCAAAATCATTTACACTCTCGAAAAATATGTGGCACTTAGTATAAACGTGTTTCCATCCTTCATTAATTGTTTCAAAATACACAAACTAACATGATCATGGCTATACCAACACTATGTACACAAAAACCCATCTCAAGTGAAACACATGATCAATAAATTCCCCTAAAGCTCAGAACATCAAACTGCATGAGTAAACCTTTTGGCAAGAGAATACAGAAAATGGAAGAGTTGGTAATACAATTCTTAAGATATCTTATCTAACCTGCCAGTTCTTTCAAAGTGCACAAAAAGATCAAAATTACCAAAAGCACTCCCTTTTTTATGACTAAAACAAAGGCCTTGCCGAAGTCAAAGATGGAAACACTGTCAACGAGATGGCAAGGCCAATTTGTAGGACTATGCAGGAAAATGTCATTAAGCCAGTAAGACCAGCACCCAATTCATCGGGAACGGAAGATGTACTGTTGCATGATGGGAGACCACAATTGTTATGACTTATGCTGTTCTCCACCTCTAAAGGCAGAAAGAATGGTGAACAAACCTCTCAATAGCCTCCTTTAGTTATCTAAGTATCTATGGACTGATGCATTCCTCCGAAACTGAACCTGGTCATCAACCTCAACAGGATGTCAACACACTCTTGATTAGAAGCACCCCCTTTAATTGATTGCACCTTTTGCTCTACGCCATCCACAGATTCTTTCCATTCTACTGAAGCTGCTAGTAGTAGCCCTTGTGATGAGAAAGTTATGAAAACTTACCTGAATTACATAGTGAAGACAAATATAGCCATCTATCAACTTTCAGCTTTATGGAATATTTTAACATCAGGCAAGTGAGAGAATATGGTTCTGGATTGGTACCAATAGCCAACACACATCTGTAAAAATTACAAAAATGCAAGAATCCTCAAACAGTTAAATATTTAACCACTATTTTTTTTTTTTAAAACGTTTTCATTTTTCAATTTGCATAAAGCATGAACCTGAAATGGAAACAATGTTTTCCATTGTCAAGCATTTAAAACAGAACTGCAACAACTAAATATATGAAGACTCCTGAAAAAGATAGAACACTTGTCCATAAAATAGTTTTGATATTTTACAGCAGTATAAAATCTCCTGTCTCCGTGGTTGGAAAATCTTTTGAGTTGAAATTAAGGAGACTGAATCCAAGTCTTACTTACCGTATCAACAATACATAAATCTGATTGATAAATTATACATACAAAAAGGACTATTTACTCTCTAGATGTTCATTAAAGTTTATCAAACATAAGCCAAATATAAGTATATTTGATTACAGACAGAAAGCCATTTTGGTGATCAAGTCCAACTCCAGACTTTTATTTAGTCTACCGTTGACTATTGCACTGTACTGATCTTGTATCGCAATTTACATGTTGTGCCCAGGAAGATTCTTCTCACCATAGAAGGAAAACTAAGAAAATAAATCACAGTACTTTGAGAAATGTGATACAGGTAACCGTTGACAGCAACCAATGCCACATAATTAGATATTTGCCATCAAAATTTGAATGATTCAAAATCAGTGATTTTGATTGTTGCAGCACAGTTCTGTAGCGTCATCCGTGCTACCTAATCTACGTAAGTGATGAACAGGATACTGGCATCATTCTTCTATGTACAAAAAAGTACTTTGAATTTAGTAATTTAGTGACACAAACTAACAGTAGGGTTGATGCCCAGTACATAAATACTGGCAATGCTGTTCATTGTAACACTTGTAACATGAGGGGCAATATGAAAGGACTGTATTTAGGCATTCTGGAGGGTTAGAATCCCTTGAGTAGTCATCTTAAAATCAATGTATTTCGAGAAGCACTGTAAGAATAATGTAACAGATTGTGTATTCAACGGTGTCTTGCCCTCACACTGCCCAAGTAGCATGAAAGCTTTATTTACATTCAACAGACCTTGTGGGCTTTGATTTGGGCATGGTTGAAAAATATCTAGGTATCTAGATGTTCCCGAGCACTGCCCTGATAATAGATTCCTATTGTGATTGTAATTAGTCATCATTTGGAGATGACCCATGTCCAGGTCCATTTCCTGCCCTCCATACGCCATGCTGTACTTAATAACATGTATGGGTTAAATAACAAGGGTGAGAGCCCTTTGCCCATAAAAGCTTAGTCTACTCAGGGACAGCCCACTAACCCATCTTGAACGCACAAGCAATCGTGATAATATAGAGTAACGAAAGAAGATGTGTGAGAAATATTGAAGGCGAAAGAGAAACAACAGGTACTCCACATCTGAATACGACCAGGAAAGTGGGGGCCAGAGGATTGAGCACAAATAGGGGAGTGTTATATTTGGGTAGTTTATGTGTGTTGGTGCAAGAGAAGATGTTTTTAAAACCATAAAAGAGATAAACAAGTGAAATTAAAAAGGCAGACAAACCAATAACTGGGAAGGTAAATGCACAAGAGACACAACATTGATAGTTGGTCTTTTATGTATAAAGCAATGCTTATCTCTTGGAGCAGTGATGTTTCATGCTGATGTAAAGGTTTTTATAAGTGGATCCTGCATTGTGTGTTGGGCTGCAGGCCTCTTGCTCGCTCTTATTTTCTTCCTGTTCCATTTTTTTTGGTTTCACACCAGGTTATATTCTTTGAGGTTCAGCTGCAAGATAGTGTCTTTGACCGCAGCAAAGACAAAGCGGATGTTCTCTGTGTCGGTGGCGCATGTGAAGTGGGAGTAGATGATCTTGTCACTGTCTGGATTCAAGTCCACAAACATCTTCAAGATGAACTCTCGGCCCGCTTGGGGATCACGTTGGGGACCTGGAAAATAGATAGAATATGATTATTTAAACTCTGGCCTTCAATAATTTTCTAATTATTCTGCTGGCAAATCTAATGGTGGGTGAAAGACGATCATCTTATTTCTGTCATTCTAAAAACTTACCAAGTTTAAAAATAGGTTTTAACAACTGAGTAAGGAATTATTTATTTAAAAAATATATATATATATTTCAACCTGATGGGGATGACTTACTTGTCAAAACTTCATTTTAAAGGAGCACAAGTCACAAGACTACAAGTTGAATCAATTAAGGTTTTAAGTTGGTATTGTAGTTCAGCATAATAGCCTCAAGATGTCAGTCTAAAACCAGACATGAAATAATAAGCTTACCTTACCATACAAAGTAAACAATGTATCAAGGTAACAAAATGATGCCTGTGGAGATTTCAGACATTGACAGATGAAAAGATTATGTCATAGAGGAAAGAAAATTTAACATTCAAATCACCATCAAACTCTGGGAAGTAGTCAACCAGGTGAGAATACAGTATCTTCTCCTCAAGCAGATCCTTCTTGTTGAGGAAAAGGATAACAGAGGAATTTTGAAACCAAGGATATGTGATGATGGTCCGGAACAGAGCTTTGCTCTCCTCCATACGATTCTAAACATTCAAGGTGAGAAAGAAAAGGTGAGCAAAAAGAACATCTTCTATACACCTTGAGATGAATAGAAACAACAGGTTGTTCAAATCTTGATTCATATATTCAGTCCAGCAAGCTCAACCAAGTTATTGTGTTTTGACCAAATTTACTGTTAATACTTACAAAATATATGCTATTTAAAAAAGAACAAACTGTAACAGACACATCTCTTAAGATTGTGGCAAAACACTTAACCAAGAATACAAAAATCAGTCTTACGTACTTCTCTTAGTTGTAATTATACAAAATTCACTATTGGCCTCTAGGTGATTAGACTGTCTTCTGGGCCTCTTAGGGCTTAGGTGGGGATAGCTTCAAGCACAAGCTTTTGGGATTTCCCTGTTTATTCTCCTAGTTTGCTGTGACAAGGGTTTTTTCCTCTGTTGTTTTTCAGTTGTTTTTTACTGCATCGGCCTTAAGTCTTTTCTGATTTACTTTTATTGAAGTTGTTAGACTGTTTATGGACATTCATTTCAAATTTTATAATAATTAAAATGAACCCTTTATTGTCATTTTTCACTTAAAACCGTAACAGAAGATAAACTTTGAAGATGGTTAAAATTATCCAAACATTGCTTTTCTTGTGAAGTCAGACTTATTTTATGAATGCAAAATTGACACAAGCATGTTCTGAGAATGCACAGTTTACCCAAATCAGACTACCAAGCTAACATTAGAAGAGTTGGAAATGAATTGAAGTTAAACAAGTAAAAGCTGAGATCTGGTGTCAAATTTGATTCTTTTTCCTTCTTCTGATTTCAATTCAAGGCCAGCATCCCCTCTCAAATGTTTAATATCTGCAAGTCATATTGTGATCCTGTCCAGACTTGACCAGATGGCATCAAAGGCATTAAAACAAGGCTGCCATGTTAAGTCTGCAGGACTCAAAAATCTGCCTTGAGCTTGTCAACAGTGTAGGATAATCATGGCAAAGAGCGATACCTCAATATTGAACAATCTCTTCAGCCATCAACTTTTTAGGAACAGACCTTAGGTCAATCAAAGTTATCTAGTGTGGAATGTGGTCACATGGATCACATAAGAGGAAAGGAACATGAAAAAAGAAGCCTCTTGAAAGAAAATAATTTTCCTGTGATAAAGCCTTCAGTTGAAGTCGAACCTTGGCAAAGCCAGTGCACATTAAAACAAAGCTCATGTGCACAAATACACTTTTGCCAGAGTGGATTTACTGTTATCATGGTAAACTGTTGCCCTGGTGAACAGGAGATATAGTAAGTCAACCTGTCAGCAGGGTCTGTTTTACAAAACCCTGCTGTCATATGATCAGATCAGAGAAAGGGTTTGTTGTCAGAGACGAGTAGAGATCATGCAGGGGTAAATCACATTAGCTTTATTTTTGGTAATTCTATCTGATGAAGCAGAGGAGACAAAGTCCACAGCATTGACAGGAAACATTTACAGATGCCTGTAGAAATTTGACTTAAACTGTTCACATTTCTCCACAATATCTAATTTATCTAGTTTCTTTGATTTGTAAATGCTCTTTATTAATGTAATACAAATAGAATTTACTTGACATGGTATAGCAATCACATTTGCCTGCAGTACCATTAAAATTATCTTCTTCCAGAGTACTTAATTCCCAAATATTTTTTAAGGTAAATTTAACCTCGTGGATATTTATTCAGGTCACTAATGTTAACAGACAGGGGAGGTCATGTGTCCAAAAATTCCTCTCAGTCAAACTGTTCATGGTTATCAGCAACCAATATAATGTGACTAATGAGATGTCTCTCTTTCAATATTACGGTCACAAAACTTCCATCTATTTTATGAAAAAGTTCATACAGACTACCCCTCCTGGAGTGTCTTGTGGCATGTTGTCAGTCTCTGTCACAGTCTTTCAGGAATTGTGGCTAACCACAGGAGATGGCTGGGAGCACTTGTTCTTAATGTACCGGAGCAAACTGCACAGTAGTTTCAAAATGAAAAAAGTAGGAGTAGTTCATTGATGCCAAATATTAATTGCATGCAATGGCAGTTGTCATTAATCAATAACTTATATTCACAATCGGTTTTCTCTGATTTACATGGAAGTTCGATAATGTTGCAGCATCATGTCAACACACATCTTGCTATGCTGAAATGAGATAGAGAATCTTCATTCCTCTAAAAAACACTGACATGATAAAGTGTAACTACAAAACTGTTGCTTTAATTGCAAACATGTTCAGGTGAATCACATGTGAATACCAAAATGATCACTATTAGTTAATCAGTTTCAAAGACTCAATAGGGCTGGTAGGGTATGCTATAATAAGACAAATGAGAAAAATTAGATGCACATAATGGGTTTAGATTTGAAATCAAATATTTGTCTCACCTCATTGTCTGACTCCACCAGGACCTGGTCGTACTCGCTGAGGGCCACCAAAAACATGATAGAGGTGACATTCTCAAAGCAGTGGATCCACTTTCTCCTCTCTGATCTCTGACCCCCCACATCCACCATCCTGAATGTGATACGATTGGGTAAAAATTGAGTGTTTGAAATGATCATATAAGCAAAAAAGCAACAAGCTCTGAAAAGTCTGTAATGCTTAAAATAATACACAGACATGTATTTCAATTAATGGCACACAAAATGTATAGGTCAGTTTGAAGACAAAGTTTTAATACAATGATTATCAATCAACTTTATAGAACACCCATGCCCTCAAATCAAGCAATTCAATTAAATAAGTAATTATCTCAATATTTTGAAACAGAATCCCCAGAGAGGAAACCCTGAAGTGATCCAGCTGATGACATGGCAGCAGCCAAAGAAATGTGTCACTTCAGGAGGATGATTTTCATGCAAGAAATTTATCAGAGCCATTCATCTTGCAAAATACATTTTCTCTTGTTTTGTTTTTGTTGAAATCTTGGATAAACTAAGCATTGTACTGAGTGGGGAATGCTGAGAATATTTTAGTCAGTGGTGCATTCCTGTTACCACATAAGTAACATTATATCTAAGAACAGAATAAATAAAGTAAAATTTGCAACATTAATTGGAAAGGACGGAACAAACTTTTCTTTAAGGTGAACCAAATTAACAATTAAGTGGTACATATAAGGTCTCCATAATGAATTTTGATTTGATTCAGCAATATGTAGGTCAAGCTGAACAAGCCAATCACCATCAACTGTGAGTTTAACGATTTTAGAAGATGCAGCAGGAGAGTGTAATTTGCATGTCGGGTAATCTAAAACCCACATTTGGACTTAATTTGGAATTTGGTCCGAAGACGGCAGGAGTTCCAACCCAAGAACTATATCCCTAGTCATATGAGAAATAGATAATATTCATTTGAGCCTGCGTGATTTTGAGAGGGAATATTCCAATGTTTTTTTTGGCCAGTATTTAGACAGTACTATTGACAGCAATAGTTATTGTATACACACTGGATACTCTCTCTTTCCTGCAAAGTTGATGCAATAAAGTCTATTTCAAGAATAAATGTAAAAATTGCCAATTGAATTCCAAATGAGAAGGATACAACGCAAAACAAAGGGTTCGGAGCGCAAGAGAATGACTGAAAAAAGATCAAGAGACCAGGATAGACAAAACAGAGGAGTCAATCAGAGTGGAACAACTTTGGAATGCAAGAGGACAGAAAATGTCTAAACCAGCCCCTGTATAGAATGATATGTGGGTTTTGATTTCGGGGTAGAAGACCTGGATCGGCTTTTGCGTAACTGATTTCATATTTTCCCTTGCCCAAATGGATGAAATTAAAGAGAGGCAGATTAAAGAGATCACTGCATTTATTTGATTTCCCTGATGTTCATTCTGAAGACCATACAAATAACTTCCTCACAATATAAACATTCTGACTCTAAATCTCACTGAGTGAAAGACTGAAGATTATATACACATCACCTTATACTCAATATTATTTTGGTTCGAACACATAAGAAATCTCGAAGTCTGCCTAGCTGAGGGTGGGCATTGATAAATGAAGTACTCCTAAGGAGCAGGCCTAAAATAAAACTCCTTCACATTGGCAACATTTTTTTTTTCTTCTGGCAGGGATGAGTGACCTACTTAGTATGATAAGCTCTCCTATACTGGATAAGCCAAGTGAAATGACATTTTCTGTGACTTCAAAAGCAAATTAAAAGAGAAGGAAGCACGCCTTAATGGAGATGTCTCCCTATGAAAGGCTGCCTTGTTACAACTAAAGGCTGACAACTGCAAGCACAAGCTGTACAATCCCACATGTGCTTCTTAATATCCACACATTGAGCTGAGGAGCTTCCAATCTGGCATCAAGGCTGCCCCATGCTTTATTAGAGGCCCATTAAAACAAGGACTTATTCGCAATTAATACAACTAAATAGCTATTATCGTAGAGGAATGAAAAAAAAAATAACACCTCTTCTCCAACTCTTGTTTGTACTTTTGAGAGCATTTAGTGATTCAACATCAGCATCACAGCTTAGCAGATAGGAGCCTATCAGCTAGCTGCAGCAGAGCTGCTGGGAACCTCTTCAGCACAGCAACACTGTAAGCGGAGTTATTTTAGCTTTGCCAAGCGTAGGAGGGGGCTGACATGATAGCTTCCTATCGATTTGCACCCTTCTGTAATCAGTCTTATTCACTATCTGTTCTGTTATAGTGAGCTAAGAAGAGATAGAAGCTGTTCATTATATTTGCAGCAACTCTCAAGCTTGTTTCAATGTCTGAAATGGCTGTGTAATTTGGCATGTGTGTGCACACATGCAAACATATGCTCATGTTAAAAAATGCTAGTGGAAGAATGCAGCTTGGGAATCTTTGTGAAGAATTCACATCCAGTTGTTTACACAATTCACTTTCAGTAATAATCAGTTCAATATCAAACTTTCCTCAAGCCTTATTCCTTCCTCATTAAATTGCATGTTTTTCCAGCCAACAGCTAAAGACAAAAACAGAAAATCTCTCAGGACATACTGTGCTATGAATGTCTGATGATTTTGGTTTAATAACTAGCCTAATACTAACATGTGCACACTGAATACAATTATAAAGAAATGCTTCTATGGGGAATACATGCTCTAAATAACACTTAGATGCTAACCTACACTACTGAGGACCTTTACACACTGAAATAGAGACAAGATGAGTATGGGGTGAATGCTGGAGTTTGTCAATGTAGTGTGATTCTTCTTCTACCTGAAAATGATGCTTTGCAAGTCGAAAGGGTATTCTATAATCCCAGTGGTTGGGATTCGAACCCTAAGCACATCCTGTTGAGTTGGTAGATAGGATGATTCAGCAATGCGATCCAGATCACTTAGATAGCTGGCAAAAGGAAGCACAACAACAGACAAAGAGGGAGGAAAGAGAAAGTGAAGCATAATAGCAGATACAGTATACACCATCCAAAAGCAAGTGGATCCATCCAGATGTAACCAAGGGAAACTATTCGCAAGAGTTATGAGGGGATTAGGCAAAGTTTTGTTCCAGTGCCCACAAACAATCTCAGAAATTTTGCCTCATCCTTGATGGCATGTCTCAAACACAAAACAATTCTCGACTGTATCCTGTTTCTTCTCAATATCAATTGAATCTTATTAAAATATTCATTTCTTTAATTACTTAAATATTTTGTAAGTTGCTCAGAATAAACACATTTGTAATTCAGACAAGTTTAAGTCTTTAAAATATTTATGATGTTAAGCCTGAAACTAAGTGTTTAAGATGTGACTTTTGATTGTTTTTTTTAAGCTTTGGGAGTCTGACAGAGTAGTAGCTGAGGTACTGAAGATTGCAACTTCTGGCAGAATGAAAAAGAAAAACAAAATGATTTCTCTGCTAATCTTGTTCAACAAATTGCAGTGTTTTGAGGATGTACCATCAGGGATGTGTTTAAGTGCTGAGCAAGGTTGTGCAGTACAAGGCAGGTGTGGAGATTGCAGCATCGACGAGTTTCAAATTGGCTGACAACTGTCATCCAGCCAGCCAACTAGACATAGCAGCACTTGACAGCAGTACCTGAAGATAATATTCTCCAGGTCAAATGGATACTCAATGATTCCGGTGGTGGGCACTCGAACCCGCAGCACATCCTGCTGAGTGGGCACGTACCCCGATGATGCTATTCGTTCTAAATCAGTAAGGTAACTGGAAGGGGAGGAACACGTGACAGACATGCATATATAGGCAAAATCTGTCAGTTGTGTGAGACTACATGCATTTATCTTTTGTTGCAAAATGACAAAAACACAACTCAAATAAATATAAACGGAAATACAATAATGCAAAAGCTCATCTCTTATTTAAATTAAAAAAAAAAAAAATCAGGATCTGCATTAGACCAACACCGATAATGGGACATTTACCATGTTTTAAATGTATGTCCAATAAGTGTTGACAGCTCCTAGAGATATGCAGGGTGCTCCTTAATGCGCAAACATTCTCACGAATTATCACTGTGTTGCTGCTATTTGCTCTCCAATTAATTATATTCTCAAAGTGACTGACTACTAAATTAACAATTTGGTCATCATGCAAAGGCAACTGAAACATTAAAAAGCATGCTTGCAACCACAGATTATCTTGACAACCATCTCCTCTCAAATAATGCACCTGTAACAGTTGGGCAGAATGTGTCATTTGCCATATAACGTCAGTTGAATCAATATCATTAAACAGCAGACTAAGCCCGAGTCACTGTGAGAACATCTAGCCTTAATTCAAGTGGCTGCTTGCACCCAGCATATTCAGAGGTAATAGCAAAACATCCAAGCAGTTTGCTTGGAACAAATTGTAAAATAAGACTAAAAATATACCACTTCAAAGGATATCATTAACCTGCGACATTCTGTGGGTATAAATATCAGAATCTCCCTTTAATATAGGTTTAAAATGTTTATTTTATATTATTGTTAGTTATTGATACAAACTTTTTTTTTCTTGAACCAAAAGCTATTTCTGCTGTTGAGTGTAGTCTCACACAACCAGGGAAAGAGAGACATCTTTTCTGTTTATACAAACAAACCTAGAATTAGTCATTCAAGTAAATATACATCGTTGACATACTATTTGGTTGAGTCAGAGAGTTGGTACTCTCTTCTGCGATCATAGGCCTGCTGGATGCCGGGGTCAGTCCACAACATCTTTATAGCACTGATGTATGGCTGATCAAATGACGACACTTTTTCCACGTCCACCTCACGCACCAGCTGGGCGTTATTCTACGAGAGAAACAACCAAACACCTATCTTTAACATAGTATTTGAAGTCAGGAACTTGTGCAAATGTAAATATATGATGAAAAACAATAGAATGACAGTAGATAATAAATAACATTAGGTAATACCTATTGAAAGCTTGATTTTAAACACAAACAAACATTGAAAATTAGGAAGTACAAGTAGTTGGAATGACTTCAGTAACAGAAAAACTGACAATTGTTCACCTTGTTCTCTTCATACTTGAACGGTATCTTTAAGGTCTCAGTTGCACGGATCATGGCCTGCATTGAGGTGAAGATGTTTTGGTAGACTAGTTTGGTGAAGCCCTTCTTATCCTCATCTGTGTAGCCTGACCCGTGGATTATTCTCATCTGCTTGATGAAAGTGCTCTTGCCGCTCTCTCCAGTACCTGAGGAAAGGAAGATACTGGATGTGAGCTGACAACCTATAATGCATTGCAAATGGATGCATGAGTTTAAGACAGTTTGGACAGTCTTTGTCCTGCTGTTAGCAGGACAATATAATCAGTAAAGTCAAAGCTAATCTATTTCAAACAATGTGAAAAACAATTTAACATTTTAATTAATTATTTTTTCATCTGCATAAAATTCTAAAGACAACTCTGTGTGGTCATCATAACAGTAACCTATATTGCATCATGTGAGATCGGCATTTCCACTTAAGATACTTAAGATACATGCTGCTACTTAAAGTTTTTCTCAAACTTGAAAAAAAAAATATTGCAAAGGCATTATTTCTCAAACTCAAGGACTTTGAAGAAACAAAGGTTTTCTTACTAAATTAGTCCTAGTACATTATAGTTTCCATTTTAAAAATGCTCCTGAGATAGAGAGTTCACAAGAAATAATTGAACTGAAAGATAACTCAGAAGCAAATGCCTCTTGCCATTGCCTTGAGACAATAACAAAAAATAATAGCCTGGGAACATCTGTTTGTCAATCACCCAATGTCATCTGGAATTGGCTGGAACCCCCCTGCAATAGGTGAGCAACATAAGCATAAAAGATAATGAATAAAGGAACAGATGGAAGGACATTTGTAAACTGACCAATCACAAATCAGGGTATACTTTCAAGTTTTCACTTTTCTTTGAGACCACTAGTTCTATCACCAAGTCCTTGAACTGGTCCAGTAGTCCTACCTCCACCTGGGCCTTATGTCAAGAAATAATTACAAAATCACCTGGAACTCCTTAAGAAAACAAACAACTGCACTGGTATGTAGTGTTTCAAAGAGATTACAAAGGTCATGATCAAACTGTTGAAGTATACAAAGTTCTTCGATCTCGTTTTGTGTATGCTTAGAACCAAAAGGCAGTATTGAAACATGAATGGTTCTATCTATCTTACTACATTGTTAACCTGGTGGTGATGGTTTAGGATATAGGGCAATTGAGTCAAAACTATTTTGGAAACTGGTAGTTGGTTCCCATTTTGAACAGGTATCAAATATCTGGTACTGTGTATCGCCAACAGAATAAATAAATGAAGTTGGTTGTACTTAACAGTTCCTTAACATGATAGCCCGTACTTGTATGTTACATATCAACAGGATAGACATTACCTGTATATAGCTATCTACCTTTACTTCATGCATCAACACAATAGCATGGATTTGTTTCAATAATAACGTTTACAACAGAAGAGTCTTTAGTACACACTTATAATTTGCAATGAAACTGTACTCTTCCAAAACATAAATATTCTCTTCAGTGTTCCTCTGTTCTATGGTCTTCCTGTAGGCTTCCTGTCTGGCAGTTCCATCATTGGTATCATTCAACCAATATTTTCATTACCCCTCCTGTTCAGACAATATCAGTATGGCCTCTCTGATTTGACATAAAGTTTTATAGGCATTTCAGAAAAGTGGAAAGTCCGGAAAATCAGGAAGAAATATGATGACTAAAATCATACTAATCATCATTGTGTATCAGCTCAAGATATGAAATAAACATGAACAGAAGATAATGTTGAAGAAAGAAATGGACTGGTCTTGAACCCACACAAAAAAGGTGGCATTGACTCCAAACACAAATTTGCACTGTGAGGATCAAAAACAGACATATGACAAATATCAATAGGTTCAAGTGTGGTCAAGCCCTTATCCATTCACTTCATATGCCATCTTGGTTCCTCTGTTCTAACATTTGCAATAACACAATGTAAGCATTGTTTTGGCTATGGTTTCCAGAGGTCAGACAGAGTCTGGATAAGTGGATCAGCTAAGATTAACTACATGAGGGCTGCCTGGCTCAGCTCAACTCAAGGAAGACCATTTCTTAAAGTTTACTAAGACAGACCCGATGGAAAGTCCACACCATGAAGATGAATCTTTATTTTCAAATGCGAGAAAAACACAGGGAAAGCATCCACAGCCAGTGTAGGAAATAAAAATACCATTGGGACCAGCATTCTCTGTCAAATTAAAGAGCTGGTGCTTTATAGAACAGTTCTAAAATGTTGGGGTTTTTCAACATTTTTTGAGGGCACATTTAATTGAATACAAATTAATAAATCAAGTTGCTGCTTGGAATACAAAACCTAGATAAAATGTGTATGTTAAAACACTACCTAGTTTGTGTCAATATAGCTAAATAAAAAAAAATAAGTTAAAAAATAAAAGATGAAGCTTTTTTTTATTGCACTTTATGCATGACAGAAATGTTTAAATGTTCAGACTTACATTCTAACACCTTTCATTTATAAAGGAATAAATCATAGACATTTTAAAAATTTTGTCTTGAGCAATGGAAATTAACTTGCATGTGGTATTGCATTAAACTGATAAAATATTTGGAAAGAAAAGGTAGTGTTCTATCATTTCATTGACATTAACAAAAGTATGTCTTGGTACTCCAATCGTTATAATTGTCATTAAAAATCAAATTATTCCACAAATAAGTCTCAGCAGTCAGCCGGTACTTTAGTTTGGCATCTCATCATAGAGTAACTTTCTATTTACATGTCAGATTTTTTTCTATAAGCAATTTCTCCAATGCATTAATTTATATTTACACAAAATGACTTAAAATGACGAACAAAAACTGGTGTGTCAACATTCTGATTTTCTATTTTTAGAGCTTCACACCTTCTGCTGCTCTCTTAAACACATGACAGAGGAGCTGAGGACTGCATGATGCTCTTTTCTGTACCGGTTATTGTTACAACGCCTTGAATCAACAAACAGAAAGAGCAAAATAAACAGAGTGGTTGTCAAAGAGCAGAGTTGATTTTTTTTTTATTCAACCTACATCAGCATCCTCTTACTGAGACACTACCAGCAGCTGCACAGCTTAAATAGCCTGCTGATAGGTAGGATACTGGAAACATAATTAAGGTGATTAATCAATCAGGAAAACACAGATGAATTATGGTCTCACAGAGCCTGGCAGAGTCTAGCATGTATTTTTAAATAATCAGGTTCTTCAAGCAAATCTTACACTATTTCATTGCACAGAGGGCTGAAATGTTTAAAGAAAAAGAAAATACATGCAGAATGCACTTCACTTCAATCCGGATGCAAAGTACAGTTTCCCTGTTAACCATATCTAACATAGTAAGCAGATGGATTGCTGGATGAAATGAAGTAATTTTAAAAAAATAATAATGAAATAATACCCCTCATTTTTTAAGAAAGTAGTTTAAACCTATATTAGGATTTTTTTTGCCCTTACCCCTCTCTAATTTCCAATGTTGTCCACAATGGAATTTGCAGCATAATACTGAATTTGCAAACAAGCTGCATGTCTTAGCAATCATGGCATAGCAAGCTAAATAATCAGCATGAAAGCATGAGACATCACAGGAACATCCAGATGAGAAGGCAGGTGAACAGTTAATCAAGGTTCAAGGTATAGTTTCTCTCTCTTATTACATAATCCATCTCTTTGTGCATTTTTCTGCAGAGTGATCCTATTTCCCACAGTTCCATCACTGACATTCCTTTCAACATGGTCAAGTTTTCCGCTGCTGATCTTCGAATCCATTTGACTCTTCCAGGCTGCATAGTACTGGTAGCCACAAAACAGTTCCAAATTAGAACAGATGAGCTAAAGCTCGTTGCCAGGCACCTAGAGGTGAATTTGAAATTTGCTTCTGTTTAACTGCTAAATGAGGTTACCCTCACACATCTGTACATGGTGTGTAAAGGCTTGTTGAAACAAACATTTAAATTTTCCTTCTTTAGTACATTATTGAGTGATTTAATATCAATAATTTAAATATCAGTTTTGTTGATTTTTTTTGTGACCATATTTAAAATTGTGATCAATCTCATCCTCTGTGATTGTCTTGCATGAAGCCTCTCTTTGGAGCAGTCAGGAAAGTGGTTGTAGCTGGTGTAAAATCTTTAGGCACAACTGTATATAGTGCCATGACACATCTGGTCTTTTGGCTGCTGATCTTTACGGCCGGCATACTGAATCCATGATAAAAGGCAGGAAGCATCAGCGCTTTTTCACACGGTTTACGCCAAATTCTAACCATAGCACATAACCGTCACAGCAGAACTCAAAACTAATCAGACCAAGCAACATGTTTCTGATCCTTCTTTGTCCAGTTTGGCGACCTGGTACAAAATGTAACCTCAGTTTCCTATTCTTAGCTGACTGGAGTAACAGTCAGTGTGGTCATCTACTGTTGTAACCCATCTGGTTTAAAGACTGAATAGGTAGTGTATTAAGATAGACTTATTCATACAAATTCATATTGTATGAACACTATATTTGAGTTACTGTTGCTCTTTCTTCTATCTCAGACTGGACATTCTCCTCTGACCACGAGCATTAACCGTGCATTTTTTTGTCCTGAGAACTGCCACTCACTGAATAGTTTCTTTTTTTGACCATTCTCTGTGAGACCAAGAGATGGTTGTGCATGAAAATCCCAGAAGATCAGCAGTTTCTGAATAAATACTAAAACCAGCCTGTCTGGCATCAACAACCATGCCACGTTGAAAGTGCCTCAAATCATCTCACTTTCCTATTCTGTTGCTTGGATTGAACTTTAGCAGGTCTTCCTGACCATATCTTCATTCCAAAGTGAACCGAGTTGGTACGATGTGAGTTTGTGTAAACAAGAAGTTGGACAGGAGTACCACATACAGTGGCCTGGGAGTTTGCATACGCACCATGCCCAGTGTAAGTGTCTGTGTGTCCTTTTGGTGTATGAAATTGTTGTGATTTTAATCTGTGATATACAGTTACTGGAACCGACAAAGGCATTTCTGTGATTGTTTGAGAAATCACTGTTGAATTGTGTTTAGTCTTCAGCAGTAGAGAGAAATATTTTCAAATTTATTTTAGTGACTCCATTCTTGGTCTATGACATTCATTGGGTGTCCCACAGGGATCAGTACTTGGGCCCTTATTATTTTCACTATACATAAACAACCTGCCAGATATATGTCCCGATTTTAACATCCAAATGTATGCAGAAGATGCAGTTATTTTTACTCATGGTTCAACAATTGATACAATTTCATCTAAGCTAACAAATGCCCGGACAAAGATCCAACACTGGCTTCAAGATAACTACCTCGAGCTCAATACTAAAAAAAACAATGTGCATGCAGCTACAAAAAGACAAATTAAGCAGAACAACCTTACAGTCTTTATTGATGAAGAGATACTTGAACTGGTGTCTCAGTTCAAGTATCTCGGAATCATACTGGGCTCAAATCTAACCTTCAAGAAACATATATAAAAGGTTGTTAACACCATGAAGTTTAACCTCCAAAACTTTAAACAAACCAGGCCTTTCATCTCCACCACTGCTGCCAAATCTTTTCTTCACTGTATGATCTTCTCCCACATCGAGTACTGTTTTACAGTATGGTCATTTGCTGGCATCACTGCACTAAAACCCACAGAACAGCTGTATAAAAAAGCCATCAAGGTTTTTGCCAAAATGCCGTATTCTTCTCACCATTTTCCAATTTTAGAGAAATAGCTTTTGAGTTTTGAAAACTTCAGAATTTTTAAACATTCTTGCCTCGTCTACAAATCCCTCCATGGTTTGGCCCCTCCCGCTATGGAGGAATTTATCAGAAAAAGAGACAATAATCTTAATCTTATTTTATATCAGCCAGTAGAGGGGACTGTGAGGTCCCATTCAGACGTACCACCACTAGACAAAATACCATCTCATCCCTCTCAAATATATGAGGACGACAGATGGAAAGTAGCCCATGGCTAAATATGGCGCATTTACACAAAATAACTGTACTGAGTGTTCATTAATGTGCACTGCCCTCTCCAAATAAACTAATAAAGTAAAGTAAGTTAGTATTCTGTTTAAAGCCTGCTTCCCAGCCATTGTTACCAATCAAAAAAGTACTTGCCTTATCTGTTCTAAGTACTTTACTGGGGGCAACTATTAACAGAGTTAGATTTATTTTTTCTTGAACATGACCAACAACATCAATATGTATTCTGTGAATCACACATCTAAGGGGCTCAAAACATTGTTATCCTTAAATGCTTCAACCACTTCAGCTTTCCATTCTGCTTCCATGGCATATGAAAGATAATTAGTCAAAGACAATTAGTTGTACATTTGATTTTCAATAAATACCTAATATTTTCTATTTTATGAATCTACTAAAAAGTTGGGACAATTGCCCAGATTTGTGAGAGAGTGAATGGTTGTCTTTCTGCATATGTAGCCCTGCGATTGACTGGCGACCCGTCCAGGGTGTACCCCGCCTCTCGCCCGATGACAGCTGTGATAGGCTCCAGCATCCCCCGCGACCCTGTGTGCAGGATAAGCGGCAGACGATTGATATATGGATGGACTGTCTGCCGTGTACATCATAGAATAAAGGCAACCAAACCAATAGCAAATAGTTTTTGAAACATCAGACAAAGGCACTACTTAGTTCTATGATATGAATCATAGTGCATGTTCATGCAATAGCTATAAGTCCTCACTGACAGATAAAACGAAGTGCATGGTAACACATCAAAGTATATCCAAACAGCTGTAGTGTCTGTCAGAGATGGCAGTTAAATTTGACTTACTGACTGAAGACTTTAATTGAGTGTGCACTGAAGGAGTGCCCTTAATGTCTCATGCCCTATTCCCAGACAGGATCTTTCATTGCAGAAAACAGGTTAGGCAACACTGGAGTTTCCCTCACATAATATGTCTCTGAGAGATGGCCACAAATGTCTATTGGATAGTGAAATGGATATATGGCATTTTCATTGACAAAAGAGTTTTCTACTAGAATGTGAGAGACAGTGCTCCATGTAGGTTACAGTGACACCAGTAGAAATGTATTTATTTACATTACGTGTGTATATACATTTTGCAAGCATAAAGTTCTTGTTGTTTCCCTGCCTAACTGAAAAAATAGCATTTCTCTCAGAGAAGTTTCTGTGTGTTCACTCAAGCCTCTCCAGAGGGTTAATATTAGTTCCCATGGCAACTCTTGCACTGAAATGACATGCATGGCAGAAAACACTAAATGTCTGGTATTGAATATAGTATTCACTAAGTCTCGGTGGTCAACTTTAAAGCTGATGTCTTTTTCCAACCAATAAGATTAGATAAGATCATACTTTATTGATCCCCATTGGGAAATCCGTGTGTTGCAGCAGCGTAACAATAACAATATCAAAGAATATCAAAAAGCCAACATATAAATAAGCATGCACATACCCATACCTACACACACACACACACACACACACACACACACACACACACACACACACACACACACACACACACACACACACACACACACACACACACACACACACACACACACACATATATAGATAAATAAGACAGAGTATTACAGCTGATAGAATAAATAAGGAGGTAAACAGAAATAGTTAGGCGCACCACATGTGAGAGTGGGAG
>CAAKHD010013237.1:206215-228250 GCA_901007705.1 Fistularia tabacaria | reverse complement strand
AAAAAAAAACACACACCCAAAAATATATACATATATATACACATACATATCCACACACACACACACACACACACACACACACACACACACACACACACACACACACACACACACACACACACACACACACACACACACACACACACACACACATATAGATAAATAAGACACAGTATTACAGCTGCTAGAATAAATAAGTAGGTAACCAGTAATAGTTAGGGGCACCACATGTGTGAGTGGGTGAGTGAGTAATGAGTTGGTGGCTGCACAGATGCCCTCCAGGCAGTCAGGGTTGTGTGCCGTCCAGACTGCCGTTATACAGTCTGATGGCCATGGGCACAAAGGAGCGTCTGAAGCGTTCAGTTCTGCACCGGGGTGGGATGAGCCGTTGGCTGAATGAGCTGCTCATATGCCACAGGTTGTCGTGCACGGGGTGGGAAGGATTGTCCAGGATAGCTCCCAGTTTGTCCTTCATCCTCCGCACAGCCACCGATTCATGATGGTCGAGGTAGAGTCCCACCACCGAGCGAGCTTTCATCACAAGCTTGTTGAGCCTGTTGACCTCACCAGTCCTGGCACCGCCCCACCAGCACACTATAGGAAAGAAGAGTGAGCTGGCTACCAGACTGGTAGAAGGTCTTGAGGACCCCGCTGCAGAAAATAACCTCAGTCTCCTCAGGAGGAGCATCCTGCTCTGACCCTTCCTTTATAGGGCATCTGTGTTGTGTGTCCAGTCCAGTTTATGATCAATATGGACCCCAAGGTACTTATAGGAGTCCACAATCTCCACCTCTTCACACAGTATGGTGATTGGTTGAGATCTCCTCCTATTCTTCCTGAAGTCCACTTCCTTTGTCTTGGATATGTTGAGTAGGAGGTGATTTTGGGTGCTCCACTCAACAAATCTCGCAATCAGGTCTCTGCACTCCTCCTCGTCGTCGTTGGTGATGCATCCAACGATGGAAGAGTCGTCAGAGAACTTCTGGAGGTGGCAAGAACTAGACTCGTGTCGGAAGTCGTAGGTGAAGAGAGTAAAGAGGAATGGAGACAGGACCATACCTTGGGGCACACCTGTGCACCTCACCTGTGCAATACTGTTCATTTCAGTAATTGGAACATAATTCAGTTGTGAAATGTTAAAACTGAGGTGAAACCTTTGTGGATTGAGCTTGTAAAGTATGCTTTGCACATTCCACAAGATGATCAATTACAGTAAAATCTGGGCAATTTGGAGGCCAAGTTAACAGTGAGCTTGTTGCGGTGTTCATCAAACTGTTCCTTAACCTTTTTGTGTTTGTGTGGCAAAGTACTTTATCCTGCTATTAAGGAAATTAAAAGAACTTGTTGTTCACACCTTTTTCCACTGGGGCGCATCCTGGTGCCACGTTTTGTGAGTGATGCAATACACACCCATCCATCCATGTCATGCAAAAGAAAACAGGATTTATATGGCGAAGCCAGGCGCTCTAACCTAGTTGTTTTACTCATAAGTTTGCCCATCGTCAAAATCACTTCCACTTTTCACATTTCAAGACATCAACTTACATCTCATCCTCTGACAGACTTTATCATATCCAGATAGAGTTGTTCAATTTATATCAGTGGTCAGTGTAGTGGTCATAATGTAATGATTGAAAGGTTTGTGTATTTATAAAAAACATATATAGAGAGCATTTCAAATTTACTGTGTACATTTTGCAAGACTCATGCTCAAGTAAACAATTTAAGCAAAAAAATAATTAAGAAAAAAAATCTGTGGAATTACTTGCTATGAAGGGGATTTGGGAATGTAGGTGTGTTGAACGTTAACTGTTTTCTATGAAAAGAGAAGAAGCACTATGACTCCAAATACCTTGGATACATTTGAAAACCTACACTACATGGCTCGCAACATCACCAGGGATGTTTTGGCCAAAATGTGACCATAAGCAAAATGTCTAGGATTAATTCTATAATACAAAACTTAAACATCAAACCCTAAAATCTCACCAAAGAAGAAAGACAGAGATTGACAAGCTACCATGACATAGCCCCTTTTTTGACAGCAGCAAAGGGCACCCCTCCAATCAGAAGATAGCAGTTCAATGCACCAGTACTTCTAGTCTGCATGCCAAAGTATCCTTGGGCAAGACACTGAATCCACAGTCACTCCCAATGGTCAGGTTAGCACCTTGAGTGGCAGCTCTGCTAACATCTAAGTGTTTGTGTGAATAAATGAATGTAAATAGATACTGTGAAGCTTTGGAACGTCAAGGTTATAAAAAGTAAATAAATGGAAACCAGTTACCATTTCTTCTGTAGTCAAGGAGGTATGCTAAAAGCAAAAAAAAAACCTTGGGAGATATTTTTCAGTGGCCAGACAGTGATAATGGTCTTGTTGACCAACCATGTGTATTATCAGGTCACTATGTCAACAATATTAGCTTGGCCTGGTGTCATTTAAGCACAAGTTTCTCGCATGTCCCCTTCCATAGTGTTTGAAAGACAACTATTTTTCTAGCAGAACTAACATTGAGACCCTGGATATTATTGTAAGTGGATGGTTGCGGTATGTTTCAGCTGATTAACTATGGCAATGAAGCTGTTTTCATCCTTGTTGAACAAGAAAATTATGTTAAAACATTTTTTTCTTTTTAAACCTTTAGGTGTCTCATGTAATAAGAACGTTGTATTCACATTTTGCTGAGGTTGAAGCACGTGTATTAGCAAATGAGGGATTCTCAAAGACCACCATATTGTACTATACAACTGGTGAAATGATTACAGTGATTCCTTGCAGCAGCACTTACAGTATATGACAACACATGAATAGCAGTAATTCTGTCCATCCATTATCTACCGTTTATCCAACTTAGGGTAGCAGGGGATGCTGGAGCCTATCCCAGCTGCCATTGGGCAAGAGGTGGGGTACACCCTGGACTAGTCGCCAGTCAATCGCAGGGCCACATATGCAGACAGACAACCATTCACTTTCTCACAAATCTGGGCAATTTTCCCATATTTTCCAATCAACCTGCTTTATGATTTTGGACTGTTGGAGAAAATCGGACAACCCTGAGGAAACATACGCAGAGACAGGGAGAACATGCAAACTCCACAGAGAAAGATCCCCTGTGCAGAGGCGCTAACCACTGCACCACCATGCCAGCAAAAGAAGCAGTTGAATAAAATAATTTTTTATGTATTTGTCGGGGGTATTTGCAATTTTATTTTGCTGTTTAAAAGTGAACATCATCACAAGTATGGATTTTGTCATAGTAAAGAATTTTAGAGTTTTTCCATAAACTTGATTGTATATTTATATATCTAAGCTAATGTTGTGGTGTTAATGTAATTTCTTTTTTCATTGTGACTTAAACTTTTAGACTTCAGCATTCATAGGAACTGTTAATAAATGCCTTTTTGTAACACCTAATCATAAATTCAAATTTGCAAACAGCATCAACTTAACACAAGGTTGTGTTGAATCAGTATTGACGTATGCTTCTAACTGTGTTAAATCCATCAATGATCTGGAATCTTAATATTGCTGCATGTGTTGCTGAGCTGCCATATCACGTCAGAGATACTCTGTACCAGTCCGAACAACTTATTTGGGGAAAACCCTGGAGGCCATATCCAAATTTTTGGGACTGGTCATTATTTTAAAATGCCAGTTTCCACATTTGTTTGTGGCTACTGAGGCTTCTCCTTCTGCGACAAAGACCGGTTAAGCATCTGGGATGTTTTCATACAGAAGTCAATCACATTGTGCTGAGAAGCTGCAAGAGGACTGATCCAATCCACTTTACTAACCAATAAAAGTACATTTCTCAGTGCAGCAGACACACTTGTTTGATCATTATGTTTCAAATTCTCAAATTTACTTCAAACTCTTATGTTTGTCTGGCAAATCTCCTCCGTTTCAGTTTATTTATGTACTGCTACAGAACTAGACTATCAGAATTTAAAGTTAACACAGGTAATTCAACTGAACTCGTCAATGAATCAGCAACAGCATGATCTCTTGTTTTTAAATGCAATCTCTATTAGCTTGTGATGGGTTTTCAGTTCTAAGCTGATAAAAACAAAACTATAGCAGAAGTACCCCCTCAGACACACCTTTTAGTATAACAGTGTTTTTCTATGTGCATGAATTGTGATGATTCATTGAGTTTTTGAATAATCTGAAATCATGTAGATTAATCCAGCAAATTGTTGGAATCCACCCTGTGCTCTTCATCTGGGACAAGGAAATAAAATAAGGATGTTGCAACCAAAACAGGAAAATCTCAAAAACAAATCACCAATTATCATGATTATCATCATCACCATCAAAAAGGGCAAGCACTTGGAAAAAAAGATGCTGACAGAAGAAAAAACAAAAAAGCTATGTCGACTTGGCCTTTATGACCATTGCTTGCCACTACATTTGTCCAAGGAAGGTTGACTAGCATTGCCATCCAAACACAAAAGGCAATTTCAGTCCAGACTGTTCTCTTTGTGGTTTCCTGTGGTGGAACAAACTACCACATACCATCAGTGAAGGAATCTCTTGAGGACTCCAGGGTTCCAAGGGAATTTTCTTTCCCTAACATTACTTAGACTCTACAATGTCCAACTCACACTTACTGTGCATTTTTCAACTTATTCCAGGCTTACTCAGTCACACAGTTCACACAGACATCTGTTAAGATTATTATCAAATAAAAATATGTATCAATATAAGCAATATCTTTGCAAAGATTGTGAACTATTTCCATGATTTGTTATTGAAGTGTCCAAAAACCAAAGAGCTGCAACCAGAGGGGCAGAGAGTGATTAAAGAACACATTAAACAGTCTTGGGCAGGTGGGTAGGGGGACAGAAAAGCAGAATTTCCCCGAATGGCTTTGAGGTTTCTTGAGACATCATCATTATGCTTGAACAGATGCAATATGATTTTCACATACTACCCCTTTCAAACCTGCTTTGTGAAAATCGAAGGGGTTTCTATCAAAAAATGGACCAGCTACCAATCCTACAGAGGGAAGCGATAAAACTGATCTGGGACACTGATAAAACATGCTATGGTATGTTTGTCGGTTAAAATCCTGATCCAAATTCATTATCGGCTTTCCTCACCTAAAAAAATATCACTGACCGACAGCTCCGATTGGAATTTTGATAATTCTCGAAAATCAAACTTTGGAATTGGAAAAGAAAAAAAAATGTAAATAGGGATTTGTGCAAGACAGCTTAACGGCACTCAATTATCCTGCTTCATGTCATTTCAGTTATTCCCTTAAAACACCCTTTCAAAACCAGACTGTTTCTCCAGACGTCACATTGTGGCATTTACAAAAATGCACAGTGATTTCAATATGACCTTCTTTAGCTTTTCACTTCTTAAGAGAGAAAGGGGAAGAAATAATGCCACTCCTTTTTCCAAATGTGCCTCAACAGAGAAACGGATTTTTAAGAAAACTCTTAAATTTGTATTGAGGGAAAGAAAAAAAGGGGGGGGGACCAAGCACAGACTCTATTCCACATTGAAGAAGAAAAAATTCCAAGCATATTTTTCCTTCTAAAGGACTTACATGTCATTTTAATAATTTAGCCTATTTTGGTTCCCACTAAATCAAAATGCAAGTTGGACTGGAGAAGCCAAAATTCCAAATGGACTGATGATTTGCATTTTTTTATCCATCAACCATACGTGTCATTAATCTATCGACAACTTTCCTTTTTCTAGCCCAAGAATGAGTTGGAAAACTGCCAATTGCCAGTTTGAATATGATGCACACTTGTTTATGATGAAGGTACATTTTCTGTATTCATGGTAATGCCAATTTCTCAAAGTCTTTAAAAACCTCCAAAACCGACACCAGACATACAGAGCTGGCAGTGATAGGCATTTTAGTAGGGTCATTCGAATCAGTGGTAAAAAGCCTGTCAAACAAGTTGTTCCCAGGCCTGACTGCCACATAACTGCCAAAACTCTAGGTGTGTCAATATCAGAGTGCTCAAACAACGGACACGCAGGGCAAACAGTGAAGAACCTCAAACACCTACTTTCTTCATTGCACAGTGTTAAACTCAGCTTTTACTGGCACAGCTAGCACAATGAAATTGTTCAGATGGCTGTACTGTATACTTACTCAAGCAGACAAGTGTAAGTCTATCACAGAGTAATTCTGAATAACTAACTATTCTTGCTACTTTATATATGCACAAGCATGGCCCTGTTTTTCAGTGTCCAATCGGTTGCCAATTCTAATTCTATATATTGCTGTGAGAAATCGATATAGTCAGTTTATATTACTTTTGTTTAAAGTGTTACTAAAATGAAAAATGTACTTTCCCCAAAGCTATAATATATTACATGAATTGAGCTTGAAAACAAAACACAACACCAAATCAAACCAAAGAACAGGATCTGGATCCGAAACAACTTCGAAGATAATCTTATTTGTTTGAACCGAACATTGATTACATTGAGTATTTAAACAAAAGTATCACTGAATGTCTACTTTCAGTTTCAGATTTGGATTTTGCCTGCTTAGACTGCATTTACAGTTAGAAATGAAAAAACCAGAGAGGTGTCCATGGACCTAAAAAAAGCTATTGTCAAGCTGAAAGAAGGAAATCAATCAAAGGCATCACACAAACATTGGTACCACAATCTGCTGTTCACATTTTGTCTGCCAATTTAAAGAAAAATGCAACCAATTATCAATTGGGTGATCCTTCATCATGCAGAAAGACAATGACTAAAACTGCTTGCATTAACTGCATCAAGCCTGTGACCCATCAACTTTCTCACTCTTCTTTTGTGACACTCTCACGGGTTTTCACGGCCATCTCTTTCGTTTATCAAGTCTATCTGTTCCGATACATTTGGTCAACTAAACATTTGGAGTTCCATTACCAATAATGCTATCTAAGTTGTGTTTCAGATCCAGATGTAAATGCCTGGAAATAAAAGCTGCAACGTTAAGCTCATGTCTCATATTCATTGCTTGATGTGAGGCCCCAATGTTTTTAGTCTACAGCAAAATAGCATTTCCCTTACTGTTCCAAAACATTTGGAGGGAAGAGTAAATTGATTAATCAACATTGAGACTCCCCTTCCCCCATTATGGCTTTGAAAAAAAGACTTTCAAATGCAATCCATTTTTATTTCTTGTCCCACTGATTTAAGCATTTCCCATGCATGACCTGGACTAGAGCCTACATTTATAGTCTTACTTGTACTACCTCAGGTCAAAGTGTGTACTCATTCCTGCTTACTACGTAGTCTTTGCATCCCGAACCAGATATCTACATAAAATGGGGGAAACTCTTTCAATCACCATCAGGTATATGGAGTGCCCTTGATAACCTATTTGTAAAGCACCTCCATCATCTGCAATTGAGAGCAATTGTTTTACCATTTCATTAGTTTAAGTTTCGTTGGCCAGAGGGCAATCTTGTACGTTTGTTCTTGCATGCATTACATTAATGCATGCGAGCAATACATGGCTACTTGTACCATTCAAAACAAAAATTGCTGTTGTAATGCTGCCATCATTTTCACGATTTCTTAAAATATCCATAAGACCAAGCCTTCAACAAAAAACCAGAACACCGTGATCAAGCTCATCAAGTGAGAGGAAGAGAGAGCCAAATCCCAGGCATTCAATGATAAAATAAACAGACCTGGCACTATGACTGGTCGAATCTGACTTTTTGTTTTTTTCACCATGTCTATAACATGCATATGTATTTGGCATTCCCATAGCCACATATTTTACTGATAATCTGTTCTGGTGTACCTTAATGTCAAAATGAGTCGCTGCTCTGTATACTACATAATAGTCTGCAGGTCTTTGTGTTACAAATATATTCAAATACGCATAATACTGATTGGTGGATTCAACATACTATGTATGATATGTACCTGACAAATTGTTTTGAAATGCAGTGGTAGGATGGCAAATCATTTAGTGGTAATATAGCTTTGTAACTATACACAAAAGTGTGACAGTATGTACCTGCTGTCTTGTACTGCACAATCAGCACAAACAACAGAAATCAAGTACCACAACTACAGAAATTTGTCTTTGATGCTACCTTTTAAATTTTGTTTTGTCACCTTCCTCCTCCATTCATGTCTCCCAACATCGTCACAGGAATAGCAGTGTGTCTATTTCAGGTTAATAATATGACCAGCATTAGCACATTCTTTAACTCTGGATTTGTAAGAAAAAGTGTGCATTTTCATTTTCAAACGCTTTTGAGTAAAAGAATGGTCAAAATAGAACTACGTCTTCAATATTCATCAGGAATCTTCGCTGTGGCCCTCGATTTTGAAATTGCATTTGAATACCACTTTTGTGGAATTTTGTAAAGTCAATATTCATATTGCACTTGTTTTACAATTATTAACACAGTCCACATATCTTAATTTCTATATTCATAACATATATGTGTGACATTACACTTCACCTTAATATGTGCCTTCACTTGAGAACATTACCAGAAGGTAATAATTAATAATAATAATAATAGCTCATCAAAATCAGTCTCAAAAAGCATGTAATATTTTGCAAAGAAATGCCTCAAGTGTCAAGTCAGGCAGCATAACTTCAACAGACTGAGATTTCTGCGAAATAAGCTCATGTAGATGAAGATTAGCACCGTTGACCTTGGCTGGGTGTCAGTAAGTGCTGTCAGGCACACAGTTATGGGAGTAGGAAGACAGGAAACCATATTGACCAGAAGCCTTTAGAACTGCTATTATGTCTCTGATTATATCTGGGATAGAGCTGGACAAAATGTAGTCCTCACACACACTTAGACACAATCTATCTGTAATGTGCAAAACCATGCTATGCATGCTGTTACCTTGGCAGCAGTTCATAACAATCCGAACATATATGGCTGTCACAGGGCTTATCTGCTTGACTTATTGAAGGATTTACAAAGGGAATTCATAATGGCACAGGTAATCTCCACGCATAAAACATCCATGGGTATTGCCAAAAAATCTAAAACTCATTAACCTACATGCTACCAACCTGATTAAGTGGTACGCACATTGAATGATAAATGTCTGCCTCGAGTGTGTGTGTTTGTGTGTGTGTGTGATATCATGACTCCCAAACCAATTATGAGTTAAGGCGAATATTCTGGTATTTGGTACCTTAATTCAAATACCATTCATTCAAATTGAGCTACCACCTGCCAGATGTTTTAAGTGTTTCCGCGCTTGAAGCTAAGAAAGAAGTGTGCAGGTTTACCATTAAGTAAATTTTAAAAATTATGCTAATCATTCTAAACATTCAAAAAACTTCATCTTCAATTTGTCAATATAACATATTCACACAATTTCCTACGGGATCAATAAATTATTTCTGATTCTGATATCCTCTGTGGGTTGTATATATAGGCCTATTGTGATTCTTTTTTATGATTACTGAAAGTTGTGATCACAGTTTTCTTATGTTATTAACAAAAACTGATAGTGAAAAATATAATTTCACCAGACGTTTTTGAAGGGTTACTCAGACATTTCAAAAGCACATTGTGTGAAACAGAATGAACCATATAACTATGCTTATCCAAACATAAACAGTCATTAGTACATTTTTAGAGAAATTCATCATTCTGTTAATGTTGGATTCTGACCAGGAAGTTCAACTCCTGCCCGCATTTTGGCACTCGGTGGTATCATTGAAGAGCCTAAGAATTTTAAAAAGGAAGCTTTTGCCACCTTCATTGAGTTTCAAAAACGCCTGCTTCTCCACGAACTGAAATTGTTCAAAATTGTTGAAGCCAATGGCATTCCATCTGATGGCGTCGCTGCATCAAAATAATGAGGAGGACACATCTGCAGTGGTTCTGACACCTGAAGACGAAACAAACCAATTTTGGATTGAAACTGGTGTGCTCGAAGGAGCTCCTCTTGCTCTTTTCCTCTTCATTATTTGTCTAAACTACACTCTTCAAATTGCCATTTCTGATGCAGATGGTCTAATGCTCTATGCTCATTTACCTCTCTCAGAAAACAATGCTATACTGTTGGGATTCGACACAATCTTAACTTTGCAGATGATACTGCTCTCGTAGAGGAATGTATGATGCTGCCCAAGATTTTCTAGCTCGAGTAGAAAAAGCATGTCAAAGCATTTGTCTCCACTTAATTCACCAAAAACAAACACTTGCACATGAACCCCATATCGGTTAGTAATCTAACCTCTTTGGCAGCTTTGGTATCGACTTTGTCCAAGATTTCAAGTACTTGGACTTCACTCACCAACCACTACAACATGAATATTCAAATGAATATCATGAATGCATTGGAGAAGGATTAGAAAGCTCCTATCAAAATGAAAACCAAGACTAAAGTTTTTATGGCTACTGTGAAACCCATCCTCTCCTATGGCTCCAACTCGTGGGCACTAATTGCTACTCATACCAGAAAATTGACTGTGCTTACACCGCAATGCTTTGAGCAGCCTATAATATCTCTTGCAGTAACCACACTGAAAACTGTGTTCTCCATAGTACACTGCCAAAACTTTCACAAACATATCACACCACCTTACTCTTGCTGGTCATTTTGGAAGCTACTGGAAAGGTATTTTTGTGGTCACCAAATGCAAGATATAGAGAAGAACGTCCCGTCATTATCCTAAAGAATGTATTCTGTCAAGATAATGGCCTATCTGATTCTGGACTTCTGGTGGCAATGAAGGATGTCGAATTCTGGCGTAGACTGTACAGTAATTGTGCTTCATGATTCAGCTGACGAAAGAGAGACTGTTAATGTTGACATTTTGTGAAGTACAACTTTTCCTCATGAGTTGGACAGAAGAACATTTTACTGGTTGTTTTCATTGAGTGTCTTCCTTTGGTTTTCTCCTCTATCGATATATGTAGCTTTAGACCAGGGGTGCTCAGACTTTTTCAGCATGCAAGCTACTAAAGTGACCAAGTCAAAATGATCTACCGAGTAGATCAAAAAAGCGAGGGCTTAAAATTTGAGGTAACTCGCTGATTAGCTTGTTAGTTTTGCTTCACTTAGCGCCGTTGTTTGCACATGCACGGTGACCTAACTCTCGGAAAAATTCAGTTGTCATCTGACTGGTTGCCCTGTATATAAATCTAGTGATGGGCTGGACGATAGGCTGACGTCCATTTTTTTTAATGGCATGGGATCTACCAATACTACCTTTGCGATCGACTGGTAGATCGAGATTGAAGTATTGAGCACCCCTGCTTTAGACCATCAGTCACGTCATCCCTGGGGCTATAGACAATTCAGTTAAAGTAACATATTTTCATGGGATGTCACGAGGATTAAAAAAGTGTTTAACCCCTTTTTTCCTAATTTAACTATAACTTTGAAAATGGAAAATTAAACTGAACACAGACTGGTATCACGAATGGAGTTTATCTTGTCAGATGAGAAAGTTTGGTATGAATTCAACCAATGCCCTTACTGACAAGATCTCACATAATTTGCAGTGGTTTACATAGAGTGAGTACTAATGTGTCACTAAGTGATGACCAAAAATTTGAGAAAGTTCATTCTTAACAGGCCACCATAACTGTGTAGGGTGGCTGCACCACTGCCATTTAAAAACTTTAGATTTATCCATTCGCTACTATATGCTTGAAAAAAAGAGCAAAAAATATGAAAAAATTGATAATAAATCAAAAATGGCCCCATAGGGTCAAGAGCCCTGTTGAAGAACTTTCTTTTAAAGCCTTTACCATAAACCCTCAGATCATATAATCATCAGATCGAACACACTCAAGACCAAGGGCACACCATTTACTGGACCAATTCTCCAGTTAATCATATTTTGCCGCTTTCTGGTGCTTTGGAGGCGTAGATGGAAAGATGGCATGATGGCACTGAAACACAAAGGCACATGCACGGACGCGCGGAAGCAGTAGTTGATTACACTGATATTTGCTGCTAACAAACGCATATTTTCTTTTATTTTTAAAAACATTAATTTTGATATTTTTCTATTATTGTTTGTTATTATTAATAGTCTATTGTTTGTATATATTGTTGTACAATATCAAATATTGCAGTATATTGTTTCTTATTATTAATATTTTCCTGTTGCTAAGTTCTTTGATATTTTTTGACAATGTGAAAATTCTGGAGAATAATTAAAAAGATTTCAAAGAAGTCAGTGTTAAATCAGGGACTTGCTGTCATAATCATGAGAAAAGAGTATCACAAACGCTTTTACCATTATAATTTGTTTAAGACATAGCAATTAGAAATATCTATCTACAAATATTCTCAACTATTAATCACGCGTAGAACTGATTTCAGATACTGGGAATAGAAATGTAAAAATTTCTGCCAGTATTTTGATACAGGCATGCATGCACACACACACACACACACACCCAGAAGGTCCCATTTACAGCAGTACATGCCCAGAGCAATGTTGTTACTGCAGCTCCCAGGCACTGGCTGTACATATTTGATTGCTTGTGACTTTCATTAGCTACAGAGGAGTCGGCAGAGCACTCCTCTGAACCTGGCTCTTTGTGTCTACGTATCGGCTATGCACAATTTAACTAGCCACAAAAAAGTGTATAGCAGCCCTGTTCCATCTAAAAAACTGGAATTAAAGCAATGAAAAAATTATGTTTTAGTCAAAGTAAAAGTAAAACAAACACACACACACACAAACACACACACATATATATCTATATACAAAATATGTGTGTGTGTGTGTGTGTGTGTGTGTGTGTGTGTGTGTGTGTGTGTGTGTGTGTGTGTGTGTGTGTGTTTGTTTTACTTTTACACACACACACACACACACACACACACACACACACACACACACACACACACACACACACACACACACAGAAAAGAACATCTATCAGTCCTATTCTGTCAAAATCAATGATTAGTCTACAGCCCAAACTGTATTTTATTTTCTCCAGGTGTTAAAACATCACAAGCTGCTGACAAATACAAAAAAGTAACTGTGCTATAGTTTACAGAGCAGCCAAATAATACTTTAAATATTTTTTCTTACAAGCTTCAATAGTGACCACGGCTTCATAACAAACTGACATTTAAAATAAAGTCTCCATCCTAATCAAACTTTTTCAATGATTTACATTTCTTGAGTCAGGGTATCTCTTCACCAGCATAAAAACAAAATCTCAAATCAACACATGATTGCAGTGTGTTGCAATAAGCAACATTATGCTCCCACGTTGTTTACATCTGTTGGTAAACTACCACCTCGAATTCAAACTCAAGATTTTTAACTTCATATACATTATCAAATATGCCTTCAAATTCAACTCAGGCAACTTATTAAAATTAATCTCTTGCATTCATTCAAACTTAAAGAAAAATTTATTTTCCATTGTGTAAAGTACTTTTAAGAATTTCCCCTTTCCTAATGCAACTGTAAAAGGCTATAACTAAAGCCATAGATCACACATACAATTAGGTTGGGTTTAAGTCACTATAGAGCAGGCAAAGCTACCCATTTGTCCTTCAGTAAACTCACTAAATTGCCTGTGACTTTTTCAATACACTTTTTCTAAATATTTTGTGTTTTTAATATAAAAAGAAACACACATATATAATTTATCTGTATATATATATATATTATTTATTTGAACAAAATAAACATTGAGCGAATGGATTTAATCTTGAATGGATGATCATGTCAAACTAAAAATTGTTTAGGTGCTTAATTTGTCTAATGGAGTTGTGTTTCATCCTTGTTAAGGTGGAAAAACAGTTTTTAGTTTCTTATCCCATAGTACATCTTATAGATTTCACATTTCAATAACATGTAGTATGTAGCTGAGAGACCAAAAGCTGACAGCAATACCATTCGGGATACATTAAGACCATCGAACACCAATTAGGTCCAATGAATGGTCAATTACTATGATTAACTGAACAACATAAAAATTACCATGTTAACCATGATATAGTGAAAGGAGCAGCAGAAAAGCAAGTGGGTGGATTTACCACAATGTAATATAAACAAAGAATTATCAACAAAACAGCGATAGTTTTAATGGGGACTACTACATATATTACTGCCAGAAATACAACATGGGAAAAAAATCTGTATTGTTTTACTAAACTTTAAGACACTAAACACCATATTGTTGTATCGAGTTGGAGCACTTTAAGAAGGTGAGCAAAAAAATGATGCCAATGACCAACAGATCATTTTCAATTTCTGTTTTGGAGCATATCTGCTGTCTTGTCTTTCTGTGGGTTTATCAGCTAGTTGTCTTTAGCTGTGCAGATTTGGGGTAAATTATTATCCAGGTTTTAGATAGGAGAAGTTCATCCAATTAGATGGGTGTTAAATGGACAATTAATCAATGATTGATGTCAGAGCCATGCAGGCACCACTTACAGGAAACTTCACTCAGCAGTTCATTAATTCATTTATTTTCTATAATATTTCTGCACACAGGTCGCAGCGCTTCTGGAGCCAATCCCAGCTGATTCAGCCTATAGTTTAATCACACAGCCATATACAGAAACATACAACCAGTGACTCTCTCATTCACACCTATGGAAAATTTTGATTGTTTGATTAAACTATTGCATGGTTTTAGACTTTAGAAAGAAACAGGAGAACCCCAGGGAAAACTAATGCAGGCACATGGTGAACATATGAACTCTACAATGAAAAGCCCTCTGTCAGAATTGATCCAGGAACCTTCTTGATGGGAGGCAGGGGGCTAACCATGGTACTAGCTTTTTTTGTCTTGTGGCACAAAAAAAAGACGAGTTCCTATTTTGGGAGGACAGTTTCAAATCAGGAGGATTTTCAACAAACCTGACATTTGGTTGAAAACATTTAAGATAAGATAATATCTTAAATATTTTTTTTTATTTTTTTCCAACAAACCTGACATTTGGTTGAAAACATTTACCTCTGTCATGCCACATACTAGAATTACAGTGCATGAGCGGGTCTTCTCAATGACTGAGCCAGCACTGCATACCCTAAATCATATTCAATGCCCAATTGGATAAGCATTGCTGACAATGGACAAGTCAGCATAGGAAGCATTCAAGTAATTCTGAATCGGTTGCATGTATAAAAGCACATTTCTACTGTAACAATAAAATATTTCAAAATGAGGGCTAAAAAAAAATTGAGTGCATTTACTTCACAGGTAACATTCCACTGGGATCTAAAAGGGAAATAAAAGCCCCCAAGAACAGTAAAACATTTAAAAAAAAATATATATATTAATAATAATAACAATAATAATAATAATAATAATACAACACCATTCCATTTATGTCTTGATTAAAAAAGTTCAAGCTGTACCAAATTTATACGACTCACTGTCACCTCTATTAGCATGCCTTTTATATACCAACACTGGGAAGCAGGCAGTTGATTAAAGTATCAACAAGAGCATCAGCCAATTAGCAGCAGTGCTTTTCGGGTCTCTGAAACATTTGTATTTTTCAGTCTCCGGGTATTGTGGTTTGATGTGACAAGTGGATGAACGGAAACAGTGAACTAAATGCGTATGTTACATGTTCTGTATTAGTACCTTCGGAACAAATTGTGATATACTGTACCTCTCTGGGCTTGAGTTCATTAGCAGGGTAAATTTGTTCAGGGTAACTATCTAAGCACAAAGTTAGCAAGCCGGGGGCCAACTCCTGCAGCGGCAAGATAGATCAATGACTTCAACTGCTGAATTGGTAATGTGGCTACAAACATGAACACAATTCACAAAATTCCATGGATTTTAGAAAATGTGCAAAGAGCTTGACTTAAATTTAAGTGCCTCTTTCATAACTTTCCAGGCTCTTATGACTCCCACAGAATATTCCTACGTATGTCATAGCAACTACGATGTAAAAATTTACTGGTACGAGCCCAGCTTTAAACTTGCCTCCTCATTTATGATATTCATTCTTGCTAATGCTCCAGTGGTAATAGCATTCTAAATTTCATGCCTGACAGAATTAAAAATCATTCACTCAAAATAAACTGTAAAACCTAGAAAAAAATCTAAATATCTCAATAAGATCAATACTGTAGATTTCCATCAAAGTGATTTTCTTACTACATTCTCTTGTGAATTATTTGGGTTCCTGCTTGCTTTCAAATGCTGCTCCTCTTGATTGTCACATACGGTACACATTTTATTGTATTATCCAAGACTATTGGTACCTGGATTGAGAAGGTCAGGAAAAATGCCAAAGTCAGAAGCCTGTACCTGTTACTCAAATGAGTCAGATTAAGCCAATAACTGCATACCGTTGAGTGTTATACAATGCTAATGGATTGGATTTGGAGATATTGACATTAAAAAGTTCTTGAATTGTGATGAAGGTGATAGCAGTACATTCCTGTTTCCATTCCAGAATAATTATTGTGCCAACAGCATTCAAGCCAGAATGTTGGAGTTCAGTCCAGTGACAACCACACACATGCTCAACTGTTCATTAGTATGAGACCACATCTCAGGCAGCTCTAGTGAAGCAGTCTAAAGGAACATTAATCTTTTACTTCACAGCCAAGAGTTAATAACAAAAGTAGAGTTCTTCTTCTTCTTCAGAGTTCACTAGTGTAACTGTAACTAGTGTCTCTGACAATCCTTGTTTAATTAAAAAATATATCTTTAGATCACAGTCTGATCTCAGGAGAAACTGGCCTTTTTCTTGCGGACATAACCAGTGTTTACTGTCTTGGGTAATTCAGGCTTAACTAAAATCAACAATTTAGTGTAAATTTTTCAACAATTGTAAGTCATTTAACATGAAATTTGGAAGGGTGCATACAACAGGGACAGAAAAAAAAAACTTTAGCAAAACTTCTATTTGCCAGCAGAATCAAGTCAAATAAAGAATAATAAATATAATAAACATATCCCCTTTATAATGAAAGGGTGACACTGTAGCTTTCTATAATGTTAAAAACTAATGGGTTAAATGCATCTTGCAGTTTAAGTTTTGTATTTTTCTGAAGAAAAATATCCAGTTGAATGATAGACACATCAGAAACACATTCTATAACCTCACTGCAATTGCAGTGTGGTTGTAGAGGGTTCCTGATAAGCTTATTCAAATTCTTTAGTCAACAACTTAGCACTGCCATGACTACCTCCATTTAAACTCAAATAAAGCATAACCCACAGGTAGATTTATTTTTGCATACAAGAAAAACCTTGGCCAATTATGTTGGTGTGGCTTGCAATTCTTGATGTCTTTAAAGTGCGACCTGCACCATATAATACAATAAAGTAAGTTCCTACCCCAGTTTCTTTTTCACATAAATATACAAAATGCATTTGAGCTGCATGAGTTTTCAGACGATGCACAATGCACTTACCCAACAGAAGGAGCTTCAGTTCCCTTCTTGCATCTCTCTTGTCTCGCCGGAGCTGTTTCTCGATCTCAGCGTTGATTCGTTTGGACTCCTTTGCCTCTTCACTCAGGCAACAAGCCATCATGGAGTCTAAAGTCATCACCGCATGAGCTAAAACAGCCCGTCTGTCAGGGGGCACCGGGCTACACCTCTCTCAAAGTATCCTTTAAAAACTATCCTCCCCAAGTAAATCCGTTTTCAGCACGTTATATCCAGAAAGTGACAACTGAACCTATGAGATCGGTCCTTGGTGTAGAATCTGGCTTTCCTCGTTGATGGCAAAACTGCTTTCGAGTGTCAAATATTTGACAGCTGAGTCAACGCCTTATGTAAATCCCAGGGCTACAGGGGATGACAGCTGATCACAGATAATTTGAAAAGCAACATTTTACACGGCTACCAAATGTGCCAACTGTCCATCCAATTCCATCTCTGGTTCACTCCTAATGAGGTGAAGTTAGTTTGGAAAGTGACTAGCCTGTTCGCTAAATTCTGCTAACGTTACCACCAACTAGCATTCAACGTTAATATGTCTTCAGTCTAGCAACACGTTTCAATCTCCTCCCGCATTGCCGGGTAGGTTGGAAGTGAAACCCGTACTATTATTATTTTAAATCTCGTCTTCTTAAAATGGCTAGCTTTGGTCCCAGAGACAGCGGGACACTGTTTGCTGCCGCTGTCACATCTGTACAATCTCCCTGCCTATTGCCCGGCCGTGTGCAAGCCTAGCCGCCTCGTAACCAACACTGAACGCCCGCGCAGTGACAGTGAGCGACCGTCAAACTATTCATCTACTGAACGCACAAAGGCCAGCTCTCGGTCTCAAGCACTCGACAACAAACAACAATAACAAATATCTGAAAGGAACCTTCTGTTTAAAATCAAGCACAGAGCAACTGTCGTTTTGGAGACCGATCGCCCAGTAACCACGATAGCTAAATGGGCAAGCTAATCGTTAGCTAGCTCGGTTAGCTAAGCTAGCCATCCTTGGAATTTACAACAAACTGGCTGGCTTGAAATCATTACGCTCTGCCTGGCAGAAGAACTCCATTGCATGAGCTATTTTCTTCTAAATCCCTAACCACTGCCACAGCCCTCTAAATGTAAATCTGAATGTTATTACTGAAAATCAAATGGACCCTTGTAGTAATTTCATCGCTCCTGGTATTTTTTTTTCCTGTTAGTGGTGTTTTCTCACCGTCATCCACTCCATAGCCCCAGAGTGGCGCTGCTGTTGACTTTTGGAGCTAGCATGTATTGACACGAGCAGAGCCAATGGAAATTGAGTTTGTGGGCGTAGAGGGCGGGCTTTGTGGAAACCCTTAACCTTCCAGGTTGCCCAAGAGGAAGTCTTCCCATTGTAGGCGTGTCCGCGAATGCAAGTGACATTGAATTGCGAGGCCACGCCCATGTCTTGCCCCACACCATGACATCCCTCCAGGGCCAGTTTATTCCGAGCCTCACAGGAGAGGGTGCTCTGCTTCAGGGACAGAAACGGCGTCCACTCAATCTAAGTAGCCAGAAGATATCAAGCCCACTAGTTTACCCATCTAATGTATTTAAAGGCATCGTCCACAGACACGCGATAGACTTACACCACTATTACACTAATTTTTTTAACTGCTCAATTCAATATGCAAACCTTTTCAATTTAAATGAATACTTGCCGGATACACGATGTCTACAATATCACCTTAAAGGCTATGATATTGGATTTACATGCATGCAAAGGTGCATGTAGGCCTGTTCGCTATTTGTCGTCTTGTAAATCCTACTCATATGCTGACTTTAAAAAAATGGCCTCATAAAGCCCAGGGAACATTTATAAAGCTGTCATCAATATGAAAACAACTGCATAGTGTCGAACACAAACTGTTTAAACACATCAATAAGATCAAGAAACAAATTTATGCTGACAAGGGGCTGATGAATGTTTTCCATTTCAAATCTATCAACCAATGCACTTCATAGAAATCAGAACAGATCAGATAACAGTTTATTGATCCCCATTGGGGAAATTCAGGCGTTGCGGCAGCACATGACACAGGACAGATATCAAATGCAAGTCCGACCGGTTAGAGTTTTGTGCTGTCCAGACTGCCGTTGTACAGTGTGATAGCAGTGGGCACAAAGTGGGCACATCCCTGGTTCTCACCGGCATGGGATGATACGCTGAGCAGTATATGATCATTGGCATTTTAAACTTCTGATACAGCGATATGTGAAAAGCCTGTAAAAAGTTTGGTCAAACATTCTTTCTCTAAACGCCTTATATGATTTTACATAAATAACCAACTGAATCTCAAATTAGTAAGGTTAGCCAATGTTTTATTTTGAGAACAATACACAGGGGACAAGCCTTTATATAATTATATTCTTTGATCATATTTCATCATTATAAACGACCATCAGTAACAATGACACAGTGTTACTTTTCAGAATGATACCTCGGAATCAATTATCAAATATGTCACACTCAGGGAGATGTTTCTCTGTTCAGACATGCATACAATCTATCAGTTTCAATGTTACTCTGACATAGGAGATACTAAAGTGGAATTTTTAATTGAGGATTTAAATATCCCCTTCGTGTTCTAAAAATTATTTACTTGAATACTACTTACTTGTATTTGATGGAATAATTTTTGTGTCACAGGTTTTGCAAAATTAAATGCAAAAGAGTTGACTTGATAGTTTCTAGTATTCACAAAATACTTCACAAAACATGTGCTTATGCCATAATATCGCCTTTTTTTATTCTTTAGAACACTTAATTTCAAAACAAAAGGGAAATTATGCCCATACTGGTCATCGGTATTATTTGCCTTTTTATTTTATAAAAGTGTCGTGTCATGGCAATTCAATTGTCAATCAGAGTATCATCTTCATAATTACACTATGTAAAATACCTGTATCCATAGGAAAATGTGTCTACCTTTGATAACATTAACAGCTGTGTCCTTGAATCAATTGCGATGAATTTAATGTGCAATGTGAAAGGGAACAAAAATTTCCAGATAAATATGAGAACCACTACAATTCAGCAAAATACAGCAGAGTGATATCCAGCAAAGCACTTGCCATTTCATGTAATTTAATTCAATGTACTTATTTTACATTCTGTCATTACCATATCTCATTTGTTTCAGCAAGAGTGAGTCAACATTTTGACATCTTTGCCCTCTACTTAATATTTAGTTGATCTTTAATCATTGTGCAGAAAGGACTCAGTTCCAGTTCTTCCGGATCTCAATAGTCTGGTTTATGGCAGGACCTAAGTTTCCGCACCATGTTACTCCAACTCGAGGAGATACAGTTCAAACACTTTCTATGCAGAATCCCCTACCCGAAAAGTGGGTTGGCAGATCATATTAGCAACACTAGTGACATCTTCTGGAATTGTCATGAAATTGCAAAATGAGGGACTCCCAAGAATGAACTTGATAACATGTTTTGACTTGTTTTTCCAAAATGAGTTTCCTCTGCAACATGAACTCTTTTTAATGTTGCAAAACCAGATGGTCCTAAATAAAATGCTCACAGTGTTCTGTAAGTGAAAGAGCCAATTCAATGTCTGCCTCAAGGCACTTTTCTAATTCAAACTTTAAAAAGTTATTTGTTTATTTAAACCAAGTGCACTAGTTAATGTGCTCTGCCTGCAGGTGATTAAGTAATTGAGTCAAATCAGACCCAAAGTACTATAATAATGTTGTATAAAGTTGTTTAACCACTTGCAGTTGTAAAACAAATGCCAAATATTCTTAAAGAAGGCAGATTGTCGGTGTATCTGATAAGTTTGATCAGGGAAATCGCACAAGTCATGATCACACCCTTACCTGCCCTCACCCCAGCTGGATCGCTGCAATCTTACATTTACAAGTCTCCGCCTACTGAGATAAATAGACTTATTTCTCTCACACTATGGAGGCATATTATATGCTTCCATGTCACACATCCAAGACATTAATTTTTACTTCTGTACCTGCGACTAAGAAGAGGAAATATGTCATTTTTGAATGTTAAAATTCGGTTTGTTTTGTTGTGTTTTGTTTTAAAAAGCCTGATATCAAAAATAAAGAAATGATGAATAAAAATAAATAAAAATAAAGTTAAAAATTAAAAAGGGGGTGGGCCTGGCACAGGGGGTTAGAATCAGAATCAGAATAGTTTATTAACCCCCAAGGAAGAAATTACTTTTTGTTGAAAGCAGCTCCTACTCAGAGAATAAGTGGAGAAGAATCAAACTATAACTCGATGTAAAAATAAAGAATAAAATAGCAAATAATCAAAATAAAATAAAACGGTGAAGATCAAAATAAATTAATAGAGATAAAGTTAAAGGTATGTAAAAAGTATATGTAACATATTATACGTATATAATGTAACGTATATAACGTATAATCAATCAGGGTTATTGCACAGGAAATGGTCATTGCACAGAAGACAATGGATTTTAACATATACGGAATATTATTGCACATGATGACTCCACCAGCAGCCAAGTGACTCCGAGTGACTCCATCAGGGCCAGAGTGGAGTTTCCCCAGATGCTACACGAGTCACCCTCAGTGGAAGATGGAAGGCTGTAAGGAGGGGTGGGGGTGGGGGGGGTGGGGGGGGGGGGGGTGGGGTAGGTGTAAGTGATGATTGGTGGGAGGGGCCAGAG
>CAAKHD010013237.1:162579-193386 GCA_901007705.1 Fistularia tabacaria | reverse complement strand
CCCGCCGCCCCCCCCCCACGCAGGTGAGGGGGGGGAAAACCGGGGGGGGGGGGGGGGGGGGGGGGGGGGGGGGATCTGTTCACATTCGAGACACAAAATGTATCAATAGGGTGGGTATTTAGACTGAAAACCTAACCCAAATTGTAGGTTCTGTGCTTATCATTCCCCGGATTGTTATGGAAAAAGTCCATATCATTTCCAAAACATAATAAACGATAGCAATTTTAAACAATTTTATTTCTCTTACTTCAAATGATACAATTGCTTTTGTGTCTTGTTTCTCTTGTGAAATGAAACACTTTCCTTGTGAGTATAGAGGGAATGCATCCATTGTTGTGAAGGAATACTGGACCCCTGGGAATGGGTGCTGTTTGTTTTTTCCTTTTTAACCATCACAATGCAATTTTCAGCTCATACTGTGATATTTGCCTGGGATAAATGGCTAACACTGTCTGACATTTAGAATTTTCATGTTGCAGTATAACTGCTTCCCCCAACTACACCCATAAGCCAAATAACTTGAGTGCAGAATGAAACAATGAGCTGATGAACATGCTCGGGGTGCTAAACTCCTGCAGATTTCTTTTTTTTGTTTTTTTGGTAGGAGCAGTCTATCTTCCATGTCTTCTTTGGATTTTTTCCAGATGCGATTACAAAATGACTACAAATGTGATTTTGTCAAGGACTACATTTGTGCTCAGAAGCTCCATTGTTTAGCTCCAACAGCATCAGGAGGGATGTCAAATCATGCAGTTGAGCCATATTATGAGGCTATATTAACTTGCTTTGGGGCCTATTGCTCAGTAGATGCCATTATGAACTTGCTTTGATACGCCAGATTCCTTTTTTTTTTTCCATCTGCCTTGAAAGCTTCATGTTTCACGGTCTACACACATCAAGCTTGATGTGATACCCAAAATTATCAGATCAATGTCACATAGTGTGGTCACAGTAAATGTAAAAGACTGGCACAATCATCGCACAGTTTTTAAGGGGCTTAAGGGGTGTAATGTTCTGAAATCCTTTTTGAATCCATAATACAAGCATCTATGGTCGTAATAACAATCCCCGGCTCTGTTTTGACAAGAGGATCTGCACTCTCTTTTTACGGGGATGCACTAATATAACAGTCGTACATCAGTATTAGACAATAGTGTCCTTGTTGACTGCCATTGTTCTACCAGCTCAACATAACGCTCATGGCAGAGGGCATTGTTTATCTGCTGATGTCATGAAAGGTTGCATGCAAGAGTTAATTTGATGGACATGTTTCATTTATGCTTAATGTGTTTTGTAAATAGATTGAAAAACTTTATGCCACTCTCTTTTCCAATATGATATATTTCTGGCACCTAGGGGGCGATAAATGACAACTAAACATACAATGTAATCCATAATTATCAGATGGTTTGTTACTTCCCAGTGTATGGAGTAGTATTTCCCAGTGTTGAACATTGCTGGTTCAGTAATAACATTACAATATCTCATCTCATCTCGCTATCCATCAGGCTGTATTCTGCTCTGGTATCTTATTTAACTTATATTTTATATTCTTTGTCGTTTCTTTATCTATTTCTGTTCAACTCATGTTGTAGTAATTTATTTATTTCAGGTGTTAAGATGAGGGGTGGCACTTTGGAGAAGAGCAAGTTTTTTTTTGTTGGTTTTTTTTAATTAACAGGTCTGTGCAAAAAATGTCTATGATAGAGAAATAAATGACCAAAGAATTGAGCCCTGACCCTCTCTGTGTGACATTTAAGCACTCTCTCACTAACATTAGCTGTTCCCGTTTAAAAGGTCAGTCCACATTAAATGAGCCTGGGGGCCAGTTGTTTCCAGTGTTTGGGAAAACCGTCCTCTTTTCATGTTTGAGATATTTGGAAGTCTGTGTCTGGTAGTATTTTTTTTTTTAATCTCAATTAATTCCAGTTCTCCTACCGGGACTAATACACACTGAATTAAACACAAAGCATGCTGCAATTTTTTCAATTTTATTTTTTTATTTTTTTTGCAATATCATCGCGTGATGGACACCTGAGTAGACCTGACCCTCTGAGGTCTTTGTGCGGTCTAGGTATGACACTGGCAGAGATGGCTTCATTGACCTGATGGAGCTCAAGATGATGATGGAGAAGCTGGGAGCTCCTCAGACCCACCTGGGACTCAAGAACATGATCAAAGAGGTGGATGAAGACTTCGATGGCAAGCTGAGCTTTAGAGAGGTGAGAAGGATTGAGTTGTGTTTCCAGCACATGTAATTTGTGTCAGCTACTGGAAGCGTAAAGGCTCATACTAAGCTGTTATAACGCCCAACATAACTCAGCTTATTGGAAACACTGATACATGTGTTACTGTGAGTCATTTTTTATCTTTTGTTTTACGAGTACACACATGGAATTCATAAAATACGAAGATACTCTAGATTTATACAGACTGTAAAGAAGAACCTTAGACAACAGATAGCATTCCTGGAATGCATATTTGACACATTTCTGACCAGGGTCAAAGCGGTTTCAAGGTGAACCATGACACAAATGACTCTGTTTCTTGATATTTTTGCTTTGCTAAAAACCTTACCAAAGTAGAAGGTTTTATGTGTGCAATGGCAAATAAGTGCTCTTGCATATATTTCCCACATATCAAATGTCAGTGTGCTTTTTATGCCTGCTTTGTTCGGTCTTATCTTTCAGATACTTTGTTTGTTCCATTAAAATAAGCAGGTGCAAGAGGTTGCTCAGACCATGGTTGAAAGCAGAAAACCAACATGTTTCCAACCAAGAGAGGTGATCTGGTTCACAGCTCAAACATAACATTTGCACAGTCCATGTGCAGTGTTAAAACCCCCGTTGGATTTTTTTTTCCATCTTTTTGGAAAAAAATGTGATCCATCCAGAGCTGGACTTGCTCGTCTTTTGCTGTACAGTCAAGAAATTGGGCGTCCTCCAGGATTTTCCAGTAGAAAACAGAATTAATGGCTCCCGTCAATTTTCGCGGTTTGATTTGGTTCTGGAGCAGCAAAGGAGACCCAGACCATCACATTCCCACCCCTAACTTTAGGTTTGACAGTTTTGTTCTTTGACTCATCAGCTCACAGATTGTACTAAAATCATGGACAGTCATTATTCAATCATAATTAGCTGTGCCATGACCATTTGCTGTATACATTATGTTTGTAAAATCATGACCACTGATCTTAATAAGGCAAATATGTTGTTATATTTCTCTGGGATTTTTTTTGACCTCTTGGCCGAAGTCATCAAATAGCTGAATGCTGGAATTTGATTGGCTGGCCATTTTTGTCAAGGTTTACTTGAGATTCCAAGAACCTTGGCCGTGGTTTTGTAACTCTTTCCAAACTGATAGATTTGTCAAGCTAACCTCACAGTGCCGGACAGATTCTTTTTAAGTTATATTAAAACTGAACAGGTCTGATAGTAATCATGAGCCTGATGAAATTGAACTCAATTGTCTCTGCAAATTGTTGAGGGGCTTATTTTGTAAAATTATGAAGCAGTAACTATTTCCCTTATTCCTTAAAATGGTCAGGTTTTCTTTTTTCTTTTTTCTTTAATAGATTCTATGATCGTATCAAAATTGCTTTTATCACTGTATTGATACTGAGTGCACTAACTGAACCAGCATTGAAACTAGCAATAATGAAGCATTTCCTTTAATTTCAAACCAAGCTTATGATGACTTTCAAGCTTTCAGAAAGATCGGAAAATCATTTTATATCTACATAATCAAATATTGCATTAAATAGCATCTCATGAGCATGATTGGACATTTTTTTTTACTGATATACTTTACAAAAAGGTCCATAAATGATTAAGTAGGTGATGCTTTTTTTGAAAGGATCTAGTTTTGACCTGACAATTGTTTTGGAACACCAGACTTACTGTTCTACGTCACTCATGATGAGTTAATTTTTCTAGTGAAAGCTTTCTTTGGATCAAAATAAAATACATGACGAGGACTTGTTCCAAAGTCAACTTCACAGCTGAGTCACAACATGTTAAATATCCACAGGGATTTGCAAATAGGTTTATTATAATACAGGTTTAAAATGGGGAAAAAAGAACTTCTCGCCGCCATTCATCACTCTCCGTCAGAGGTGAGCAGACCTGCAGACCTGCAGGCGGGCTGGATAGGCATGAGGGGACTGTTATGTAAGGTGATGTTACGCGTCGTGTTTTTCCCCATGAAGGGAGCTTGCAGAATTCAGTGGGAGACGTGACTGAACATCTGCTCTCCACTGTCCTACAGTTCCTGCTGATCTTCCGGAGGGCAGCAGCTGGAGAGCTGCAGGAAGAGAGCGGCCTGATGGCGCTGGCCCGGCTATCTGAGATCAATGTCTCCACAGAGGGAGTGATGGGGGCCAAAGACTTCTTTGAAGCCAAGGTATGGAGACACACACTGTGCTGTCTTATTCTAGCCAGCTGCTGGAGTTTTTGCAGGATACATAATGTATTAATCCCTCGTGGGGAAATTCTTTTTCTGCATTTAACCCGTCATGTATGGACGATGCGGTTGGCTGCCATCGAGTCGCACCAGGAGATCAGTTAGGGGTTCAGTGTCTTGCTCAACAACACTTCGACTAGCAGGAGCTGGGAATCGAACCAGGAACGTTCGGTTCCAAAGTCGATCACTCTGTATTTTCAACATCCGCTCATCAGTGCTTTCATTATTTATACAAGTGTTTTGTGCCCTCTTACTTCACAGGTAAAACCACCTAATTCACCAGAAATCCTTTAAACAGTCTTCCTAATTTCCAGCTCTGTTGTAGGATAAGCGCTATGGACTATGAATGAACATTAGTGAATTTTACATGTGTTAATTAAACTTCACAAAAACCAAAGGATCTGTTAACGTTCTCTTCAAACATGAGTTGTACTGTTACAAGCCTGAAAAAAAATACATAGTCTTCTAGTCTTCGAGCAAAACAGCATTGTGTTGGTCCACTAACAGCCTCTATCAGGTTTTTACACAAGAAGTGATAGAACCGAAAAGTGGTAAACGGGAGGGATTTGATAGGGGTTAGTCGTGCTGGACTTCAATATACGTGTTAATACAAAAGAGTGTGTGTATTTGTGTGTGTGTGTGTGTGTGTGTGTGTGTGTGTATTCCCAGATGCAGGCGCTGTCTGTGGGTAGCAAGTTTGAGGCAGAGATTCGGGAAGAGAAAGAAGAACGCAAGAGGCAGGAAGAGGAGAAAAAACAGAGGCAAGCAGCTTTCAAGCAGCTGCAGTCAACATTCTGCTCATGACCTTGTTCAGGAGACAGATACATCCCTGAAGTGCACAGTCAGTATCAGTGAGATTTTAGAAATAGATTAGATTCACATAATTTAGATACTTAAATTAGTAGTATTGCTACAAATTCGGCACTTTATAACAAAGCTAGAAAGATGCATTAAATAAATACTCATTTTAATACTTGAAAATACCTCAAAACACGACACAGGCGGAGTTTAATACCACACACACACACACACACACACACACACACACACACACACACACACACACACACACACACACACACACACACACACACACACACACACACACACACACACTCTCTTCTGGTGTTGCTTACAAAAACAGCAAGGCAAAACCACTTATTCAGACATGCAAGAAAATGTCCAAATTCATGGTAATATCTTTAGTTCCTTGTGCTTTTCTGTCATGTGTCGCATCTGTACAAGTACTGGAACTTCACCTAAACGGAAATTTAACCTGTTGAAGCAAGGTGAAGCTGTATTCAGTGTTTTCTGTATCTTATTACTGCTGTATATGTCGTCTCGGAGCACTGTTCTGGGTTTATCGTGCATTTTGGTATTGGGTTTATGAAGGGTTGTTGACTTTGTTACAGTTTGGTCGAGCTGTGTGTCACATTTTATTCCCATCACTTTGGTAACATTATAAATCTCTTTTTAAGAGAATGGAGCTCCACAGCCGTCAACACAATTGTAATGAATATCGAATGATGATACATAATAGAATGCATACTGTATGATTCCATATATGGTGGCGAATGAAGTTTTCAAGTATGGCCACAGACTGTGATGCTTGGGTCCAATAATAAACGTGTTATTTTTTAGATAGAAGAGAGGTGTAATACTGATAGAAGGTTCTACGGAGGTCCTAAACCTCAGTGTCTTCAAAAGTGTTCGCTGAGCCTGGAACCAGACAGGTTTCTCTCCAGTTGGTCAGGATGGACTTGAACTGGGTTTTATGCTTTTTGTCTTGGATCACCTGGGTGGCTTCTTCAACGCGGGGGAAAATACTGTGGTAACGTTTCTTTCCATTGACATGTGATGAGATCAGTTAGTGTAAGAACTTGAAGCATGTGAATCTGACTGTATTTTTAAAATCTTGGATCTTCTGGTACATTCATGTAAACAAAAGAAACACCTTTCCCCCCTGATAAGTTTGCCACTTTAGTGTCCTAAATTTGTGTCATATCTTGCAAGTCAGTAATTTTTTTTTTTTTTTTATGTCACAATGTCTGTTTTGCTTCTTAAATCTACTACTTTAATCGTTGAAATATTTGTTTTGTCAACTTATACCACAGCTCCTGTTTTATTAGCAGTGTTATTGTGAATTTCAAAACCCAACTAATTGATGGGTGAACCACGAAAAAGGACGTTTTCATCACTAGTTTTTGAAAAAGATGTTGAAACACTGACAGTGAAGTTAAAAAGAGAAGATAGAATTGCAGCTGATCACAGCACAGTGACGGGAACTGTTATTTAATTACACAATTATACATACTAAATCTAAACAGCAAACCCCTGCTTCTCAACTGCATGTGGAAACCAGTGTTTTAACCAGTTCTGGTGCATGTCTAGGAATAGTTTCGGCACACACCCATCCCTCGCAGTGATTCTGTAAAGGCCAATGTGAACAGTGCTTAACCGTTTCAGAACCCAGATCAACAGTACCTTAAATAAGTGAAACCAGTATTTCAAAATATTGGTTTCCTCTATTAGAATCATCACTTAGTACATCAGAACCAGCTGACAAACCAGAAGTCCCTGTTTGTTCTCTTGATATGAGCAATATTTCAAATCACATATCTTCTGCATTTAATGTTCTCTTTGAGGCTACAGATAGAAAGTCTATGGACTTCTAGGTTAATTATAGCACATAAATTGCCCCTGAAAATCCCCTCAAATGGGAAACCGCTGACTGTCATGAAACACCACAAGTGTGACACATCTTAGACCCTTAGATCTTTTTTTTTTTTTCTTTTCAAAGCATTAACGTCTTTGGGACAAATTAAAATTAGTGTCTCATTCAATTTCCGCCTGAGAATATATTCACACATGAAGAGTTCTCAGGGATCTCTCATACAATGTGTTGCAATGATTGAAGCTGAAAATGTTCAAACCATTCCCCTACTGTCTGGTAAAAAAAAAATCATTTTGTGTTTTTGGAAAACATTTGGCTTTAGTTGTACATTTCACATTAATTCTAGCAACCATGTTGCTATTTGCTAACCCAAATGTTCTGGAATAATTCAATTCAAGTGAAAATTCACAAGTAACTGCCAACTTAGCCTCCTAGCTACATTCACCAAAGATCACCAAAACATTGGGAGGAAAAGAATTGAAAACCAGGCAAAATTTGCAAGAAATGTGGTATGAAATTTTGGTCACTTTCTGAGACATCCGGGCTTTTATTTTCAGCAGCCCTCTTAGTGAATGGCACTACTTTTTCTGAAGCCGAAGCTTGGGCTTGTTGAGATGATTTGACAATGACCAAATGCTGAGCTCCTGTATTTGCATAAATGAAGGAAGATGTCGCTACAAGAACAGCCTGGATGCTAACTTTGAGGAAACAGTGACAAAAAGTGATACTATTTTACACCTGCTGCTGTATGTACCATTTATCCACACATCTTTATTCACGTGGTCAGGTGCAATTTCGGAAGTCTTGAATATAAGATAAACAGATTTTATCCTTGCCCGCTGTGCTCAAAAGTTCAAGATTTGGCTGCCTGGATGGTGGAAGTTTATCGTTCTTGCTTGGTGGGCTCCACTTGTCTTAGGGGTTATTATCTCCTGCAGTTTTTTTTTTTTATTAAAAGCCCACGTGCACAGATACGTCAGCGGTTTAGCTGACAAAGCCAACAACTTCAGCCCACAGTCTGTCTCACTTAAGACGGACTCACTGTCGGTTCTCGCACACACTGCTTGGTTCTTAGGGATTTTGGGTGATCTTTATGCTTCTGGTCTTTATGTTAAGATATAACTTCTTCTCTTTTAAACACACAACCTTGAATTTAATATAGCTTCAGAACCGGAAGCAGATGCGTTCAGAGTAAGCAGAGACTTCAACAGTATTATTATTTTTCGGAGCCTCAAGAATAGCATTCCTAGCCTTGTATCTGTTGATCAAATCATCAAGTCTGGTTCTCCTCAGCTGATTTCAGATTTCCAGTGGGCGTTAACAACTGCAATAGAACAAACAGTACTGTGGACACAGCTGGCCAGACCTACAACCGATTACAAATACAATGCATGATAAAGCAACCAATCAGAGTAGCAGAAGGCAAGACATTGTGCTGGGACTCAGAAAAATGTAAACAGACTGCACACTGATATTTTAATTTTGTTTTATTATATTTTTTTCATATAGATTATTATTTCCTGTGGGGAAATTCAGCTTTGCCTCTTTAGGACATCGTCATTTGAACAAGCAGACACACACAGTGACTACACAAACACACAGGGGCATTGGTCGGCCACCTGTGGAGAAGTTGGGAGTTTGGTCCAACCTTAGACCTCGAGCGAACACAGCTATAAGTCTTTTTTTTTTCTTTTCATTTTTTCAAAGTAAATCAATCCAGGTCGTTCAGTCCAAGGATAAATGTGTACGGAAATGTATGACCCCCGGGGCAATAGCGGTTCACGTTAGCCTTGGCCAAAGTAGCTTGCTGTGATTGGGCCTTTATTCATGAAAACATTAGAAAGTGTATTCATGGCAAGAGAAACAGATGGGTTCGGGAGGTGGAATAAAATGTGTTTCCGTGAGATATTTAACAATGGGACATTCATGACCCCCTTTACTTTGTGTGATTGACTCGTGTGTCTGAGCATTTCGGCCTTTTTCAGCTGTTACAAAGATGATCGATATCATAATGAAACTGTGCTCTAAATGAAAACGTCACTCTGTTAAAAGCGGTTACAAACTGTTATCATTTTACTGTCTTAGAGACCGAGATACTCGTTTTTTTTTTCATGCATCTGGCCCTTTATTTACTCTTTATTGATTAATTTAATTTGTAGCATGTTCTACTTCAACTACTGTGCTTAATATCATGCATCTTCCTTGGTATTTGTTGTGGAGATTGACAATGTATTTTTTCATAGATAAGATCATATATATTGTTATTTGTTTTAGCAGAGACTTATAAGTTGCCAAATATTAAAAAATGGTAAGCGAAATATATTTTTGGGCACCTGTAAAGATATTGTGTTGTATACTTTTAATCGGAATGAAAACAAGTTTAACTTGATTGCAATAAAGAAAAAACAAACAGCAGATTTGGAAAATTGTAGCGTGTTATTGTTCATGAATGAGGTAAGAGATGTAAACGTGAGATGCCCTTACAAGCAAAATGTGGAATATAATGTGAAGTATTAGAAAAACACAGTGCTAATGCTTTCTTAATACGTCATTATCTGAAATGAGATCCAGTGGTTCCAATGAAAGGTACTATACACTTATTGGTGAAGTGCTTTGTCAGGAGACGCTTTAAAAGGGCTCATTTCATTCAGATACTTCTCAAAGGTTTGTCATGCTTGATTTAATTCAGGACCTGCAACTTGTGTGATGAAAACTGTCCATTCAACATCAAGGGTGTGAATTTTTCTGATTTCAATTTGATCTTTATCAAACCAAAACAGGCAACTCTACCTGTTGTTTTTGCAAGACGGTATTTAGCCACCTGTCTGGGCTGAAACGATCATCAGCACGTTGTGTTTTCCCAATGTCTTGGTAACATGTTTGGCCCTTGGTGGGTCTTTATGACGTGGACTTGTTCAGAATTGGCGGTCCAGTTCCAGGAATCACCATTGGAAAGGTTGACTGACATGTGACCCCTTCATCTTTTGCTCAATTGGTTTATTATGACACCAATCAAATAAACATGTAATATCATGCAATGCACAAATTGTAATGACAGTTCATATAATAACTAAAATGATTTATTCTAGAAAGCTAAAATAAATTAAACTAAAATAAATGCTTTGGGAGGATGCCTTGTACTGTTTAGACTTGTATTTATTATTTAAAATTGGATAGTTCAGTCCATAAGACAGATAGATAAACAATGGTTTAAAAATGCCAATTGTCAGGTGAAAACATTGGTTTTTATATTTACTTACAATTTGTCCAAATTTAGGGCAAAATTTCCAGTTTCCTGTTCCTAACTTGATTTTTTTTCTTTAAATTTGTCTGAAGCAATCATGGAACCAGAAATCTGAAAGTCGTCGTCACTAAAGACAGACGTATCAGAAACTATTCAGATTGAATTTTACTGCCATTTCTGAAAAGGAAGCAGTGTTATTAATTTTTTCATTCATTCATTCATGCCCAACTTAATATACATGTGTAGTTGAGATGGAGAATGTGTGGTTGCTGGTGTGGAAATGGAGATGTTTACCTTATTCTTTGGTGTGGACAGCCTCTTTCAAATTCTTGTATGATGTCATCTTTACAAGAATAGACTTATGTAAACTTTACTAGATAAATAACAATAAGGGTATTAAACACAAATTATTTGGATAAAACTCAGTTTTGATCCATTAATTGCGCAAATACCAATTTGCTTAATTTAAAACCTGATCGAATTCAACCACAAACAAACAAACAAAAAAAAAAAAATTTCCACCATTTCTATGTAATTTTAATTAAATCAATTCTATTTCTTTTTATTAATGTTCTACAACAGTTTCAGGAGTTAGAAGAATTGTTCACAGGGACCCTAAATGTATGTATTTATAGCTCTGACACTGCAAAATATGAAGATTCTATGGAAGTTTAGTATTTTAAAAACTTTAAAATAATTGGCAGGTGATTTAAAGGTTGACATATGAGCAGCTATCTGACAGTATTTTCCCTTTAAGGGACCATCTTTAAGAAAAATCCCTGAATCTTTATTTCGTCCCTGTTCCAGGACTAATTTCGTTAACACCAGTCATAAGCGCGCAACTCTAACACTTCATTTCTTCTAACAGACTGACACACCCAAAATACAGTTTATACCCATCAGATGTGGAAATTAGGCTCGACATCTCACTGTTTGTGTCACACCAGAAACACAAATACTGAGGCTGTGAATGTCCTTCACCACCAGGGAGCAGCAGAAGGCCACTGGATGTACGCGGAGCACAATATCAATTGAAACAGAAGGGAGGGGTTCATTCTTTGGAGTCATAGCTTGTCTCACACCCCAACTGTTTAGAAAATATTTTATTTCATGTACACTGTACAAAGGCACTTGGAGACAAAGTGATGTCTCACTCCTCACAATCATATTTCGTAGAACATTTCCTCTCTTATGTCCGAGGTCACTACATGATTTATTTAAACCATATAGAAAGCGGAGTGATTCTGTTATACCGACAACTTTTTAAGGGAAAACACTCCACAGACATATCCACTACAATGTACAATAACACATTGTTATTACAAACAAATGCAATTTTTTTTCACATTATGATTCAGCCACAGATTTTCTCTTTTTTTTCTTTTCAAGGCATTAATCTACAAATCAATCACTATCATTCTATCCGTCACTAATGAGCCATGTCATTTTATGCAGGCCGGTCTAAGGTTACATAGCTCACTTACAGATATAGACGTAATGATTTCTGGAACAACCTCAGCCGCTTTACAACGACAGTAGAAGTGAAACTGTACGATGGATCTTATCTTTTATTGTCAGCTCAGGTTGATGCTGTAATTGACCGATCAGCAATGGAAATGCCCATTTATATGGATGACAGTGTAGTCATTAGTCCCTTCCTTACTCTCTGCTTTACCCCAAACTACAACGTTTACTTTTGTAAGGCCAGAGCAGAGTAACAATAGCATGATATGACCAGCTGTAGTAAAAAATAACTCTTATAAACACTAAAAAAAAAAGCTCTCCCCTCCTTCATGAATATTTAACTGAATTTTTATTCGCGTCGCTGTGACAGAACATAAAGGGGGGGGGATTGAACGCATGGCTGTGTCTCACCTCATGACACACATTCATAACTTTGTGTCTCAACAGCTGAATATGTCAAAGTGGAATGCAAGTTAAAAAGGCCATGCTAAACACTAAATATGTCTTTTCAAGAACCCTACGGCTGTTATCTCTCACTTGCAGGATTCAAGAGTCCAATAAGTATTTTGTTGAAAATGTCAATTCATTTAGCAGTGGTTTGCCAGCCAATTACACAGAGTTGTTTGTGTCTATGTTGCAAACAACTACCAGGGAGGAATGAAAATCTTTGGCTTGAATTAAGGTGCAATGTCATAGCACTGATTTTGATAGCTTGTGTATTATTAAGTACAGAAAAGAGCTATGGGAGGGTCACTTAATAAAGATTTACACATGTACAACTGCAAACTGCTCACGTCAACAGTGTTTCGTCACCACAAGGGTTGATTCCAGTATTCCAGTCTTAAGCATAAAATGCTGTGATTTGGAATCTTGATGGGTTAACGTGTCTTTTCGCAGCGAACTGAAGGGTAGAACCAGTGTCTGATCCGATTCACTACAAATAAAATCTCATTAAAGTTTCTGTGGTGTATTTTACACAATGTTCTCGTTTTTGTCTCTTTTGAAATTAGTACAGCATTGTGCTAGTCAATGAAGCCATTCATTTAACAAAGACTTGATCATAATTCTAATAGCCAAAAGAATAGTCCAAAGGGTGAAATGTATAGGTTTAAACATGCTTAAAAAACTGCAGCCTTTCCCACTGGGTTCAAATATACCTTGTTGGGATCTTTTGCTTGTACCCCAAAACCTTGAAATGAAATTTAAAGAACCCCAAAAACTCTTTTGTTGTACAGTTCACTAAACATTTCAACTTAAGCACTGGCTTAATCCATACTTTATATATCTAGTACCACTCTTCATTAAAAAGCTGACACTGTAGCATTAAGTATCCCTTATTCTGATCAAGTCCTTCTTCAAAGCTCTATTTACATAATGGTGTTGTTATACCTTTGTATATCTGTGGAAAAAAAAAAAATCCCACATATACAAATGGTCTGCTCTAAAAGTCTTTTACTTGGTGGAAGAGGAAATAAAAGTGGAACAAGCAAAAGGCCTTGGCGTGTTCCAGTATTAAAAAGAGTGGCAGCCAGACCAGCCAACTTCCTGGATGTCCCTATTTGGACATTGGAAAATACATTACCGCTGAACGTTAAATATAAATTCACTGGTAAATTCATGACTCACAGTTTCATAAGATAATAAAATAATAAAATAGAATTTCCATTTTTCTTACAAAAAAGACTCGTACCCGAATTTTCTTGACCTTATGGTGCGGACAACTCTGCCAGAAGTTTTTGGATCTAGTCTCTGAAAAAAAAAAAATCAACATTTTGGGCAACTTCCGTGCATTTCCCAAGTGCCTCTTATTTCAACAATGTTTATGTAGCGCAGGATTTTGTCGGAGAAATATCTGACTCGGCTCGATGGATGATAAAAGTAAAAATGGCGCTGGTTAGTTAAGTTTCTAATGAACACAGTTGTCTTTTTGCCGCATTGCCATCATGTTTAAATAATGAACGGATGTTATTGCATTAAACTGAGGTATGGCCGGGCATGATGCAGACTTCTGCCCAACTTTTTGCAGAGCAATGCTACACATTTGCATTCACTTACCAACTCCTTGCCCCTAGGTCAACTATGGAGTGCTTGTCCTGTCACACAAAGGCTATATTATCCTGTATGTTATATGTATTTACTAATGGACATCCCTTGAGAACGTGCATATAACACAAGCACAGGGTAGTATGTGTGATTTTAGACTATAGAGAGGTTACAACTGTGCTCTTTGTCATTATAATCATTTCAATTTGTCAAGTTACTCGTGGGAAGTTGAAGTTTATGTTCATGTGAGAAGCCCCTGCACTAAGACACTAAGTCTAAACAGTGGACAACTGGATTCAGCCATTTGTTATACATATTATTATGTTCTACCTAACAGGTAGTTGAAAGCATGAGTTTCTGCATACGGCCAGAACAGCCTGCTTTGAAACTGAGATTTGTTCTATCCCTTCTGGGCACCGATACTTTTTTGGTCATGAAAATGATGATGTGATCTTATGTCAGGACATGGACAGGATGTTCACATCCATGAAAAATTGCCAACAACTGCGATGACAGGAGGTATAATCACTTCAATAGTGTAGTAAGTAAGAAGCAACTGTCTGAGAGGAATCCCCCTACCCTAGAAAAACCAATATAAATTTAAATGTTACTTTATGTGATATGGTCTTTTTACAGGTGACCAGAGTGATCAATGAAGAAGGGACTTTGTGTCTCACTGAAATCCATGAATCCACTGAAATCACATCTCATTTCTCAAGGTCAACCTCTCCACGAGCTGAGCGTCAGCCCTTTAATAACATTTCTCTGAGATTCTTAATGTCCTGTGTATTTCATCCGGTGGGAGGATAGTTGTGCCAACAGGTTTGAATCTGCTGCCTCTCAATGTTTGCAGTTTTTAATATTGACAATGTTGTCCATGACATTTATGTAATGTCGAGTTTAGAAAATTAAATAATATTATTTTATATTGAGTCTTTCCAAGACGAAACTTCCACTGATCTAAGAAATGCTTGTCTTTTTAAATTTTAAAATGGAAAGATAAATGTACATTTGATTTTCTTAAACCGCCCATCTCTAAAAAAAAAAAAAAAATTAAATTAGATTCAAGCTGAAGCTTTTATATTAAAAATCTTCCCAATCAACAAGTGGATTAAAATGGTTACTGGAACAAAAAATAGTTATAAATTACAACTTCGATACTACATGTCATTGGGTGAGTCAGTTGTGTTACAACCACTTATTCAAACATTTTGAAATGCTAATTGGATTTTTCACTTCGGGTTTGTGTGGGTTCAATGGCAGTTGCAAGGTGTTGCATAGCTTTAATCAGACAAGGTTACGTTTCTTTTTTTTAAGTGCCTTGAAACTTGAATTGTGCTTCCAAATAGATATGAGAAAAGGGTCAGGCAATCTCTTCGAATGCCATAAAGAGCCCCTAATAATACCTTGTATTAATATCTATTTTTTTCCTGTTTTGGAATAACATAAATTGAAGGGCGGCTCAGTGGAGCAGCGGTTTTTATGTTTCCACAACGGCGAGTGTGGAAAAGAGGTAAAGAAATGGGTTCAAGCAGTTGGAATGGGTGGAGAAAAGTGTCAGGGATCCAATGTGATAGAAGAATATCAGCCCGAATGAAGGGAAAGGTTTACCAGACAGGGGCGAAACCGGCGATGTCGTAAGATCTAGAAACAGTGACAATGACGAAAAGACAGGAGGCAGAGATGGAGGTCGCAGGGATGGAGATGTTGAGGTTCTCTTTGGGAGTGGCCAGGATGGAAAGAGACCATCGGAGGGACAGCACATGTTAGATGTTTTGGAGAGAAGGTCAGAGAAGCCAGACTGAGATGGTTGGGTCATGTACAGAGGAGGGATAGGGACTATATTGGTAGACGGATACTGGAATTGGAGCTGCCAGGCAGGAGGTCCAGAGGAAGACCAAAGAGAAGATTTATGGACGTAACAAGCGAGGATATGCGGTTAGGAGGATCCAGAGAATAGAGTTAGATGGAGAAGGTTGATTCGCTGTGGCGACCCCCTGAAGGGAAAAGCCGAAAGGAGAAGAAGAAGAATTGGTCAGTGTTTCCAGCTCACAGCATGAAGGTCCCTGCACATATTCCGTCAGGGGCCCTCTGTGTCGTGTTTGCATGTTTTCCCTGTGTCTGCGTGGGTTTTCACCTCAGTTCAAAAGCATGCCGCGGGTTAATTGAGACCCTAAATTGCCCGGACGAGTGAAAGAGACAGTGAATGATTGTGTGCCTCTTTGCGGCCCTGTGATTGACTGGTGTCCAGTCCGGGGTGAAACCCTCCTTTTCCCAATGACAGCTGTGACAGCCTCCATCCTCCCATGACCCCGTACTGCAGGCTAAGTAGGATAGATAATGAATGAATGAATCATAAACTCAGTCATCATGTCAACCTTTTCATTAGATGTTGCAGCTCAAAAGCTGCGGAACAACATTTGAATGTGGACTCTTCCTGTGTTTGGAGCTGGTCAATCTGCCGTTGTCCACATTCGTCTTTGAGAAGAGCAGCTTCGATTTAATAAAACTCATCCCCCACCCAGCGCTTCTTCTGTCTGGACAGATGCACGAAAACCACAGCATCCAACGTTTACAGTGAGTAGGGCATGCTACTTTTTGAAGAAAATGTGGAAGTGTAAAAAAAAAACACGACATATAGTGTACTTTTCAAGCCTACAGCACACAGCTACCTTCCCCCCAGGGCGGCAATTTACTCTTACCTTGCATTTACACCGTTTACATACCAGACCTCGGCATGCAATTCTGGAGCACCCCTCCTTAAGCATATGTGTTGAAATCCGTAACATCGTGCGCAACTGTCCTGCTGCAGCCATCTTGAGGAGGACTGTCATTATTTGAACGAACATTAACACTTAATTTATTGACACGCAGCAGGTGAACATGGAAAAGGAATTTGCATGACGGTGGTACGATACCCGTTCACTGTGAAACGATGGCAACGAAAACACTAGTTTGCCGATAGCTTTGAATGTTGCTGGTTTGAAGTTTTCTAAGTACTTCTGTTGCACGGTAGCTTGAAAAACAAAACGAAACAAAACGAAACAAAAAAAACAACTAAATCATTTAGGAATTGAAGCACGACGGCTGAGAATCCATCCATAGAGCTCAAAGCAGATGAGAGGTATAACAAGGAATCTGATGAAATATGCTCTTAAAAGACTGACCAAACACAGCTGTGGTCTGTTTGAGGTGTGTGTTGATTTGACATACAGTTACATTTCTATGGAGATGCCATTCTGTAAGCTACTGTTGTAAATATCCCTGTGTTCTTAAACTGCAGCTAATTGTGAGGATTTGGAGCAGGAGAAGGTATCTGCCCTAATTGGTGTCCCTCTTTATCATTTATTCCCACTGTAATTGGGAAAGTACTGCCCGGGCTTTAAATTGCTAAAAATCATCTATGTATTAATGAGGATGCTCTTACAATTGTGAGAGGTAATGGCATTATATACCGGAAATGAAATGGAGTTCCCACAAACTCTGGTTATTCATATACGGATTGATCAACTGGCATTCCAACTAAACCGAGCGGTCATACTGAGGGGTAGGAAACCAGTTGGGAATCATATTACAGAGACTGAGTTTCATATATATGTAATGTGTATTTTGTACAATACATATTTCTGAATAAAATTCTGATTTAGCCATCCGAATATAGTTCTTGCTAAAAAAATATCATAGTTACCTCCTTTTAATTATGCCTCAAAAACTCATCTTTATTGCATCAGAATCTCCTCTACAGTACCCTCACTCCATCCTTTCGCTGCCATCGCCATTGATCTGCACCACACAGTCCTTGTCCAAAGGTTCCTTTGACTGTGCTGTGTCAAAGTGATGGTTGCTCACCATGTACCTTCCGCGAGCGTCAAGGCCCAAAGCAGGTACAAAACGACGGTCAAACTGGATCTCCTGCCGTAGATAGGAGGTCCTCTTCTGGCAGGTGTCGCCAGTTCCCTCCTGCAAACCTGACAGGAACACCACCAGCTCAAAGTGGCTCGAGGTACCCTCACACAGGGCAGGGTAGAGTGGGCTGTGGCGGTCCAGCGGATGGTAAAAGGTGAGCGGAAAGATAAAGAAGGGGCAAGGCTGCTGGCCCAAATGATCCAAGTGGAAGTCCAAAGAAGTTTGATGTAGCGCCTGACCTTCACGCTCCTCATAGAGGACAGCACTAACCTTCACATCCATCAGAGGTCTCCTCAGCAAGTTGCTGGCTCGGAGCATGAGGCATGTCTGGCCCTGGTGTTGTCCCACTACTGCTTGGGGGCTGAACTGGATGGCTCCCGCTCGCTTCTGTGGACGAGCAATCTTGGCTACAAATGCACCTGAAGGTTAACACAATGTTAATTATGAGCGATCTGACCGTTGTCATGGATGCTTTTCTGGACATTTCACTTGCAGTCATGTGCGATTCTCATGGCATCAAAATGTCACGTAAAAACAAGCGTTTTCCAACATCAGCAGCTAATATAAAAAAAAAAAAAAAAAAAAATGCATTTCCAGAAGCATTAAAAAAAGAAAATTCTAAATTACAGCACACATCAGCTTAACACCTGTCAATGGTCCAGGGTCTACGCATGCCTAAGACAGGTGGGATAGGTTCCAGCGCACGCGTTACCCTGAATGCGAAATAAGCGAAATACAGAATGAAGAAGCCTACAGGCACGACCATGTTTCCATTATAAACAGGACGTCCCAGGCATTGGTAAGAACAATATCTCTGGAGATTTTGAAAATTGACATTTTGGCATCAAGTAAAATTCATGCACATGTGCTTATATGTCCATTACATAAGTCCGAGTTTAAGTAACTATCAAAAGTTAGTACCACAAATTATTTTGTATCATTTTTACATATTAAAAACAAAATCAAAAAAGGTTTTATGAGTATTGTGATGTTTACTTTATCTGAGTCGATTTGATTAGAGTTTATCTTATATTATCTTACTTTCCTTTACTCTATTCCGTGTTTTGTATTTTTCATACAAAAAGTCAGGTACAAGCATTTCAGAGCAAAGAGTGGAGGCTTTTAGTTTCTACACCATAATTCTATCTGCTAAATAACTGATTATAATTGCCTGCAAAACATCCACTTCCAAATTCTGTGAGAAGAGAGAATTCCAGTGTCCACTCTTACACAGAGAAGTTTTCCATTCAACTTCAACAACAAGGAAAAAAAAAAGCTAAAAACAATTAAACGTGTATGTCTGGAGGGCAACTTTAAAATTTCAGAATCCAAACCTGGAACAGTGAAGAAGTCATTATAGAAGAATAGGAGAAGTCATATCTTGAGCAAATATACTCACTGGATTAAAACCCTACGTAGACCAAGGAATGAGAGGAAGTATGTGAATTGCATTCCACCCTCAGTCAATTTTTTGTTCTTGTACTCTCGCAATCCCGACCCTGCTATGTCTAAAGGGGCAGGTATGGAGTTCTATTCAACTTATACCCCCGTTCAATTGAGCAGCACCAACTTCCAACAGATATAAGAGAAAAAACTGCTCGACTGACTGATCGGCACTGGTTCATCTTTGTATTTTTGCCCGTGAGGAAATTATTTGTACACCTCATCAAGTCAGACACACATTTAAAGGGGCCTATACATTACCCGAGGATGCAGTTTATATTGCCATTGCAATTTACGCCACCATGTAATGTATACCTTATTTGCAGCCCACAGGATATATGGATGTGCATGCTGTCTGTGTACTGCATATGACTGCAAGTGCTAGATGGGAAAATATATACAGTGAACATGTAATATCCACATTATAAAGGCCATGAAAGATAAACATCTTCACCTATCATGCACATTTACGATGCTGAATGGCCTTTTTTGAAGTGTGCACAGTACACTGTTGATTCAAACACTGTTGCATTGAAAGAAATCACCAGGGTTGCACTTATGACCGTAAAATCACTTGCTTTACTCCAAATGATAGAAGTTCACATTATATACTAGTTTTAGAGGAGACTTCCACCCTCTGTAACTATTGACAATTGTCAGTTTCCCTCTTCAATTACCGTGCATCTTTGCCCATTGGTTGCTAATATGTGTTCGATGCGCTTTAGCAATGTATTTATTTTGATTTGTAGAAATACAGTAGGGTCAAGTAAGGGAAATTTCAGTTTTACCAAGGCTCAAGATGAAATATATTTGAATATTTGTAGCCACTCCATCTTGAAGAGGGATTATTTTTGTATTTTCAGGCATCTGAAAGTCTGAACCAAAAGTGATAGTTTTGTTAAACTCTAATCTTCCATATAGTGCTCAAAAACATAAAGGGAACACTTAAACAACACAATGTAACTCCAAGTGTTTCACTTTTTTGAGAACTATACTATATGACTGACTAAACTACTTAATTTGGTTTGGTCAATTCACACACCTAGAAACAAAAGGTATTGGGTGAATAAAATTGTCCAACTGATACATGAGTCCAGCTCTTATTTGAATATGTGATCTAATGTTTGTTTGGGTTGATGAAAAAAGTAGCCTCCCCTTGACTCATACTACAGATATGCCTACTATCTGCATTTGAAAATCAGAAGAATGGGTTTAGGAATTCAATGTACCTGTGATAAACGCCTCCAGCATGAGTCCGAGCAGCATCTGCACGGCCAGCAATGCAATGGCGCTCGGACAGTCCCCACTGGGAAACATGGTTCCATAGCCAATGGTGAGCTGTGTCTCCAGGGAAAAGGAGAAGGCGGCCGTGAAGCTGGTAATGTGTTTCACGCAGACCACGTGTCCTTGTGGTGGGTCATCGTGATCTAGCACCGTTAGGTCTCCGTTGAGATGGGCCAGTAAGTACCACAGACAGGCGAAAAGCAGCCAGTGTGCAAGGAAGGATGCGCAGAATGCCAGTAAGACCCATCTCCAGCGCAGACCCACCAACAGTCCCCACAGGTCCTGCAGGGCAAGCAGCCAGGCCCGGCTCGCCATCCCGCGCCATGAGCCTGAGGGGCACAAGGGGGGAGGAAGGGCACAATGTCCGTCTTTGGTGACCAGACGCTGACGGGCTGGTGAGGACAGAAGAGGAGAGGAGGAAGCCTTGCCTCCCAGAACACTGCTGTTGGATTTTGTCGTCATGGTTGCACCAGGTTCTTACAATGGATGGGCCGAGGTGAAGGCGATACCTGAAATGAAACAAAAAGTACCCTTTATTAGTATTGTGTTGTATATTTGTAAATATTGTATTCATTTTACGACTCAAAGGATCGTCATAATCTCTCAATTTGCCAGAATTGATTCTTCAATCATTAATTCCAAGGGTTTTATCACTTATCTTTTAACCACCGCTTGAATCATTGTAGAATGTTTAATTGGTCAACTTGTTTATACAATTTTCCAGTACTCCTGGGAACCTTGATCGGCAGAAGTAAGTCCTGCCATCTGACTGAGTCCCTGACCAGACCTCTCAAATTGAAAGCTTTCATCAGAAAAACCCAAATATATGTATATAAATATATAATTCAATATGTTTTCCTCCCTCACCCCTTCAACGGATGCCTTCATCCGGCCAAATTACAACCTTTCATTTCTATGGATAAGCCATCTCGTCTTTGTCTGTATTCTGGCAGCAGTAGGTTTTATTTGCGAGACATGACATCATATCATCGAACTTCAGCAAATGCAAGGGGTTGCGAGTTACCATATAATAACGAAACGTGTGAAGATATGAGAGACATCCTGCAAACATACAATACAGTAAATTACACTGATGTTCAAAGCTAAATTTGTGGCAAATCTAATTTAAACAGGACAAACAGATGTATGTGAAGTCAGGGCTGACAAGCAGACAGCTAGAGTCCTGTCCTCTCCAGAGTTTCTATTTCTATGTCAATATTGTTGCCAGGAGATTAGAGCAGGTCCCAGCTGGGAATCAGTCTGAGGAACACAGCGACATGCAGAGTAGGAATGTGTCTTTCATCTGCAGGGACCTTTTAACTCATTGCACTGCATGGCTCTCATCTCGCCTTGTTCCCCAATTACAATATACATTGAAAACTGTATATTTATACATACTTGTAATGTGCGACTCTCTAATTCTCCCTGTGATATTTTGAAACAAACCAATTTCACAAAGTTTAGACAAAAAAAAAAACAAAAACGTGCCGCTTTGGACCGATAGAGCTTGCAAAGCACTGATAGGATTTTTTTTTTTTTTTTTTTCAACAACGTAAACATCGATTATTCTTTGGAGAAGAAATTAAAATAAGACCACTGTTCTGTGCTGAGGAACATCAGGGATCATTTGAAGTTCATCTCTGGGGCTAACAGAAACAATCCCAGACAGTATTTGTGCCATAGGAAGTAATGGGGGCGAATAGTGTGCAGTATGAATGCGAATGAGGGGAAGAAACAGCAGCCAGATCGCAGTCACATGAGAAGCATGTGCTGGCTGGGGTTTCATTATACTGGTTTTACAGCCATGCTATCAGAGTTGTCACTGCATCACTCAGTGACCTCACCAGCTAGGCAGCCTCTACATGAATTCAAAATGCCCTGCGGATGAATATGAATATTTATGTGTGTGTGCTTGTTTGAAAGACTTAACATAAAAAAGGATGGGAGACTGTCGACATGTGCTCTGAGGTGTCATATTATATGTGTGAGCAAGTACAACTTTGTGACATAGGACGGAATCATGGCAATTACACAAGAGTATCACACTCTCTGCATACAGTTTTTATATTTAATTGGATAGAATCTATTTTTATGTTACTCGTAACTGATTACTTTCCACCGAGCGGAGAGCTTTTGTTGTTAACTGTAAATGTTAACTGTATCATCATGTATGCGACAACACAATGAATGCCGGCATTATTTTGTCACCTCTGCAAACCAGATGTAAACCATTTCACCGGACATGAAGAATTAACGGTATAGTGTTGATGGCTTCATGGTCCACTTGACTCAGAAGACTATTTTAGCCTAAACTGAACATTATTGGGACTGTTGAGTCCAGGTCTACCTTGGACCATACCTTCATTTTCAGCCTTACATCCACTGCGCGTCCATTATCACACAAATGTGGCATCAAGTGTGACAGTTTTGACGTTTCTTATGATTTCAATTTGATTAATTATAATTTTTTATGTTAATTCCAAGGGAAAATTCATATCGAGTCTCATTGTTTTTCAAATCACCCTACAATAGAAACACTTCAATGATGGGAACTTGATTCGATATAACAATCAGAGTAAATGCTCTGAATTACCTCTGGCATTTATTACTGAAAATCACCCATTGAGTAACTAATTGATATTTCAAACAATAAAACGAATCGTAGACAAAGTACAGTCTGGTGTTGGTGTGTGAGTTAAGTGCAAGCCATTACCGATGAAAGAAGCCAACAAATTTCCCCAATTGGCCAGAATGGAACAAATGCAGTTACACAAAACACAGATTCATGTTGTTTTTTTTTTTATTTAAAAAAAAGCTTATGTTTTAGCTTTTCTAAATGGTCACAGTGTTAATCCATTATTTAGGGTAATTTGTCTCTGCTGTGCAAACTTTGCTCTTGAGACTGAGGTTTGCACTTAAAAACTTCTTATTTTCAAACACAACTGTTTTTGTAATGAATGGTTTGGTTTTTGTCAACAAGTTGCAAGCAGTCATTGCAAAACTTTTTTTGAAGCTTTAAATTGCGCTCGGTCTTGACTCACTGTTTAGTAGTTAAGAATGACATGCAAGTATGTTTAGTTGCGGCGTGAAGAATTGCCCGAAGGGATGCATGTGGCTGCTACTTTATTTGTAGCTCCGCCCCTGCGTGCACGCATCGGCTCAGTCATCATTTATGATGTGACTTGATGAAACTGATGGTATCCTGCCAAATCAAACTAAAGGTAATAGAATCAAGGTTAGACTTTTAAATGTTTACTGTAGATAACCTGTTTACGAAGTGGTACACAAAGAGACACAGTCAACAGTGACTGCTCAAGAGTTGCTGGATACACAGATTACTGATAAGGAAGCAAAACTTAATTATACTTGTTTTCCTGAATGAAGCACAAAAAAAGCTGAAATAATGATGACCATGAGTCATCGTTCACAAAGAGATTACCTAATTCAGGTCAAGGGAAATATAGCAAAAGTGAACAACTTTGGATAAGGAGAGCAGATGTAAGATGAAGGAACAAGCTTGCTTGGAAAGGAAATCAAATTTCACGATTGCAACCTGAAAATAAATACCCCCAACATTCAGAGCCAACTGTCACACAATCACCAGATTAAGACTTTACATGTATGTTTTTACATGAGGGGACTATATAATCCCACGGGATTGTCTTTCAAAGGCGTAGTAGTCGTTCATGGTCAGGTGCAAAATGGTGATGTGTTTTTTGGAAATATGCAAAACAATATTTCGAAAAAAAAACGACGTATTCACTTTTTAAAGGAAATATCCTTGAAAAAAGAAATGTAACTGTTGCTGTTGTTAATACTGACAGTATTTCATCCTCTTGGGAGTTTTCAGTGGTTGCTTTTCCCCTCTGATTAATGCTTATGCAGTGATAATGTGATATAAAGTACGTGCTGTAGCACATCTCGCTTCACGTCAATATTCAAATATCAGAGATTTTTCAAAGTGTTATCTATATGTTCTCTTGGAAAATCCAGAATTTGCCGATTCATATTGTTTCGAGAAATAAACAGGTAGGTTAAGAAAATTATATGCATTTTTGTGCCGCAAATAATGTTTTAAAGGTCTCACTGATTCAATTAAATCCCACACCTTACATAGAAAACGTGACAGAACTTTTTTCTCTGTGTCTTGAAATCAAGAGAAAAGATAATGATTAAGTTTGCCGTCCTGCTGAGCCGAGCAAGCTCTCGGCTGGATAATTAAACAAATGTGACTCCACTCCTCTGTCAATGCAAAAAATAAAATCAACAGTTCTGGATTATGCATGATTAGATTACGGCAATAAACATGGGCAAGAGAATGCATTTCTCTCCCTTGCATGAGGTGCAAACAAAAAGCACTTTGTATATTTTCTCTGAAGAGTGAGAAGTCCCCCAGGCTTGTAGAATATCTAGTCTTGTTGTAATCATGTCCTTGTAATGATGGCTACGCATGACCGTGTGCTAGTTAGCCCCTTTTCCTTCATCTAGCGCACAAGTGGCGACTGTGTGTCAATGGGAATGTGTGTCAGAGGGAAGCAGGATTCACGTCTCGTCTGCAGCTGTTCACATTCTTAGAAATCAAGATGAAAAAAATATAGATATTGAATGTGATCAATTATTGAAAAATGTCTCGACTTTCAGGTGTCCTTGTTATCCTCAGCTACGATTACCGAAAATATATTATCAGTCGTCGTTCAAAGTTGCTCAAAATATTCGAAACGAGTCTCTCGCCAGAATTTCGTCAGTGAAAAACATAAAGAGCTGATATGAATCATAATAAACTCCCTGTTTGGTTTCAGAGTGCTGCCTCAATGCCTTCGATAAACTGATCGCAGTCCTGTGTGTGAGTGCCTCAGCCGTGGCAGCATCTCTTGAATTTGTACTCACCTAGAGCTGGAGTCAGGGCTAAAAATGGGCCCTCTGACCTTTTCACCTCTTTGCTGGTCTGAGGTCTAACAGGGGTACAAATGGGCCGGGAAAAGAGAGAAATATACCACAAGTTCCTCTGGGAAGACAGGGAGGAAGGGTCCCGTAGGAGTCCCGAGCAGTCACCCTGGAGAGGTTGTCTCAGTGTGGGAGCCCGTACTGAGCACTCTCTGCTCCTCCAAACTGCAGCTTCCAGCTCCGGGGCAAGGATGATTCAATTGGTCACATTACTCTGCATGGAGCCTATTAGTGTTCCCGGAAGACAGAAGACAGAGGGAGGGGGAAAAGAACAACACCTTGTCACAGTTCATTCAAAGAGCTGCTTGTTGCTGGTTGGTGTCCCGCAGCTGTTGCTGGGAAAACTTTGGAATGCAATAGGTGGTGCATGTGCGGGGAAGTGTCAGCACACATGATGGTTTCTGTATGCGTTCAAATTTTACAACATCCATCATTTTCATTGACGTACACTTAATTACACGCCATGTTAAGTAATAAAATGAACCTTTTTTTTTTTTTTTTTCTCGAGTAAATTCCAGACACGAGCCGAACTCCAATGTATGCCGTGGCGTCATATAGATGTTCAAAATATGTATTTGCATTAAAAAAAAAGAAATCTGTTTATTCAGATAAAGTGAAAGAAAAAAAAACAATGACAAGCAACACATATCAATCATAAAAAGTAAATAATCTACATTTCAATTGCTCAACACAGATATTTATATTTATGCACAATGCCACATACATGCACAAATGTATACATACATGTGATTACATAATTATTTATATTATAACACACATTATACAAAATGTGTTTTATTAACAGGATTTAATTTAGAAATGTAAAAAATCAAAACAAAATCCAACATGACAGTATTTAATAGTGGGATAATAAAACAAGAATGAGGGTTTATAGTTTCTGTGATCCATTCAATTGAAAAAGGGAAATTACACTGGCGGTTATCAATATGTATTGACATAAGTCAATTTTCCTGAGGTGAAGCTGACCTTGAACGGCTTGAGAGCGTTTGTCTGTTGCAACTTATGCGACAAGCTATATGTCTATATCTATATCTATTCATATATAATCTATCTATTTATCTCTCTATATATATCTATACACACACACACACACACACACATATATGTATGTGTTACAAAAACCTCTATTAATTCATGATCACATAATCACTGCATGGTCTTAAAACAGTCCTACTGTTAACCTGGAAGCTTTACTGTGACAAAAGAATACAGGGCCACCTGACTGGTGATTAAATGTCCTCATTGTTTTTGACCCTTGAGTGTTAGAAAAGCAGCTGATTGGTCTGTCAATATGTCGGAATCTTCCATTTGATTGATCAGATAAAATCCGATGGTTTTATTTTGTCATGCTTCCGGATAACAAACTCTTAACAACCAACTGCTTAGACCTAGAAATATCCTCTAAAACTATTGAAAGGATATCCCCGATCATCATTAGGAACAGCGATCAAACCCAAAAGTTGAATAAAGGTGCATGAAGCAATGTAATCTCAATGCTGCTGAATCTGAATCAGAAAACAGATTTATATTTCTCTATATGCCTGTCTCAGCACCATAGCATTTTAATTGGTCATGGTTCCTTGAGGCACTCAGTTGCGATGAATAAAATGCCACATGAAGTAACACATCCCGTAGTTTATTTGTCTGCAGCTACACACAATGCTCATTGACAAACACACTTGGCTAAACCAGAATCAACATTCAAAAAACGATTGTGTACTGTTATATCTAACTGCAACATTTATGGTCAAGTTAGGTATAAGGCTTAATTTTGGTTGTGCATTTGGTCAATACACACCTAATAATGCATTGTGAGTGTTTAAATTGATGTGATTACCTGTTGACCTTAGGACTATATACAAACTGCTCAAAGGGGGTTGTATAACTGAGATCCTCAATGGGCAATAGGTAAAGTTTTTTGATTTCACCACCTTATTGACGTCAGTTTATCAAGCTCTGGACGCTTAGCAAAGGGAAATCATGAAAAGCCTTCAATGCTTGGAAAGAAAAAAAAACAAAAAACCTCTTCCCTTCTGAAGGTTAATTGATGATGCATCACCGTGCGCCGATCTGGAGCCGATACTATGTTGCCGCCTTTTCCGCAAATTCCTTTCTCACTTACCCAATGTAAAACTGACATTGGTCGACGGAACGACTCTTCCGTACGGCCATGAATAACCTTCGTTCATTCTTGCGCGGTTATCCTTATCTTGTGTTTCCAGCTGCCTTGTGCGGTCAGTTTTGGTCATTACGTGACTTTTGCACTTTTCCTCCTTCGTATATTTTGGCATCCAGGCCTTCCATCATTGTCATTTACTTGTCCATCACGCACAGAGCATCTGGAGGTTCACACAGAGCCAGCGATGGAATGGGACCGTGTTATTAAACTGCTTGTTACTGGGTACAGTTTTGTATCCATGTAGCTGAGTGGTGGATATAGATCAGCTGCAATGGGACAAAACAGACTTCATCTCATAATTTATTTCTTTAATCGGTTGTCCCACAATATTGAATAGGCTTTTTTTTTTTTATTGCAGAGACGGGCCCATCATGTCTTCAGGCGAGAGAAGTTGCAATGATAATATCAAAATACACAAAAAGAAAATGAACCACTGTCGGTATCATCGGGTTGATGAAGGTAAATAACTTAGGTTTTCAAGAAAAACAGCAAAAAGCTTACTGACTTATTAAATTCATACAGTGTAACGCTAACATCACAACAATAAAATAACCATTCCATTCTGATACGGCTGTGGAAGATTCTTGTTTTCACCAGATCCATATGCATGCATTGCTGCTGGCCTCTTGTTATGTTTCGTCTAAAGTGCACTGGTGTTCCCGGGAATGACTATAGCAAACTAGCCTCTGTGTTCGTTGGCCTAAATATATCATCTAAAGTGCGTCTTATTGTTTTATACCAATCTAAATTCGATTGGTATACCTTTTTAACTTTGTTTCTCTAGGTTTGTCAGCTCATAGTGTGTATAAGACTCATCTATATTTAATCTATATCACTAAGTAAGCCGAACACTTGTGGTCATTTGGTTTGACGCTGCATTTATAAACATTTTTTCAAATTTCGTGTCCTGTGTTTTATGTAATAAATTAGTTGTGTTTTTAGAAGTCGGGGCAGACCTGGCACCTCTCGGATGCGTCCACGCTATGCATCCTAAACTTTTATACTGCTGTTTGATAACAGTGTCCTCAACAGCATAATAACACAGCAAAATCACTCTTACTTCCTCTCATGTCCAGCAAGCAATTACTCTTCCCAGCCAACATGTGGAGAGGAGGGTTAAAGGACAGACATGGTTTGGTTACTCAGCTGGTTAAACCTCTGCTCAGTCTCCCCCTTGTCTGTCGTCACCTGCAATGTGTTTAAGTATTTTCCACTCCACTATTTCCAAAGGCTTATATTACTGTACATCAATCTGAATAAATCATATTCATCAACACAAACTGTAAATGAAGTGGGCGTAAAAAAGCTGATCTAAGCATCTATTACAGTTTTTTTTCAATACGAGCTGTGATCATTTGTCTATATTTCACAACATAAAGTGTGTTTCATTATGCCAAGTTATTTTTTCTCCAATAATCCCAATTCAATTTTCACTGAGATTTCTTTCAAATGTGTTTTAACTTATTACGTGTATACCTAGATGTGAATGCTGTTGATCGGTGGACATTTATAACCGTCAAATCATTTGCTGAGAAAATTGATTCCCATACATATTATGGTCATACAATAATTTCCATTGACAACTAGGGCTTAGATGACCTCAGGAAGAGCATTTCTGCTCAGACTAACAGAAACATTTATGCAATCACAACTACATGACAATCACATTGACCTACAGCATAAACATAGGTGACAAGATCTGCATGAGGTGTTACCACATAGTGACACTTAAAGTAGTTACTGCATAGACAGGCCGTTTAAAGCTTACATTTTTGGCTCTAATGCATTAAAAAATTGTGAAATAATTAGCCTATTTCTATCACGACGACTACTTATGCTAATTATAATAGTAGCAAAAATGCACTTTGTATATAGTCTGGGGGGGGATAAAGCTCAGACAACAAAATAACTCAAAAATGTAATACAATGGATAAAAGAAGGGGTAAAAGAAAAAAAAAAACAAACCAAAAAAACCCAAACAAACCCTAAACTGAAAGACATAAAAAGAGACTGAATGAAAACAATGCATCAATTTAAGGCCAGTTTGAATATATGGGATTGAAAGGTTCATCTGTATAATCCGTTGTTGAGTATACGTTGCTGCAGAGCATCGATAAAACCTATTGCGCTTCCAATTTTGGTGAGAATGGATTATGTGCATTTATTACCCAGCAGTGGAAGCTCTTACATCTCATGAAGATTGCCAACTGGCAGGGAGTATGCGATGTCGACCAAAGGTGAACCGTCAAGAGCTTCAACAACTAGGAAAATCCAATGATCTATAAAAAACATCGAGGTAGTGATTATGTGTGTTGATACTTTGCGGTGAGCGGCAGCTGGCACTTTGGCTGCCGCTCCTCACTGGTTAACACTACGAGGGGTTTATAATTTGACAACTTTTGGAGAGTATTTCATGAGACCTGAAGTTTTAAGTGGTTCCTTCAAGTGCTGCTGTCTGTGCTGCGACCCACATCGGGCTCCCTTTATTTTCAATGACTTCAACATTGGACAATGACAGTAGCTCACTGCCCAGAGTCATCAAACCCTGTTTGGATTCTCTGGACTCTAGAATGTCGCGCTTATGAAAAATACACTTTATTAACCTGGACACCTTCTTATCTGCCTCGCAATATCCGCTCTCACACCCAAATAATCCTCGACCCCTGATGAACTGGTTGTCCCATGACAATGGCAACCTCCGCAATCTTCTCCACACATTTGACCTCCTCGAACACCAATCAATCTCATCATGGTTTACACCTACTTTACCTCTCCCTAAAGCACATGAACGCCAGCTGGAACACCTCAGATGGAAGGACTGTCTTCACTCTCATACTCATATTCTGTTGTCTTCTGTAATTTAGGGGTGTTTTCTTGGCTTCCAAAAACCTGCCCTAATCACTTGAAAAGCAGATTCCCTGTTGGCCTATCAGTCCATCCCGCAGTGTTTTTCAAACTTCATTCGCCCCTCCATAGTTTTCGCAAACAAGGAACATCTACCTTCCAGCTTGACGCTGTCCTCAGTGTTCCTAGTTAAAGCATGTCTCCCCTCACTGCCGCCCCCCCCCCCCCCCCCCCCCCCCCCCCCCCCCCCCCCCCCCCCCCCCCTTCCCTTCCTCCACCTTCCCCTACCCCAAACCAAGC
>CAAKHD010013237.1:146800-162559 GCA_901007705.1 Fistularia tabacaria | reverse complement strand
TTTTCAAACTTCTTGCCCCCCCCCCGTGTTTCCAACAAAAAAACAAACACCCTTCCCCTCTCCTCCCCCCCCCCCGCCCTTCCCTTAAAAATATTTTCCCCCCCCTCCCCCCCCCCCCCCCCCCCCCCATCATCCACTCTTCCCTTATCACAGGAATTGTTCGGTCATCAGTCAAAACTCCTCAAAAGACCCAGCCCAGAGACGTACGACGGCAATAACCTTTGCCCGACTTCTAACATCCCTTTCAAAAATCCATGAGAAAGTTGTCAGGTCCCAGCTTCACACACGTCGAAAAACCCTAACCGTTACGATCAGCTCCAGTTTGGTGTCCGTACCCTGCACTGTACGGAAAAGGTCTGTTAAAAGTTACCAATGACATTCTGATGGCAGCCGTCGGATTTTCTCACCGAGCTCATCCTCCTTGATCAAAATGCGCCATTTTGACACTTTCTCTTACATCCTCCTCCTAAGGAGAATAGCATCAGCCAAACTCCCCTCGCCTGGTTCGTTTCATATCTCTGTGGTAGCAATCAGTTTATCTCATTAAATCCCATTCCTATCTCATCTCTCAACTCAGCTCTGGGTCTCCTTCCATTTATTATTTACATGCTCTCTCTCAGCTGCAAATTCTGTAAAAATAACATCAACTTGCATTGTTACGTGAAATGCACACAGCTTTGTATCTCCTAAGAAAAGAATTCCGCTCTTCCTCCCCGGAGATCAAATTATGGTTTCCCTACAACTTTCTCACACTTACAGGAGACGAAACTGAAGTTCTTGTAGTTGGTATTGCCTCCAACATTCACAAATCTCACACTTTCTTAATTAACATGAAAACCTTCTGAAACTCCGTCCACTCGGGTTAAGAATTTTGCTCAACATAATTAGTGCATTGTCTTTCTTACTTAATACTTAATCACCCGATTAGGTTGTTTTTTTTATTTGGGCAGTATCAACAGATGCAGCCATTCTTGTCCATAGCCTTGTCACTTCCCTGGATAGACACCTTCAACTTCATTCTTGTCGGTCTTCCCAACAAATCCCACCACAAGCTCCGGCTCCTTCAGAATTCTGCAGCTTGAATCTGAAATCGTGAAACTCAAATCCCTCACAGAGAACATGTCATGTCATCTCAGCCCTTAAACGGCTCCACCGTTGGCCCATAGAAGCTTGGATTGACTTCAGAGCTGGTCTGGAACTCACTCCCCATTAGAAATGCTGACTCTCTCCTTCAGTTCAAGCGAAAGCTCAAAATGCCATCTGGTCAAACTTCTCAATTCCAACTGCTTTAAACGGTTACGTTTTTTTTTAAGTATTTTCATATTTATCTTTTAACTCTTCTAATGGGACTCCGGGCTTAGAATTGGGTTCACAAACTAAATGTATTATTATTATTATTATTATTATTATCATATTCTCCCTCCGAGTCAATTTACTGGTGGCAGATTGAGGGAGGAAGCTGAACCACTGCAGTGACATAATCAGTGAAAAACACATCTAACTATCATCTGCATAAACATTAGAATTAGGTAAATATTCCCTCAATAAATTACCAGGCAAGAAAATATAATTGAAAATGAACCAAATATGAAGAGGATTTTTTTTTTTTTCTGACCTGCAAGACGGAACCAGTTTTGAATTATGAATGAATGAATGGACGGATGGTATCGCAAAATTACTCGCCTTAAAAAGCAATTTATTCAACAGAGAGCTGGATTTTTATCTGAAGTATACTTACCGTAAGTCACTCAGACAAAAACAAGACAAAACAAAAACCCTCTGCATCTAATCGTTGAATTACGTTATCTGGTTTATTATGGGAATATAACAGATGTGTGTGATACAGCTGCCTGACTGGAAGCCGGGGGTGACAGTGTCAGAATGGAAGTAATTCACCTGGCATTTCTGTGGCCCTTTCAGCTTTTCCTTCATTGTCTCTCATTAGTTTGAAGAGTGAGTGAGGAAATGGTGTCACCCTTCACTCTGCTACATTCTCTCCCTCTCTCTCTCTCTCTCTCTCTCCTGTTGTGTGTGTGTGTGTGTGTGTGTGTGTGTGTGTGTGTTGTGTGTGTTTGTGTGTTAGTGTGCTCGTTTCAATATCCTGTGTTGTTTTTCTACTCTGGACAAAATTGAGGGTTGGGACAAGAGGCAAAGAAATCTGTAAAATGTAAAAAGAGTTGTTATTATTATTACAATCTGTTCAAGGACTCGGACAAAAGCACAAGTGAAGCTAAAATGTTGTTTGACCATAATTAATCACTGTTAAATTAGATTATCAGTTAATATGTTTATGTACACACGATAATCTAATCACCATGAATACTCATCACAGTGATGGATTCATTCGATTCGATGCCCCACGGTAAGTTGATATTAGGAAAAAACCTGCTTAAAATGAGGCAATCAAATTGATTTGATTCCTTTCAAAGAAAAAAAATGATTACACAATTACGAGGAAAGATATGGAATCTTGTGAAAATTTAATGTCGGGTATGTGATAGCAAACCTTCAACTTTGACTATGATAAAAACCTTAAAAAAGATCACAATGCTCCTCAGCAACAATTCCTATATTTTTGAAATCCTTTAACACCCACAAGAAATGTGTGAGGGCTACGCTGAGAATTCAAGTCTATGCACCGCTGGGTTGGCTTGTACTTAGTTCACAAACTTTTTAGGTAAGAGCCTTTGGCTGAAGCACAAAACTTGTTTTGAGTATTTCTTGAAGTTGTATACTTGAAGTATTTCTTCCTAAAGTTGTCTTCATATCATCATCATTAATTTGAGGGGAAGCGAGTTTTTAGTATAGTTTCTTGTCAGTGGGGACCACTTCAGGTACCAACACCAAGCTTGTCAGGACCGGTTGACCTAACTGGGGATGATTTGCTGGTTCTGGTGGAGCATAGTTTTATGACTGATGTCCGTGGTTAGGTTAAGGTGTGTGTTTATATATATATATATATATATACGCATGCAGGTATGTATGTATTTGTGGTAGATAGAGCGACAGAGACAGAAGTGAAGAGAGAAAGAGAGAGAGAAAAAGGGGGTTGAGAGAGGGCAGACAGAGAGACAGTTTAATGCATAATGTGAGCCGGATGCATTTGATATCATGGGATCATTTGGTGAGATTGATTCGGCAACATCCCCCCTTCAAGTAAAAAATTGCCCTTCCCTGCCTTCAGAGACAGGAGAGCCAAGAAAAGAACCACAGAAAATTTAAATAAGGGTAAAAAAAACACAAAAAAATTGACAAAAACAAAAACTACAATTGTTTATTCAAGTTCTGTTATTTTTCTTGAATTTTCTCAGCTCTAATGCTGATCACTAATGTGATTTTGCACAGAATCTTTTTTTCCATACGCCAAATACGATTCATATGCAGCCAAAATCCCCAAATCTCTGATCTGAACAGAATCTGAATCTGAATTTCTGCCCGGTGACAAAATTCTAGTCAAGTTCTTCCTTCTTTACCTGGATCTACCTGTCTGGCACAGGACGGATAAGGCTCAGCCCTTGTAGTAACCTTGTGCCTGAAGGCAAAGTATAAGTTTGTGAAAAAATGAAGTAATCAGAAAAAAAGTAAAAATGAATACTGGGATATTGGGACCAGCAGATGGAGCTGTTTCCTATCAAATGCTATAATTTGAGGTCAATTTGAATCAGTTTAAAAGACTGCGAATAAGGACAAGACTACATTTTCCTCTGTTAATCGGATGGTCCATATCTGTTCTTTCACAATATGCTTCCTCCCTTAATGCATGAATATGTATGATTGGAATGAATAAACAATAATCATGGATATTATAAGATCTGCAATGTTACAGTTTTCAGATTGATTTAATTTAAGTGCTGCAGATTATGTTAGATTTCATACATTAAACATGGTCAGCTATATCAGCTACTTAAATGGACTTTTTAAATTTTGGCTAATCTATCAATGAAATGTACAAAGTTCAAATGTAATATAACCTGGAAACTTTATTTTGGGTCCATAAGGTTAAATGAAATAATAATGGGGATTTTAAAACAAAAAACATGCATCGACATAAATGCATGTGTGTTTCACACATGCATTGAAACTATGGTTATAGATCAGATTATATAGTGCCTAAATGGATATGGATTGTTCTTGTCCTTTCTTGTTTGTGTTGTGGTTCTTGTTTGTTTTTTATTGCAAATGTATCAGAGAATCTGCTGATTGAATCATTTATTTGTTAATTTGCATTAAAAAGAGAAGAAAAACAAAAAAACATAAGAGCTACTTGAATATTTTTTGAAGTCATCGCAATATGCTATGTGTAATTTTAAAGTCATTTGATACGTCCGCAACGATAGCGATCGCAGGAGTCTCAGGAACTTGCGGGGAAGCCCGTGAGATGAAGTTCTCTGGACTTGGGAGCGAGGAACTTGTGAGGGAAGGCAAGATGTAGAACTCTGGAGCGAGGGACTTGCGAGGAAGGGACGAGTAGTACACCAACATTCTGACACCGAAGGGCTGGCAACAGGGTCCTCTTAACCTCAGCCTGACGAGATCTGATGAGCCGCAGTGTGTGCACAGCGCTACCTGCTGGTGGCCACCCTCCTGCACGGCTTGAACAGCAGCCAACATCACTCCCCTTCACAGGCCACAACCAGGTGGCCCAGAGGAACAAGATGGAAGGGAAGAGCGATATTCCGATATTCAGGCAAGTCCAAGGGTGGGGGTTTGTCGCTGTACATTCACAACTCGAGGTCCACAGCTACGAAAATTAGCGGAACATCTTGCTCCCCTGAAGTTGACTACCTTGCAGTGAAATGCAGACTGTTTAAAAGGGTCAGAGAACTCAGCTGGGGGGATACCGTGGAGACGGAAAACATGTTTGACCAGCAGTCGGGCATTCTGAAGGCTGAGGGGACCTTCTTGAGGGTAACTCGGTGGCATGCTTTAGAAAAATGGTCTACAATGGTGAGAATGGTGGTCATACCCTTGGAGGGGAGAAGTCCAGTGACGATATCAGCCGCAATATTCAACCAGGGTCCCTTTCGGATGGTCAAAGGTTGAAGGAGTCCCGCGGGGGGTTGATGGGAGGATTTGTTGCGGGTGCAAACAGGACAAGCATGGATGTAATCCTTTACATCCTTGTGGATGGACGACCACCAGAACCGGCGGTTTATGAGGGCAGTGTTATGGCTGATGCCAGCATCGGCACAGGATTTGGAAGAGTGATCCCAGTGAATGAGACGAGACCGGACAGAGGAGGGAGCATACATTCTCCCTACTGGACTAGAGCCGGGGTCTGGTTCTGTCTGGAGAGCCTGGTGGATGACATCCTCAATGTTACCAGGTGCAGCTAGGTGGCAGGTGGGGTGTTGTTGGTGTCATCCAAAGAAAACTGGATGGATAGAGCATCTGACTTTGTGTTTTGGGCACCTGGACGATACGAGATGCAGGGTTGAACCGGAAAAAGAAAAGAGACCAACCGGATTGGCGTGAGTTGAGACGCCTGGCTGGTAAGCTAGGTTCTTATGATCCGTCCAGACTAGAACAGAAAGTTCAGCACCCTCCAACCAATGCCTCCACTCCTCCAAAGCAAGTTTGATGGCTCAGAGTTCCTGATTCCCCACATTGTAATTTTTTTCGGCAGGGGACAACCTGCAGGAGAAAAAGGCACAAGGGTGAAGTCTTCAGTCAGAGTTCGTATGAATCGGTGGTAGAAGTTGGCAAAACCCAAGAACCTCTGGAGCTGTTGTGTTTTTGTGGGACTGGCCAATCTAAGACTACTTTCATTTTCTCGGGATCCGTGCGAGGCTGTTCACCCTCTCGTATGTAACTGAGAAAAGAGAAGCTTGTGGAATTCGCACTTCTTTGCCTTGACGTAGAGTCTCCAAGAGTTGTTGGAGAACAAGGCAGACATGTTTCTGGTGGTCAGCTAGGGTGTTGGAGTAAATAAGAATGTCATCCAAGTAAACAATTCCAAATATATCGAGAAAGTCACGGAGTACATCGTTTGTCAAGGCTTGAAACACAGATAGGGCATTGCATAGTCCGAAGCCATGACGAGGTACTCATTTGTCCAAAGCCTGGCGAGAGAGCACAAAGTCTCTTGGGAGCGTGGGGACGGACAGGGTCAATTTCAGGAGGTCTCCCATAGCAGACAAAGGCAACCTCCCTACTAGGAAGGGAAAGAAGACAACATAGCAACTAGGGGACTGAAAGCGAAGCTTTTAGGTCAGCACTCATTGCCTGCCATGGGTGGCAGCTGTCCTGCAGGACAAAATCAACTGATGAGGCCTCTCAAACTTTCTATCATGTGCTCTCTGTCCCTCTGATGGACTCATTCCTGATCCTATCCATCTGTTCCCCAAAAGAACCTCAACATCTACATCTTTGTCACCTCCACCTCTGCTGCTTGTCTTTTCCTCAGTGCCACTGTCTCGAAGCCATACAGCACTGTTGGTCTCACCACTGTCTTGTACACATAGGCGTAAGAAAAGAGAAAAATGACTTCCTAAAACATGGTACTAGAAAATTTTGGTCAAGCCCAAAACCCACAGCAGGTCATGCCAAAGATGCCGTTAAGCTCAGTCAGAAGGCAGCAGGAGTGAGGCCCCGTAGCCCAGCTGTTCAAGGAAAGGGTTGTACTTCTACACCATAGAGCAATTAGACAGTGGCAAAATTTGTCCTGAGAGTTGACGGATTAGCTGTAACACGTGCCAACAGGTTTATGGGAAAAAAAGGTCCTTTTTTGATTCCAGTAAACACTCGGACAGCTGGGACGCAAACTTATTTGAAAGAGGCAAGAATGAGTTTATGCTGACACTGCCGTGAAAGTAGACCGTACAGGAAGCAAGTTTGACCGCTTGGCAGACATTGTCCTCAATGCCGCACTCCCATTTCAATGATCGCATGTGACTTGATTACATAAAATAAAATCAGCCACATGTTGTGACAGCTGATTAATTATTTCATTGCTGTGGCTGAAATATGACCCTTTTTGAGCGTTCTCACCACTGCCAGAGTATAAATTATTTACGCAGTTCTAACGCCAGTGACCCAAGCTTCCGCATAAAATTTTGTAAACACACAGCATAAATAAAACCTGAGATTAAGCTTTTCATATAGTTTTCAATGAATCTCTCAGTACAAAATCAATGCAAAGAAGTAAAAAAAATATCTATAACTTTATCATGACAGCCCTCAAATAGCCCGTGAATTGTACACTGCATATTAACCAGAACTAACATGATCCTACTGTTAACATGCACAGCAGGCTTGCGTCTGACTGATACAATCCCTGCTGCCCTGTTGAATTTCTGACAATATTGTGGCTTTGACCCTCAACTAAAAAACTAAAAAAATGAATCATTTTTAACAGGCTAATGACAGTTTCATGATACTCAATGAATCTGAATGTTGATGATACATCAGCAAGTTTCCTTGCTCTGTGAGTGGAACGTTCAATATATTCATGGTTTTGACCTCTGAATTGACTTTCTCAGCGTTTTTCTGATAATTCCTAGTTGTTTGGTGTTTATTCAGCGAACTGACTATGTGTTTCGCATGAACTGATGCGATAATGAGTTCAGTTGGTTGAAGGTCTCTTTCTTTGAGTGGAAATGGAGTTTCATTTGGGTAATCCTCCACACCCCTCCAAAATCCAAACCAAATATTCATCCAGACGGTAATGACCAGTGCTCCTTGCTCTGTTTTCTTACCTTGATTTGTTTTTTTCGTGCTTTTTACGTAACCCTTACCTTCACCATCGTCACAGCGGTGATTGGATCAGGAACAAGCGCTTGAAAAAAGTATAATGACTCAAAGAAAACTCCAAAACAAGCATTCCCTTTTAGACAAAACAGATCCCCTTAGTTCTTTGAATAACTAAACACTGAGTAAAGCGAAGGGAGCTTGTAGTTTAAGGCAGAAAAATTTCAACATTGTTATATTTGACCTTCTTCTTGTCAGACAACAACTAAACTTTTGGTAACTTTCATAAAAATAAAGAAAAAAAACACTAACACATCTGTGAAAACATTTTTTACAAGATGGTGATTTAACCAGTTATAGATTAGTGTAGGAGTCAAAGCTGCAAGAATAGAAGGCTGGGGAGGCTTTGTGAATATTCCAGATGATAAGTAACAACCATCTCCCTCCCCTCCGAAAAAATAAGGGGGGAAACAAGAGAAAATATCTGTCTAGTTGCAGGGAAGCATAGTTTGGAAAATAGTAAAAACATAAATGGGTCTTTCTTGGACATGGTTTCACTTTTCAACTGTATGTGAACACCTGAAGTGATGAAGCTGCATGACTCTGCAAGCAAAGAACAAAAAAGTGACCAACCAACAACCGGTCAACCGCCAGACTCAATGACTGCAATATTAACTCAATAAATTCATAAAGGCTACGTACAAATGTGTTTGAGCTAAAAAAAAAAAATGTTTTTCACATTCCCACACAAGCTTGTGTTGTGTCTTCAGTTAAACTGTGCTCATCTGTTACTCTTCATAAAACATTATGGGCTGGCTAATGCTCTTTGATGAGCTTTTAATAATCAGGTTTATTAAAGTCTGAAAATGCTTTCCAGACCTCAGTGAATTTTGTATCAAAGAAGAATGAGCTCACAAAGAGCATGCCAGCTAATCTCTGGCAAAGACCAGGTCTAGACACCCCCATCCTGTATCTTTCCTACTGATGTTGGAATGCAATGCATCACATGTGCTCCCAACATGAAAATGTATGTTGTTTTGATATGTACGGATCCTGCTTTACCAAGGCTTCCTTCAGGCTCAGAGGGATTGTCGAAATGAAACGTAAACATTGAACAGTTTTATCAGCGTACATCTAGAGGCGAGACAATTCTCATTACGGATTCTCCCAACCACTCTGAATAAATACTGTCTTTGTTTTGACCGTTTTGACTTTTTCTGGACACATGGTCTTTATTCGAGACAGAAGATTCCCGTCACGCGTTTGTTTGTGCTTGGATCAATGCGATTTAATGGCGGATTTCGGCACAAAAAATCCGAAGCGGACTGAACGACCATACGTGGAAAGTGTTCAAGAAATTAACACATTGTCTGTGGTAATAAGAGGTGTAATGTCAGCTGGCAATGTGAATTTGGCATTGACCCCCATACTCCCAGCATCCAGTGTTCCCAAGGTCCACTAGCCCGGGGTTTAACGTGCCCCAAAATCAATGTTTTCATTTAATAGGACAATTACAAAGGGTCCAACACTGAAACTGTCCCTTACCCAAACTCTTGGTATCTCAGTGACTAATGTTCATGTGTACGAACAGGATTTTAAAGTAGGGAACCTGAAATGATTTCAACTCCAAAATAACGGGCTCCAAAAGAGTCACTTTTTACATCCATCCAGAAGTAGACCACCTGCTCTCTGTGGGGTTGATATTGGTGTGCAGGCTTCAACATATTTAAACCAAAGGTTTCGCAGGATTGATATCGTGTTGGCAAGGCGATTATCATTTTGCAATGTATTTTGTTACATTTTTTTTACCCACAACTTATTTTTGTGCTCCTGCTGCTGCTCGTCTGTGGCGACCCGTGTCCTCGTGGGTTTGCAGCAAACTGATTCAGCTTCTGTCCATCCCACAACTTAGTGCAGGCCAGCTAAGCTCGATCTTCGATTGAGCAGGCATGGACATTTAAAGAACATTAGCTGCAAAAACGTCGGCCCTCATTTTGTTCTCAGCCTCTGCGATTTAAAGTTTTTGACAGTAGCATGTAAAATAGCGGGAACCATATTGTAAGGGCTCGATCTCCCCACGGAGAAACCTCTAAACACCTGGCAAGGCATTCAGAACAACCTCCGGGGGAGTTTCCACACCACACACCAAGGCATTTAAGCATGGATACAGAAACACCCACAAACACGCATTGAAGCAGGCTTGGTATTCAAATGAATTAAAGTGGAGCTGGCCATTTAGGTTCATTACTTTTAATTATATGCTACATATATATAGTTAATTATCAGTGAAAATAATTAGAGATTTGGATTGTGTATTTCATCACATTTGTAAAGTTGTCACTAGTTCGAAAACTGTTTAATGAAACGTGGCGACTGAGCATCTGTGTCTGCTCATGCAATGGAAGTCGGGCTGAGGTTGATTGATTGGTGGAAAACTGCACCCGGCAGACTTTAAGCTTGAAAAGGAATTATTGATTCACTTGTGCGCTTTGGATCAGTGATCCAGTTTAGCTTGCATGTGGCAGACACGGATGAAGTTTAGGCGGGGTCACGCATACAATGAAAGATAGCCCTCTTGTACAAAACTGTGGATGCGGAGTCATGACACCATTATTCACATGAAATCAAGGGAAACTATTTGGTCCTATTCCTCTCATATATTGTGGTTAGAGGACGATAGTAAGTACATTTTTGCTCGAATAAACAAGTCACCTTTCTTGGTGTTCCAGCATTTAATCGTTGACATGGATTAAAGTTCTGCTTGGCAGCCAGAGGGAAGGAGTGGAGAGGAAACAGATTTAAAGCCAGACTCATGTACACCCTTGTCTTGTCAAATGAATGAAGAGAAACCTCTCCGGGTAATATGTTCCAATCGACGGTGCTGATAACACGATATTATCACAACTCCGTCCTGTGAAATGATGAGGAACTCTTCATGATAAATACTCAACACAATACAAGTTGATAATATTTTGTGGAAATACTGGGAAAGAAAAGATTCGAAAAGGCATTAAAACTCATTGCTTAATTCACTCTGCTCAGATCACACACGTCGTGCTTTAAAAGCTTCTAAGCCATTTTGTTTGTTCCCCTAATCTTGATCTGCATAAATTAGAAAACCTACATGCTTAACTTCACGTATCCAGTGTAACACAGTTTCATATTAGTAACTCGACCTAACACTGATTTACTTTTCTTCCATTCAAGTTTTCCTTGGGAGACCCAGGGTTCTCTACAGTTTGCTGGATCGTTTCGCTGAAGCGGTAATTACACTGAAGGCCACGCAGGCAAACGCTTTTATCTCTACTCTAGCCAGTAGTTTGCCTCTGAGGCTGTGACCTTAACCTCGCCCAGGGGTCGGCAGCCCAAAATGTTCAAAGAGCCATATTGGACCAAAAAAACAAAAAACTGATCTGTCGGGAGCCGCAAAAATTGAAAAGCCTTATATAAGCCTTATATGAAGGCAACACAGTATATTAGCTATATTTGCCTACTATCAAAATGACTAAGTAGTAATTTTGTTTTTGAATTCTGAAAACAGGTGCTCTGATATTCTGATGAATGAATCCTTCACGTCGTCGCCATCCGTGAACGGGTTTCCACGCTTTCTTATCTCTCGGGTTGCAACAAAACTTGCAGCGGTGGTGGAGTTTAGAGATGCAAAGCCACTCCAATCCAATTTCTCCAGAAGTTCTGCAATCGCGCTTTTTCTCTCACCCCCAGCTGGGTCGTCGGCTGCAGATTCAGCACGCCTTCCCTGGAGATGTCTTTCAAAATGACTCTTTTTGTTGTTCGACAACTTCTCATGACGAAGCAAACATGCAGGCAATCCTTCCGCATTGACAGTGAAAGCAAATGATTGGGTTCGTTCTTCCTTGAATCCTGTGTTATCATCAGCTATCTTTCCCTTTTTTCCCCTTCGGGATCCTCGACACACCCGCCGGTTCGTTTCCAACAGCCGCCTGCTCGGCACGGCGCCGCGCCGAAACGTGTGTCGCAGGCTACGACGCAAATCTTCGTTGAGAGAAATGTTGAAATTTAATACTCATTACGCACATTTTTTACAGCATTGGAAAATGTTAAGATGTTTGTCCTCCTACAGAAACCATATTAAAACAAAATAAAATAAATCCAACCATCCATTTTCATACATTTTTGAAGAGGCTCCAGGGAGCCGCTGGGGGGGGGGGGCGCTAAAGAGCCGCGGGTTGCCGACCCCTGACCTAGCCAGAGTCTCATGACCACTGCCTGTCTACCCGCTCAAATGTCACGGAAACAGTCCCGACACAGCTGACCCACTCAGGGCTCAAATACACTTTCCATCCTTCAGTCCCAACAGAGCCTTTTGTCTCCTTGACCTAAATGTGTCACTGACGAAACTGAAGCTGTTCTATGGGACTTCCGGTAAAGATTTTTAATAAGTGCTACGAGTAATACGAAGCAGTACCTCAAGAGATTTATTCATCCATCTACATAGTGGTCTGATCACATGCTTTAACCTCCCAAACTCTTGACTGTTTTGCATTTTTCATTTGAGCTGATTGGGATTTGATAAGGTAAAACATCTAAGCATCATCTTTCGACATTATCTAGTTCTTGAGAGAAACAATATCCATATACTGAGGTCCGAATTTCCAGAGAACACAATGAAGCCAACCCAAAATATGGTGCCAGGCACAGGGAGGTCAGAGAAAACAGTACATTATTCATTCATTGTCTATACAGCTCATCCTGTGCTCGGACTGCTGACACTCCCATCAGACATTTTTCAAGAGGCAGGGTACACACTGGAGCGGTCGCCAGATGATTGCCAGTTATATTCCTTACAAAAGTTTAAGAAATTTTCCTCGAAGAATTTTTCCAGGCTGCCTTAAACTTGGAAGTGTTGAAATTTTTTTTTTTTCCCGAAAATGTGTGTGTGTGTGTGTGTGTGTGTGTGTATGTGAGAGAGACAGAAATAGAGATAGAGAGGTCTACTGAAAAAATACCTCATGCCCTGTGCCCTATACGACTACTTCTGCTACTATTAATAATAAAGGTAATACTTATGATAATGCGAAAAAAAAGCTGTTTGTTTACATGATCTGACGCCCCGACATCCATGAGGGTTTGGGTTGCTGAAGTTCTTGCAGTGGAATCCCCTGCTGATATATGCTTTATGCTGTTGTGGTACTTGTTGTTTTCAATTCTAACATAATATTTGAATGGCCTTTTTTTCCCCTCAAGAAGCCCCATTCGTCTACAAAACTGAAAATGTAAACTAAAGCCAGCGAAGGGGTAGAATTTAGAAAAACAAGAATTCATTAAAAAAAAAAAGGGAACTCAAAGGAGGGATACAGTTTGATTCCAGTTCTGAGGATCACATCAATGTGACTCAAATGACTTTATCCCTTAAGGTAGACTAGAAGAACAGCAGGAAGGCTGTTCCACATACCTTAATTTTCACGTATCTACAAGGATATCATCAATTGGCCAACTATCTTCTAAAAGTGCAGAATAAGGAAAATCAAGTGTGTTCATTTCACCGTCTCTTTTGATTTGTATTCCCCGGCAAACAGCTGAGTCAGAACTCTCATTTTTTTAAACGTTACTGCTTTATTACCTTTATTTTTTTTGACCACTGTCATATTAAATTCTCACGACTCACTCCAATTATGAGTAAGAGCTTAAAGAAACAAGGTAAAGCACCGCAATGACACCGTCAGGTCTGAGTGAAATGCATATCTAACAATCATCTCCATCACCATTTCAATTAAATGCACACTTGAATTCCCCTATGATATTACGAGGCGGGAGAAAATTATTAATTAGAGGAAGAATAAAACCAAGCAAAACCAGGTAGTGAATTAGATATATTTCAGATGCATGTTCAACCAATGTGGTGAGGACTTTTCTTTCTGACCTACAAGATAGAACCAGATTGGAGTTTTTGATTTGATGTATGTCAGAGTTTCTCAGTCCACTTCTCAGTGATAATCACAAAAAATGAATATTTTAGCAAAATTGCTATCCTTAAGTCAACATTTATTACACAGACATGGAGATTATTTTTTGACTGAAGACTTTTTCCGAAAGGTTTTACAAGGTATACTTAATGTGGGTCACTCAGACACAGGAAAAGCCAAACAAACAAACAAACAAATAACAAAAAAAAACAAAAAAAAACGAAAAATATAAAAACAAACAAACAAGCAAACAATCAAACAAAAAGCCTGCTTGATAAGTTATGATAACCTTACTTAGTCTATTATGGGATGATTGCAGCTGTTTGTGATGCAACTGTGTCCTAGAAGTTGAAGATTACAATTGTTATTTTGAAATTATCCTCTGATGACTTCAGGTTAATTTCAGTAATAATTGCTCATTTCTTTCTTATTTTCAGACAATTCCCTGTTCATTTCTTCTGCGGTTCTTTGTTTGCCTGTTTGTCTTCTCTTTCTTCCGTTTTCCAGGTCAGTGTCGGAAAAAGGTTCGAGGCGAAGATCAAAAATGAGAGTGAGCGGGAATAGGAGAAGAGTTAAGAGGGTTTCTCATGGACCCAAGAGGAGGGCAGTATAATAAGCAGGCAAGCAGATGAAGAGTGTTGATGAGACTGTCATGGATAAACCCAGGTGGAGAGTGTCAAACATGCAGCAAGGTGAGCTGATGCTGGGAATTCAAGGTGCGCAACAATGCACATCAAAGTTAAACACAGAGGAAATACATGTCACAGCAGACATCAAAAAAACAACCAAAGGTAGGTCAAACCCGGGGTGATACTCCGAAAGAGAGAATCAGGACAGTAAAAATCTAACCAGCCCTGGTGATGTGCTCGGCTGAGACAGAGAAAAGTGAAAATGTGTATTGTCGTCCTTCCACTTTCCGCATTTATGGGGTGAATGAGGGGGTGGGGGGTGGGGTCACCACAGAGAAAAACAGTTTGGCAAGCGAGGTCAAGTAAATCACAGTTTTTCACTTTTCATGCAGCTATGAGGTCATTTCTGTTCATTTGATAAAGGCCTTCATGTTTTTCTGTTTCAATATTGTTTTTTACTCTTTTTGTTTAACCAGAGTACCTTTCAATCAAAGTTTTTGGCAAGCCCGAAATACGATAAAAAAGTAACATTTCTCGTATTTCACATGGGTTATTCATGATGGGAAAATAGTTCATTTGTTTTAAGGGTCTTTCAGGGGTCTTTCACCCATGTCTCGTTCTGTGTCATCTACTTTATTTACTGTGTCTCTTGTTTTAATTGAGGAATGTAGTGATAGTTTTTTTTTTATCTGTAAGGTTATGTAAATAAAAAATTCATGTTTATAATGTACATTACAAATGAGTGGTACAACTGCTGTACAACTGCTGATTCAATACATTTTAAAGAGAAATATGTCCTTTCAGGTTTTGAGTTGAAACTAACAATCTGTTGTATTGATTTTTTTAGCACCATATGTTTGCAGGTTCCTCTGGAGGCTTATGCAGACAGTCCAGCGGAAGAGGTCCATACCCAAAGGGTGGCAAAGGGCAGGAGGGGTCTTGATCCTAAAGGAAAAGGACGCAACGATAATCAGACGGTTCTGCCCGATCTCCCTGCTTAACGCGGAGGGTAAGATATTCTTCAGTGTCATTGCACAGAGGCTGACCAACTGGCCAATCACCCGGACCTGCTGTACTTCCTTTCCATCTCTATGTCTGTTTTGCCAACCTGTATAAATCATTCTCTCCCTTCTTACTGTCCAACCGAGCATACAAGTCATCACACGCCCTTTGTTTTGCCTTTGCTACCTCTATCTTTCCCATACGCTGCATATCCCTGTACTCCTGTCTGTTCTCTTCATCTTTGCTAACCGCTTTCTCTGTATACACTCCTGCACTTTCTCATTTTCTCATTCCACCAGGTCTCCTTATCTGCTTTCCTTCCAGATGACACACCAAGTCCTCTCCTACCTGTCTCCCTGATCACATTAGCTGTAGTTGTCCAGTCAGCTGGAAGCTCTCCCTGACCACCAAGAGCCTTTCTCAACTCCTCCCTGAAAACCATACAACACTCCTCCCTTTTCAGCCTCCAACACTTTGTCCTCTGCTCTGCCTTT
>CAAKHD010013237.1:113325-139659 GCA_901007705.1 Fistularia tabacaria | reverse complement strand
TCCACCACTCTTACCAATAACTTCATTGTATGGCTCATCAACTTTATCCCTTTATAGTTACTGCAATTCTGCACATCCCCTTATTCTTTTGCAATCCTGTTGAACAATCTAGCCAGACACTCTACCACTGCCTCTCCTACGCACTTCCACACCTCCACAGGTTTATCATCTGAACCAACTGCCTTTCCATTCTTCATCCTCTTCAATGCCTTCCTCACTTCACTTTTACTAATCTCTGCTACTTTGTGGTCTACAATAGTCACGTCTTCCACACTTCTCTCTCTTTCATTTTCCTCATTCATCAGCTCTTCAAAGTATTCTTTACATCTTCCAATCGCTCTTCTACCATCTGTCCAGACATTTCCCTCCCTATCCTTAATTACCCGGACCTGCTGTCTATCCTTTTCGTCTCTATCTCTCTGTTTTACCAACCTGTACAAATCATTCTCTCCCATCTTACTGTCCAACCGAGCAAACAAGTTATCATACGTCCTTTGTTTTGCCTTTGCTACCTCTATCTTTGCCTTATGCTAAATCTCACTGTACTCCTGTCTGTTCTCTTCAGTCCCCTCAGTGTCCCACTTCTTCTTTGTTAACCGCTTTCTCTGTATACACTCTCCACGTCCTCATTCCACCACTAGGTCTTCTTATGAACTCTTCTTCCAGACGGCACATCAAGTGCTCTCCTACCTGTCTCCCTGATCACATTAGCTGTAGTTGTCCAGTCATCTGGAAGCTCTCCCTGACCACCAAGAGCCTTTCTCAACTGCTCCCTGAAAACCATACAACACTCCTCCCTTTTCAGCTTCCAACACTTTGTCCTCTGCTCTGCCTTTGTCCTCTTGATCTTTCTTGTCACCTGAGTCATCCTTCAAACTGACATCCTATGCTGTCTGGCTACACTCTCACCTACCACTACTTTGCAGTCACTGATCTCTTTCAGATAACCTCGTCTACACAAGATGTAGTCTACCTGCGTGCTCCTTCCTCCACTCTTATAAGTTACCCTATGCTCCTGTCTTTTCTGAAAAAAAAAGTATTCACGACAGCCATTTCCATCCTTTTTGCAAAGTCTACCACCATTTGTCCCTCTACATTCCTATCCTGAATACCAAACCTACCCATCACTTCTTCATCACCTCTTATGCCTGCACCAACACGTCCATTGTATTCTGCCCCAATTACTGCTTCCTCATTTCTGGGGATATTCTGCATCAGTTCATCTAACTCATTCCAGAACTTCTCCTACTCCTCTAACTCACATCCTACCTATGGGGCATAGCCACTAACAACACTGAGCATCACACCTTCAATTTCTAGTTTCAGGCTCATAAGTCCATCTGACATTCTTTTCAACTCCAGAACATTCCGAACAAACTCCTCTTTCAAGATAAGTCCCACTCCATTTCTCTTTCTGTCACTACCATGATAGTACAACTTAAAACCTGCGCCTAAACTTCCAGCCTTACTACCTTTCCACCTGGTCTCCTGGACACACAGTATATCCACCTTCCATCTCTGCATCATTGCAACCAACTCTCTACCTTTTCCTGTCATCGTCCCAATATTCAAAGTCCCTCCTCCCAGACTCTTGCCTTTCCTCTTCTCTCTCTGCTTCCGAACACGCCTTCCTCCTCTCCTTCTTCGACCCACATTGGCCTTGACCGATCCGGTATGAGATTCATAGGTTTGATTTGCATATTTGGTTTTGGCAAAAGGTTTTACGTTGGATGCCCTTCCTGACGCAACCCTCTGCATATATCCGGGCTTGGAACCAGCTCCGGGAGACACTGGGCTGTGCCACCCTGAGGCTGCATTTTAAGAGTTGATACGAATAACTAGTTTTAAAGGTGATTTTTTTTTCCCCTGATTTTGGCGCCCCCAAGAGGCCGTGCCGTCCTTTGCATTTGCCTATATGGACATGTATGGCCAAATTGGCTCTGGTACAGATATTGCTTTGGTCCTGCGGATGTCTAAAAAAAGGGGGGCACTAAAGGCAGAGTGGGACTGAAGCTAGTTGTCTGCTTTGCAGACAGACGGCTGCTATTACAGCTTCTTGCACGTAATTTAAATGGCGATTTGTGGCGTGGAAATAAAGTTACGCACAAAGTCCTCAGCGAGTGCATTGTGGCGTAGAGTCAAACCGCAATGTTGTTTTTGATGTGACATGAAACCACGTCGACCGATTCCGCGCTGTTTGCTTCAAGTTAATGCGAGAAAACCAGACGGAATCTCACTCAGTTGCCATTATCGCATTTTTCAGTAATTCACCTTGCATGATTTCTCAATAATAGCATCCCTTTAGCCCACGGAGAGTATTTCAACTATATGCGCCGTGATCGGGATTTCACAATTTTGTATTTTGTCCTGTTTAAAATGACAAACTGACCACCTCCTCTGAGAATCGTGGTGCTGCTCCGGCCACCTGCTCCCGCAGCTTGAACAACCTAAGACATGTGTTCACATGCAACCTGATGGCGGCTAAAAGACCTTCAGCCTTCCATTCTATGTTTAACCACGATCTCACAAAGCCGTGTGCGATATTAGCGATGAGTTAAGTTTTCATAGCGTTTATTTATTCCGCTGAGAAGCACACAGGATCCTTAAATGCAAAGGCTGGCGCGACCTAACACAACATATCACACACATGCGCGCACAATTGTTCAGCTCTCAGCCACTTTGCAGCTTTTATCCCCTTCAGCCTAATTATTTGGGATTTCCAGTTCTTTATATTCAGGTCACAATTGCCCGCCACACACCGACACTTAATATCATCTATTATTGATTTTAATGTGAAATGTAAGTGTTGCGATTGCTGAGCGATGCGGGCGTAAGATCCCTTGGTTACACCTGATTTAACTTTACATCATAAGACGTGATTCCTTCATTCATTGATTCCCGCATTCATTCATTATCTACATCAATAATCCTGCATTCATGGTTGCGGGGGGGGGGGGCGACGACCCTGGGATCGCCGGCCAGTCGATCACAAGGCCACGTATAGAGACATGCAGCCATTCTCCCTCTCATTAAAACGATTTAGGGTTTCCGAAAAACATATTGCATGTTTTGGGAGGGAACCTTTTGGAAAACCCGGAGGAAACCCCACGCAGACGCCACACAGAAAGGCGGAATACAACCAGAGACTTTGTTGCTGTGGAACGGAAGCGTCGTGCCTCCACTCGCATATAAAAAAAAACCAATCTTAATAAAGACTATAATTATCATCAACTTGAGATGAAACCTATTTCTTCATTCGAATGATTCACCATACCCCAACAGCACGTTGATTATGTCGGCTGTTGCCATGACCAAGGAGTGTTGAGGTGTCTGCATGAATTAACTCGGTTAATTATTGTTATTATTATTTATTTCTATCTGCTGAGTGCTGCTAAGTCCACAGGTCGCTGAGTTAAGGGGTTTCAATTAACACCGTTAACAGAGAAAGATTTGAAGGGTAACGTTGTGGGCAAAATTAAACAAACAGCATCGAGGCGGGCGCAAGGCAATTTGACACGGCCCCGATGACGAACCGGTTAAAGGCGAAGATGTACGATAGCATTGGCATCGGCCAGCTTTATGCACAGTATGCAAAGTTATATTGCCGCTGGAATAATGTTTACTTTGCCTTCTTATTTCATGTGTCTGCTGGATCAGGACCGATTCATGACCTTGTCTGAATATAAAGTAAAACATATTTGGTGTAACTCTCAAAAGCTTTGTGCGCATTTGAATGACAACATAAATAATATCATTAAGTTGTGTGGCTCTCCATGATCCAGTATTGGTGTTTTTGCGCTGCCTTTGCTGAAAAACAAATTAGCCCACCAAGGCAGGGCACACAGGAAAAGTATGCTTGCAAAAAGAAAAATCAACATATTACCTTGAGAATGCATTTCACAAGTTATATATATGGATACATATGTATGTATATGTGTGTGTATATGTGTGTGTATATGTGTGTATGTGTATATATATATATATATATATATATATATATATATATTACACAACACACACACACACACATTTTATATGTATACACACACACATTTTATATGTATGTATGTATGTGTATGTATTTATTTATATATACATATGTGTTATGTTTGCTTTACACGATTTTGTGGTCATACTTCTAAAAAAACAAGAACATTGAATTCAACATTACCTTTCCCCTCCATCTATATGGAACAGCTCCATACTGCTGCTGTTCCGGCATGCAGGAGCCTGTTTCTCCAACAATGGGAGTGAGTTCATGCATCATCAACCGCAGACCGGCATAATCAGCTCGCCGTTTTGGCAGAACATGAGTGAGCAGCCTTCCCCCGGCTGGACCAGACTGGCAGGTATTGCTTGAAATGGGAGATTTCTTCGGAGTGTCCTTTTTTATTAACAGGACGGGCAAGCCGAGCCTTTGCTACCCTCTATGTGCGCAGCCGTTTTTGCCAGTATTTTCTTTCGCTGTTGCATTTCATTTTACCACCTATTTATATTTATTCCAACTCGTAGTTAGCTTCGGCTGCAATCAACTGGACTTGCGTTTGCCGTGTTTACAAAACAGAACCTTTCCCCTCATGGTGATACATCAAAAAACCCTGGCAATTTCTGAAAGTTCACATGCAGAGTGCTTGACTTCCCCTGGTTGTACACACAAAATTACATGCATCTTCAGCAGTATGCTAAAAACCAAAGCTAAGCCGGAAACTGCAAGCATCCAGCCCCTGGGCTAGTAATCTCAACCTGTTGCTGCCGTCCACTTTTTTTTTTTTTTTTCTTGACTCGAATAGATTTGATTTCCTCCACTCCTTTTTTCCTCTCCTTTTTCATTTTTCAGTGCCAAATTTATAACACCTTAGTTCCAATTTAATTAAATCATGATGGAGGACATGGAGGGGACGTTGTCATTCTAAGGCGTGCAACAGGTTGGACGATGTTTGGCATCCTCTCGCAAAAGCTACTGAGAGTACTGACATGTTTTCTACCTTTTCCTTTCACACAGCATCCACATCAACGCAAAGTTTTCCATAAATTTCACTTACACATAATTTCATTACCGTAACGAATGTATGAATGGCTACTGTGAGACCGCAGTCCTACATATCATTCGCTAGCTTTCGATTATCACAGTAATTTGCGTCAATTCAGTTGAAAACTAAATTTGAGCATTTTTTTTTCTCAATATGTAATTTTCTTTATTTGGTTTCAATATTTTTATAGACAATCAACAAACAAAACAAAATGAGATCTTATTGACGTCACAGCCGGTGGTCCTTGTACGACTCTCTTCTCCCTGACATCCAGCTGGTCTGCAGCATTGTTGGTCCAATGTACACTTTGTTACTTTTAATGTTCTTTATCATATACATATATTCAGTGTGTGTATACTTGACTTTGTGCATTTATCTGCCAACAGAGATGGCTTGCCTTGGACGGCGACAGCCATGAGGCAGAAAGCTCGGCAGACCTGGTTTCTCAGATGCTGCCTGAAATCAGGCTGAAATACAGCCAATCACGGCCTCCGCTGTCCCCGAGTGCTCGGTGAAATCATCCAAAATCTCTGGACCCGCCGTGTTTTCTTACACCCGCCCCCCTGAGGTTAAATTCCGAGATGTTTTTTTTTTTTTTTTTTGGTATTAATTATCCACTTTGATGTGTTCAGCTACCGGCGAACCGAAAACTAAATTCTGTGATGAAAAGTTAAGTGGCCATTTCATGAAGATTACTATTTGAAATAAATCTTTGATACAAATGGGCTGGAAAGCCCCGGCCGGGTCCATACAGTTGAAATGTGCTGAGAGTGTTGTGTTGTGGCCGTTCCACCGAACTCCTGGCAGCCTGCACTTTGAAATTGAAATGTGTGAGGCACTAACACAATCAATCTCTTATCACCCAAGCAGTTCTTTTTAATTCAAGGAGTTTGTATTGTCTCAGACACTAACTGAAATACCACTAATCATTTCTTGAATTAGAATCCAATTTCCTAATCCTTTAGCCCTTCTCTTTGTTCAGTTGTGTTCTGCACCCTAGTTCTTATTAATTTCCTCTTTTGGGAGATGAGTAGTGAGCCGAGGAAAAAAAAGCAAAATGCGGAAGAGAGGTCCCTCATGCATGAAATGAAAGAGTACTTTTCTCTCCTTTAGGGGACTGACGCTGCTCCACTCTCCCCAGGTGAGAACCTGAATATACTTCTTGCAATTTATCATTCTTGGTTAGATGGCGTCCAAAACACTGATCATCTATATTTGTCCTCCCCCAACTTTACACTGGCATGCATACAGTCGGTGGGTGCTCCCTGGCAACCCGCTTAACAGTTTCCTTGGTAACAAGTTTCCCAATCAAAATGTTAGCCATACTTGCATGCCTGTAGATGTGAGTGGCTCCGTGCTTACAGATGCTAGACGGCGAGTTTGTTAGAGGGAGGTACATTTTGATACCGCGGTGTCAAATTACACTATATGGATGAAATACCGGGACTGTGGATCGTCGTGTTATCTATGTCTTCATCTACAGTGTATCTATATCTATGCATGTCGAGCAAATACAGAACTGCTGATTGCAAAGGCGCTGGAAAAATAATAGAAACACGTTTCTTGCCATGTACACATTCAGAACTCCTCAGAAATATCATATTATAAAAAATTATAATATAATTTTTTATATTATAAAAAATATTATAAAAAATATAATTCATGAACATATTCAGAATCACCTTGTGATGATTAATTCAAAATAAAACATACCTATAATTAGACCTATATCGATATCTATAGTATATATATCTATCTATCTATGCATGCTGACTAAGAATCAAACTTCTGATAGCAAATGAAACGGATACATAAAATAATTATATAATTCTTCACATTCTCACAGAATTATTGAATCACCCGGCTAGGGAATTCTTATCGTGAAATATTTCTATGTCTAAATCTGTATCTATATCTACTGTGTATCTAAATATAAGGATGCTGAATAGGTGTACATTTGCTGATCACAAACGATCAGAAGTATAATAGAAATACATTTCAATCCTTCAGCAAGGATTTTCTCTTCATGAAACATTTCTATGTTACATTTCCCCCACTTTATTTCTTATTATACTTCTTCTTATTATTTTTTTTCCATTTATTTTTTTAACAATGTGTGGATAATGTGCAATAACAGCCAAAGGTTGAGAGCTTCGCGCATAGGGCAGCACTGAGAGCTGACGAGAGCTTAAAAATTGCCTATTTTCATGTAAATTATTCAGTCCTACACACTTGTTTTATTGTATAACAATTTATCAACTAAGTCAGTGGAAGCCAAAGTGGTTTCTCTTGTGTCCATTTAGTGATTCTGCCTCCGTTGTAAAGCCGAGCTCTCATCCGAATGAACCCCGTCGGGACTGCGTCAAGGGAGGTATGACGTGATAACAAATTTAAGGACAAGTGTTAAGGGGCCATGTTTATGGAAGTTAAGCTGCGGAGCCCGTAAGTGGTCGAGAGTCAGATGAATGAATCATTCATTAAGCTGCTTTCAAGGAATTATATCCAAGCTCCAGGAGCAGAAGCAGCCGGTGTTCAGTTACATGTTTGTTTCTTTACTCTGTATGACTGAAAATTACTATAACTGAGAGGAAACTGATGTTTATCTCAGCTCCCATGCAGCTATGATCATATTGTTAACCACAAGCTGGTGATTTGATTAATTTTATTCTTTTTAAATCTAGTTTCATTGAAAGCGTGAAAAGAAATGTAAAAAAAAAAAAACTGAAAATGAAAAGTTAATAAAAATAACTCTAAATAATATTAGACATTTGTCACAGTATAAAGTATAATAAATGAATGAATGAATGAATATATATATATATATATATATGCATATATATGTGTGTGTGTGTGTGAGAGTATATACACACACTCACACACACATTAAGTATTTGCCATCATGCTTTTTCTTGCTGCAGAGTTCCCTCACACTAGATTCTGGTAGATAGATGATGGACAGATGGAAAGACGGGCGGATAGATAGATATATAGCTAGATGGATAGATAGCTGGATGGATAGATAGATAGATAGATAGATAGATAGATAGATAGATAGATAGATAGATAGATAGATAGATAGATAGATAGATAGATAGATAGATAGATAGATAGATAGATAGATAGATAGATAGATAATCAATTGCTCTCTATATACATGTATATATATTGACAGGCGAACAGTCCAGGGTGTACCCTGCCTGATGACAGCTGGGTCATATATATATAGATAGATAGATAGATAGATAGATAGATAGATAGATAGATAGATAGATAGATAGATAGATCTACGCACATACTGTAAGTAACAATATGTGTATGTATGCATGTATATACGTTTATAATATACATACATACACATTCATACATATATGTATGTGTGTATATATTTATATATTCACACATACATACATGTTTTGAGATATGTCTAGTCTCAAGTGCATATAAATATGATAAATATGTGTTATATAAATGTATCCATCCAGAATACTAATAACTAATATAATAATAACTCTATCATACTCTATGAGGGGCCCTGTTGTTCTTGGTAACTGCTTAAATGGATTCTGTTGCTGCAACAACACAATAATCTCCAAGGGTATCGATAAAGTTTCAATTAATCCACGATTAACCTTTATGTATTGCTTGTCTCTGCAGGCACCGCTCAAAGGGACTCAGTATTTTATGAGTGTGCCAGTACAATAGACGGTGTGGCAGAAGAACAGGCAAGGCCATCTGCCTCCAAATACTGAGGCAAATGTGAGCAGACAGAAAATCTAGTGGAAATATGATTCAGTTTATGTAGTGCCTAAGTAAGATGTCATTGCCCATAATGCATGAAGGCAAGTGGCAAAAGCAGGTCTATTACTATGTTGATAACATCAATTTGAAGTGTCAGTGTAGGATGAACTAATATTCAGTCCTGCAAGGATGGTCTGGTCTGCGAAGCTGCGGGGGTTTCTGCTTTGATTAGAATCACAAACCATTATTCCATACATCATTTGCCCTTCTCTCTCCTACGGCAATTAGATTTATTATTTCGGACATCTCTCACTTTTTTTTTTTCGGGGAGATAAAAGATGGTTGGTGGACAAACAGAATAGTGGACACCAGTGTCTTATGATACAGGATACAAGAACAATGGTATCATTTATGATAATACACAACTTGACCGGTTTGAGCTGTCGCTGAGATGCGCGGCCGGGGTTTGAAAGTCGGGTTTGTTTCACATCCGTTGAATAAAGAGAAAAAGTCGAATCGGAGACGTACTGGCTTTGAAAATGAAAAGCGTGAAGAGGGAAGGTGGGCAAACTCCACAGTTCCAACTCCTCAGAGAGCCAATGTAACACCAATCATAATATATGTGCGGAGGTGACAAACAAACAGAGCGGTGCTGGAAAATGCTATGAGTGGCAACCGGTGATGGTTTATTTTCATATGATGAAGAGCAAGATAATTCACAGTCTGGGTGTTCCCCATCAAGCAATTTGATCTTAAGGTCAACTCTTGAGCACGAGGTTCGGTTGACTGTTTCTGCCGATAACAGGTGTTACCTTAGCTACCTGGTGGCGGATTTAAAGTTTGTTTTTGTGCAATTTTGTTCTCCACTGATATGACTCTCAGATGTCTCCCCGCTGAATCACTTTCTTCTGTTCAGTGCTCCAGTGATCACCCAACTGAAGGACCTGGCAGACCCGAAATGCCATCTGCTTGAGGACTCCTGCTGTCTTTTTTGCTCAGATCTCACAATATTATATGTTTGATGTCTCTAGACCCCCCTGTCCCTTTGTCTTCTTGGCTTCATCCCCACCTTTCTTCTCTCCGGGTAGCATCCTCTCCCTCATTAATTCCTGTATGGGTTTACACTTTTCCAGGAAATAAATCATCAGGTGTAAACTTGGCAAAGAAACTTCAGACTTCCATGCAGGAGTGCAGTATTTGATAGATGACACGGTGATTGGTTTCTTGGTTTCCTCTTCGTCACCACTTCACACACCGGGCGGTTTCAAAGCGCTTTACGCTAGATGGCGTTCACCAACCCGCACACCCGATGTCGGCAGAGATGCCATGCATCCTAACCAGGCCGTCGGGAGCGACCTTGGGGGGGGTTCAGTGTCTTGCCAACTGACACTTCGGCACACAGAAAGGAGAATCTTACCGCCAACCTTCGGGTTGGAGGGAGCCCAGCTCTACCCACTGAGCCACAGCGGTGGCATTTTAAAGATTGAATTTCATTGGAAGCAACAGGTCGGTCAATCCCAAGGACGAGGCTTGTGATACATTTTCAGGTTTCTGGCACAGTGTTACACTGTTCAAGGTACCGCTACACACCCTGTGGTATTAACAGAGAAAACGTAAATATTGAGAAACCACATAACTGCATGCTTGCATATACGTCCATGTATCTGGGCTCCATCAATACATTCTCAATTAAAGGTTCACTTTATATTTTAGAAACTAGCCGTTCCCTTTAAGAAGTTGAACTTACATGTAAAGATACGCTTAAGAATTCACAAAGTATTTGACCTATAAATGGTCTCCATTTATTGGGTGTTTTCAACGCCTTGCGGTTTCAAAGCACCTTTACATTGGACTATATACATGCACACACAGTTTGTGGCAGAGCTGCCATACAAGCTGCTAAGGGGACCATTGGATGGGCAACTGTGGGTTCGGTGTCTTGTCAAAGGATTGTTCGGCATGTCAGCAAAAGAAGCCAGGAATCGAACCACCAACCGTTCAGTCGAAAGGGCATCCGGTCTACCGACAGAGTTACAGACCCCCCCCTCCTCCCCAAAAAAGAAACCAGCTATGTACCAGAATACGCGAAACAAGACGTGTGTTAGCGGGCTCTCACTTACTTTGGACACCACGATTAAAGACCGTGAAGCTTTGAATATTTGAGGGTACAAGAATAATTTTATACATTTTTATTTGTCCATTCCACAATCCACTAACATGGACATCTTTTACTTTTTATGTATTTATTTATTTATGTATTAATGTATTTATTTATTTATTTATTTGCAAACATGATTTATGATGCCAAATTTCTCACCATTCCCTTCTTTGGCTTTCCCGATTTTTCTATCAATTACATCATCTCCCTCTACTTAGGCTGCCTCCTTTATTCTTATTTCCCAGTCACCTTTGCTCACAGGCTATTCCGTTCAACGCCTTTGTCAGGATTGAGTGCAAAAAGCAGGCAAGCGCTTGATTTCCCACAGGCTCTGGGCTTGTCTCGCCCCAGGGTGAAAACGAGAGCATACAGATGGCGGGACAAACCTGGTAGCTTAAGATCAACTGTATTAGTCTCTGTGTTCATCGGTGTATGTTCATCGGTTGATACCTTTAAAACGGGAATGGTTCTGTGATTCGTGATGAGAGTAAAAAAAGGGGGTGATTAGCTAACATGATTGACATGATAGGCCTATGTTAACATTAAATGTAAAGCTGGATACAGGATTTTAACGGATTAAGTAAACCCAGATTTATTGCTAGAATTAAGAGGATACCATGTGTCGTGGGATTTTTTTTTTTTTTTTTGCGACGCGCAGCAGCACCTCAACAGCCCCTTAATAATCATTAATAAATAATAAAAAAATTAAATAATATCTTTTTTGTTTGTTTATCAAAAATGAAACGTGCTCTCTGTGTAAATTCATAATGTTTTAGCATAAAAGGCCACGCTAACAACATTATTGGTTAGCAGCTTTAAACAAAGCCAAAAATTTGCTCTTCTAGATGGTAAATGATCTCAACTCAAAGAAGCTCTTTACACCGGACAGCATTCACTCACACTCACACACCGTAGCGCTGCCGTGCAAGGCGCTAACCGGCGGTAACTCGGAGCGTCGACAGGAGGAGCCTGGTAATCTAACCGCCTACCACCCGATCGGAGGGATACCAGCTCTACCGACCGAGCCACAGTCGCCCTGCGTACGTTTCAAAATAGATGACGGCGAATAATATTTTACATCCGTTCACCACTGGGTCGTTTTGACGGAACCTGGACAAAGAAAACAACGAAGGGGATTCTTCAGCACCTGCTCGAGAACAGCAGTGACGAGATGCCCTCATGTTAATACACTTGTCACTTCATATCACGAACCCCCCGTAATGAGCCCCGTCTTTACGTGTACCTTGTTTTGCTAATTGGCTGTTTCCCACACTCCTGCTGCGTCAAGAATTCCTCCACGAAACGCGGAGACCTTGACGAGTCACCTTTCCAACTTAGCGCGGAAACTAAATCTCCCCACAAAGTAGCCTCAAACCCTGCAGTGTGTGCAGCGGATTATTAAATTCACTCAATCACTAAACTCTCGACGGGGCCTGAGTGCAAAGACATAATTCTTAATGTTTTGGCACAATATAACAAGGGTAAGAATTATAGCGTAATATATCAAGCCGGAATTGAATATTGCAATTTCTTATATTGCTCTTCTCTACTCCAAATAAAGTAGATAAAACAATGCATTTGGTCCTGATGCAAGGGGTGAAGTTGGCAGAGAGGGTACGCAGGGGGGGCTGATGACACAAAAAGCAAGATCTGGGCTTTATCTGCGGCATTAATGGACAGAATTTGATCGACTCTGCAACACCTGACAGCAAATCTCATTGAAAACTACTATCTCACGCTTTTTTCACACGGACACGACCGGAGGAAAGGCTGTGAGCGGGTATTTAAGCTGCTTTTGAGGTGGGGACTCAGGCTCCAGGATGGGGACCAAAATCGGATTATTTCAATCGATATTAGAATACAATTCCCCTACGGGCTCTCATTTTGTTAAATACTGCATCGCCTGTTATTGGTCTTTGAGGGACCATGAAACCAGAATGATTCAAATGAATTTTTTTTTCATCAAATGCTGGTTTTTCTGTAAACATGAAGCGTAAGACTCATTAAAAATTGAACATGATCATTATTCGTCTTGAAGTGTTTGATAATCCTTCGAATACCAATCCATAAGGACTCGGGGTCGGATTCTGCGTAGCCCTTCTGTTGAAAAAATTAAAAGTGAGTAGCAAGTTTGAAGGTGTAATAACAAATAATAAGTCTTGGGGAAAGGGCGGTTTAGAATTGCCATTTCCTTTGATTGAAATTCAAATGGTGCTGCGGTACGTGCTAAATGAACCAATCTTCCAAACCAACCGTCTTCCAGATGTAGAAGTTGTTGGACGCAATTCGCGCAAAGGGGAAATCATTCCGTGCCGTTTCATTTCATTCTCTTAGCAGGTGTAATTAAAACGATTCGACGTACGAGACCAAATTAAACGTCAGGGGCGCGAGCGAAATTAAGACGTTTCTCGAAACTTCAAATGACGTAAAAACGACAGCGCCGAAGGACAGGGAAGCCCTGATGGAGGTCTAGCGCTGCGTTTCTATCCGCATCCCTCGTACCGAGCCCTGCCACTGCCGATTGTTTTATTTGTACTCTTAACATTTTGTTGTAATTATCTCTACATCGCACACACCCAATCTCCCTCCTCTGCCGAGCTGCCAGCATCTGTTGTCACCACTGTCACCGTGGCCCCATTTGTTTCTCATTTTCTATGAAGAATGTTCTATTCAATACTCAACAGGCCCCATATTTAAGTAGAAGGATGAGTTATGTGACCGTCTTTGGCGCATCGGTCTACTTGGCTTGCGATCCAACTGGAAAGTCTGAACTCCGTGACAAAAGACGCTACGTGTGAACTGTTTTGGTCGAAATTTTCGCAGCAAGCCAACCTCCACCCAGTCCACTTCGGTCTGCATTTGACTTCAAGCCATGCTGCGTGTTTCTCTTCGCTTTATTGCGGGTTCCTCGTCATCCTTGACCCCCTCCTCGTCCGACCCTCCTCACGTTTAGCCGCTGGGACTCGAGGACGTCTGGGTGCCGAACGGTTGAAGTGTGACACGAATAACGCAAGTTCTTTTTTCCGTCGATCCCGTTATCGTACGCTAAACTGCAATACGTGCATTTGGTGTCTCGAGGAACACGAGAAAAAAACACTGGTAAAGAGAATGGCGGATTACAGAAAAGTGCTGGAGGATGTTCTTCACTTGGTGTTCCGCCGCCACCCTTCCTTCCCCCCCCGCCAGTGTCATTGATTCAACGGACTGGGATCCATATTTAAAGCCTCTACAGGCTCCCCTGAAGGGGATTTAGTCAAGGGGGGAGGGGTGTCCTTCGATGCTCAGGTGGGAATGAATCCTGGTTCCAGTGAACTACATCAATTCTGAGGATTAAATGACCTTAATAGGCTATATCTTATCATTTCAGATGATCTGTGATGCTGACTGGGTAATATCTAATTTAGAGGGAGAGTGGCGTGGCTGAGTCCGTGACACCGGAGTTTTAGCGGCCGGTAAAATTTACTCATCAAAAGCTAATTTATTGATAAGCTCCTTTGACATCATGAGAATGTCCAAAGTTTAACTCTATTTACATAGTTGGAAGAATCCCTTTTTTGTATTCCCGTGAATCCCCCCCCCCCCAGTTGGCTGGGATGACGCCTGTCAGCCGTCGCTACTTCCATTTTTCAGACCCTAAAAATAATATTTTCTCAACCTACTGTAGATCAAGGGCCAGATCGCACTGGCAACTTTGCCTCCTGAAGTTAAGAATTCAAGCGTCCTCGCCACCTGAGGGCCACAACAGACAGTGACTGCAGCGTCACCGCTCCTGCAGTGAGGCAAACAATACTGCCTGTCTGAGGAGGAGGAGGAGGAAGAGGAGGAGGAGGGTGCTCGGAATAGCTCGAACAGACTGACTGGAACACTGATGGAATATCTAAAGACTGTCAGGCTGGCTGGAGATTCATTTTTTACTTGTATGCTAATGTGTGCTTAATGTAGCACAGTCGACAGACAGTTTGTGATTGTTACGACTCATAACTGTATAATCTTTACCAACTGCATTCACACTTTAATGGACCATAACTATATAGTGTATAATAACAGTGTGCAAAGAAGTTACCGCTAATCTATCTCTTTCAGATCTTAGAATACCCAAGATCAAGTCTCTTCTGTGTATTTCTTATAGTTTCGAGTCAAGGTCAATACTTGGCACTCTTTTTTCCCCCAAGATGCTTTCTCATCATCAACAGCTCTGTCGACGTCCTTCGGTGTTGGGTCTACAGATGTCTGACAGTTTGCGAAATCTCTAAAGACCCTTAGACCCTTCGATTAGCCGAGCAGGAGTTGTGCATAATGTTAAGATCCTTTTGGGCAACGTTCATGATGTTGCCAGAATATATATTAAGCTGAATGGCACCAGGGCCCCGTTTCGATTGGCTCCAAATCACCTAGTTCATATGCATTGAGGACTAAATTAGTATTTCAGCAAATAACGGCACATACATACACATACAAGCATGCGTGTGCATTTATGCGTGACAGCGCATACATGCATACATTCATGTTCTTTTTTTTCCTTGATTATTTATTCATTTATCTATTTTTTTTAATTTAATTTTCGATGTTGCCTCCTCTGAAATTGCTATGAAGTGAAAATAGGCAGATACGCTGAAGAGTTCACGTTTGTTATTGTCGAAATCTTCTAGCCGAGGCAACTGGACTCGAATTTCTTGATTTGAAGATGTTTCGGCCTTCATTCGACAGGCTTCTTCAGGTCTAATGACCTGTTGGGGGGGGCTCCCCAATATAACCGCCAGGGTTTTGAGCGGCTCTAGGTTATGGTGGCTCGTCATGTAAATGGAAGAGTTGATCGGCAGAAATTAGGTCTACGGGGGGTTGTTATGTTAACGTGGGCGCTGTTCTTTGGGGATTTACCTGGATTGGAATGTGAAAAAGCCAGACGAAGGAGTGAAACCTGTTGGATCACATGGACTGAGGCTCACGTGGTGGTTGCCGGGGACCGGTTCTGGTGGTGAATCTTTCCTGGTTGTTTGGAGGGGGCAGATGTGTCCGCGTGGTATTGATCCCATTGATTCAAGTTTGTGAAAGGTCGTGTCTGAGGCCCCCTCATCTGTTCAGAGATGTTTGTTTTTCTGTTTTGACAAAGACGGCTTCCTTGACTCCTCTCTCAAACCATCTGTTTTCTCAGGGCAGAATACGGACAATGCTGTCTTTGAAAGAATGGCCCTCATCCTTCAGGTGTTGGTGGACCGTTTTTGTTTTCTTCTGTCGAAATCTTCTTGTCCTGGCAACGGGACTGGAATTTCTTTTCTTGAAGTCAAAGTCAGCTTTATTATAAATTTCTCTCCATGTACTGAACATACAGAGAAATCGAGAAAATGTTTCTTACAATCCCACGGCGACATGAAATTAACAAAATAATAACAAAAAAGAGGGCGAATTTGCAGTAAAGTGCACTGTTACATTAAACAGTAAAATGTGAGGTATGAAGTATAAAGATACAGACTGATATCTGACAACAAATATCGTCAAAATATACTTTTCTTCGCTCATCCGAGAACTGAAGAAGCCTCTCGGATGAGGGGTAGAAACGTCCTCAAGTGAAGAAATTCAAGTCCAGTTGCCACGACAAGAGGATTTCGACAGGAATTCACCATGACCCAGATGACTGAGAACCTCCGCAGACCGTCTTTGTCATCGATCCAAAGCCGGTCAAATCTGATGTTACATGCAAACTGAAATAGAGGGGGACCTCTAAAAGCGCAAAGTCGCGCAGATGGTAATGACATTCGGCGTGCAGCTTTGTTTCGCTGCTGTGAGAACATGCAAACTGCACACAGAAACCCCCGTCCATGTCAGAATTGAACCAAGAACCTTTCTGCTGGGAGACGGAAGCGCTGACCACTGAGCCGTGGTTCTTCCAAAATATTTTCACGCAACAGTCTACAACATCTCTCACCTACGACTCCTAATTTGTTCACAAGAAGCTGCTCTGCTGGGAGCCGCTGAGAAGCACGCTGCTCTCATCTGCCCCATTTCTGCATCAGCGAATGTGTGATGGACCTTGCGGTCTATTTAAGAAAGTCCTGGACGTGCACTCATCCCGCGTACTTACTCCGCGCTCGACCAAGCTCCTCCCTTCTCATCCTGGCTTGGCAAAGGAAGCGAACTCATTAGACTATGTCAATCCTTGCTTTAGAACTCATCCCGGATATCACGAATTCTGCTTTTGTGCAATAAGCCCCGGCGAAACACGCCGAGGAAAAGGCAACGAATGTTGGCATGGGGCGAAGATGAGGGGGCGGATATGGGGTTGGTCGGAGGAGAGCACATGGATGAAGAGCAGGAGTGACATGGCTGTAGCTCAGGGACGTCGGATGTCTTTAAATGTGTGCAGCGCAGCAGATCGATGGAGTTCCAAAAGTATGCAGCATCGTAGCAGTTGCCTTTTTCTTTTCCTTGTTGCTACACAGAATTCTCCAGATTACTTTTTCAAAGATTCCCAATTCTCTCATCTGCTGCCTGAGGATTCATTTCATATTCTTATCTAATTTTTCTCAGATCTGTCCCAATCACCAATTGCTCTGGGCAATTATATTAATTATATATATATATATATATATATATATATATATATATATATATATATTTATTTATTTATTTATTTATTTTTTCCGCTGGCTGGCTCAGAATCAGATCTTCTGCAACAGGCTGGTTTGTTTAAAAATGAAATAAAATAAGATAAAACTGAATCAAATAGACAACAAAATAACACAGTCTGCATGGGGATTATTTTAAAATGTATACAAAATAAATGGGTTTCACATTTGGCTTCCGGTTGATGGTTCTGCCTCTATCAAAAACTCAAATCAATTAAATTCACTGCCTCCTTGGATTAATCACTATCAGTGACAAGATCAGACATTTAATGTGTGTAGAGCTCGCCTACCTTTTGCTGTTGACTCCCCTGGGCCTATTTGTTAACTGTCAGTGCCTATCTACCTTCTTTCCCTGCCCATTTCGTTTGCTGGCTCATGCTACCAGAAACCGGATCCGTCAAATACCGTCCCCACAGGATGATAACAGACCTGTGCCTTTTTGTTAAATCGATCCTGAGAGAAGCATTAAGAGGGGAGAAAAAAAAAAAAGAGGGATCCCGGACCACAGGGGTGTGCAATAATATTACAGATCTAACCTGGTTGGGTGATTATTCTTGGGGGCAAGCAACAGTTTTGAACTGACAGGGCTTAGAAGTGAAACAGGAAGATGATGGAGAGTGAAGAAGCTCATGAATATAAGCTGGATGAGGGACACGACCATAACAACCCTTTTTTGTTGTTGTTTTTTTCGTGTGAAGAAGACGCGATTTACCGGATTCATAAACATATACGAAACAAGGAACCTGCAGACAAATGGGAACTGTGAGTGAACCCGTGAGCGCTCCCACAGCAGGCCGGACGGATAGGAAATCGGCACCAGAGGCCGTGCACTTAAATTATGAATCCGGGGCTGAGTGCTAAAAACACGCATCAACACAACCACACGCGATCAGATGACGGGGACGAGCGAGTTGTCCGATGGACTCCAGTTTTCCGGCAGAAGAAGAAAGGAAAGTAGAACATATCTTAAATAGATATGTTCTAGTTTTGCAATTTCAGAAAATAATGTGGGAAGGGAGGCGGTTCTAAAACCACGGACGGACTCTTTCGACCGTGACCGACTCCTGTAATCATTTTAACGCGGAGATAAACAGAAGTGTTTCTCCAGGTGCGGCAGATGATTGAATATACCATTAGATGTTTTTCCTCTTTTTTCTTTTATAATTCATAAACTGGACTTTGTCACAGCGGTGGAAATGCAAAGCTCTTATTTGCATAGGGGGAGGAAAAAAAATTAATAAATAAAAAAGATTGTCCGTCATAATGATTTGTGTGACAGCAGGTTTGTGGTCGCCGGCTTGATAAAACACAGACTGCTGACCTGAAAAGGACGGACAGAGACATCTCTCTCTCTCTCTCTCTCTCTCTCTCTCTCTCTCTCTCTCTCTCTCTCTCTCTCTCCCTCCCATAAGGGCATTGATAAGCACAGACATTTAATTTGCTAGGTCAAAATAAATGCTTCATAACTCTGCTGGCAGGTCCAGGGAAACCTGATGGGGTCTTGAGTCGTACACAGGATGAGATGATTAAAAAAAAAAACAGAAAATATGATATCCACTCATAGTCCAGCGGCTTATGATAGTTTAACCGGTCCAAAGGGTCTGGTCTTTTCCAAAAGCAGGAACCGTAAAGGATGCATGAGCTGTGCGGCGCCGGTATACCAGACGATGTGGACGGGGGTCTGAAGGACCAGCATCTCGAGCGACGCGCTCAGTTTTTCAGAATTTGCACGCCGGTGCGCCATTACATCGAAGGTGAAACCGTGCGTCCGGGTTGGTTGGAGAGAGCGAGTAGGGCCGTGTACGCAAAAAATACCGGAGAGCACAGGGAAGAAAAAAAAGGAATGGAGGTTTCATCCGCTCATATCAGTCACACCGGGGAGATTTTCCGTCTCTCCTTCGGTGAGTGATTGCACGTTTAAGATTTGTATGCACCTCGGTTTTTTTCTTCTTCCTTGTGCTGTACATGATTTTGCACTGCTGATTGGCTGTGAGTGGCAGTTATATGATGACCAGATGTGCCATATGACATGAGGACCTTCGTAGACCCAATGCATTATATTTTGGCAACTAAAGAAACTTCAATGAAAGGTTGCATTAAAACAGTTTCACAAATCATAGCTGACTAATGGGTACCACCTTGGCCAACGATATATGGCTGAGTTTGAACAAAAAGTCGATACCGCTGTTGTGAACGGCTTCTTCCGGGCACAAACCGTTTCAACGATTAAATTTTTCGGAACGTTGAACCGATATCGTTGCAGTACTTTTGGCCCTACGTCAGTCTTTTCATTCATTTTACCCCTTGTGTTTAATGGATTGCATTTAAAGGACTGTTTAGATCCTAAAGATTTAGCCGCGAGCCTTTTTCCTTGGGCAACATTGGGTTCATCACCGGATTTGAATTTAAAAAAAAAATTAAAAAGGTGTCTTAAGACGTTGAAGGCGCTGACATCAACTCGGTAAAGCAGCCTTGTTTGCAGATTTATCGAACTCCGAGAACACGCTCGGCGCCTCTGAGTCATCTTCAGTTATTTTGGACAGTTACATGAACTCCTAACCCAACAACTTCATTTGGCCACGAGATGTTAATGTCAAATATTGAGTCATAACACCCCGCTGGGCGCTGTACTGAACAAGTATTATGTTATTATTCTCCAGCCATCGTCCGAGAATTCAGTGCACATCATGGCACGTAAACATAGAACCTGTTATAAACGGGGTGCAGGGAAAGAACATTCAGTTATTTTGTTTTTTTTTTGTTTTGTTTTTTTTCCAGCGGGGGAAGTGCACAGCACAGAAAAGGGATCTCACCCAGAGAGAAGTCGTTAGATCCATACCGTGGATGGCACTCATTTCTACATTGTTATTTCAGACACGCTGATGAACTTCACCGTTTCCTATCTGCTGCCGGTTAATCAGGCAGTGCTAATTTAAGGGTCCGCTGCTTTTGGGTTTGCAAAGTAACTCACCTGCCACTTTGCTGCTTTTGCTTTTGAGCAGGGGGGGGTGGGGGGTGGGGTGGGGGGTTCCTTTTTTATTTATTTATTTTCATCGAGACAATGCATGAACGTGTTATTCTTAAGTCAGTTTTCTAGACTTAACATCTTCGGCGTTACTTCACTGCAATGTTGGATTGATAAACGGAGTCCTGCCGGGTCCATGTTGTATTCCAAACCGAAACGATACGGCCATTGACGAAGGCTCCTGCCAATCTTGATATTAATACCTGCTTCTGAGTCTCCCTGTCAACAAGAAGGCCGCATATGATGAAGAGTCAAGTCCGGATTACGTTACCGTCACTGATGGTATAGGTAAAGCCATTCAGGAATCACGGACATTTGTCAGAGGAAAAGCTTCGAGCTTTTTGTACGAAAAATGGCTCTGAAACCATTATCTCAGTAATGAGGCACGGTCATATTTTCATCCCTTAGGTACTTTGGGGGATTTGTTTAGTCTACACAGTATATGAGTTCAGGCTTAGGACTTAGCCTTCTTTCTCTGATTGGGCCGCTCTGTGTAGGAGTAGAGGCTCTCTGCTGGCTGGTGCATTTATACATTTTTGCACCTTTTGCTTCATGAGCCCAGGAGCATTTGTTCACAGCCTGAGTGTAATTAAACCGTAAGTCCGATCTTCTCCGGAGCAGTGAGCAGCTCGCTGTTAGCGCTCCTGCCATGGACTCTTTGACCACTTCTCTTCCTTTTGTGGTTGTTTAGGATCTCGGTAATGTGCAACACGACACTTGCATATTCGTTCGAATAACACGCAAGCACGGCTAACCGGAGCAATCCAAAGATAATTGTTAATTGTTCCACTTAAGATTCTACACTTTGTAATTGTGCCGAACAAGAGTGGTCCCGGATTAAATGAAGTGTGAATGTTAGTTCAGGCAGATGACAGTAGTCGGCGTGTTCTCTCAACCATCAGCTTATCACCTCTGCCCTCCTCCATCAACACATGCATACATTGCTATTAAACACTGTACCTAGCACATATTCCACTTGCTAGTTAGTTAACAAAATGAGTTATACTCATACATATATATATATTTATATATATAAAAATATATACTTTCATCTTTTATACAGATGGTCCCTGGTTTGATTCTGACGTGGGGACTTTCTGTGTGGAGTTTTTTTTTTGTCTCCCAGGGTCAAAAAACCTGCAGTAGGTTTATTGGAGATCCTGAGTTTCCTTGACATGTGAATGACAGAGCGGACGGTTGTATGTGCCTACATGACGCGCGAATTAGAGAACGGACAGTAGTACGTCTCGATATGTGGCCCTGCGATTGATTGGCGAGCAGTCCAGGGTGAACCCCAACTATCGTCCAGTGACAGTTGGGATAGGCTCCAGCCCTCCCGCAACCCTAAACGCAGGACAAATGGTATAATACATATATATTTATCCAAAAAAAATGTATTTGTATATGTATTTACATATATACACAGCACTAAATGTTATTGAAGGTTTGTTTTGTGAGCAGTCTTTGCATTCTCTTGCTATTATGTTTTACTTTCAGTTTATCCCCTGCAGTCCTGTTATGCAACAGCATCTGCATCGTGATAAGCTTATAAAGCATATACATGTGCACTGGCGGAATATAAGCCCCTTGAACTAAGCTTTTTTCTCCAAACGTAATTATTAAGCCGGGCACTTGACGTCCGAGAATTTGCGGCCGCTCCGGCCGAAAGTGATCCTAACTGAAATGCTATCAGCCATATTCCAACTTACAATCGCTACATCTGATTCGTTTAATTTCAAGGTTGTGGGAATATTTCCAAGAAATAAAAATAGGCCAGTGAGAAATGCTTGTGTTGATTTAAAGGTTTTAAGGCGCTATCTTTGATGCAGACACCGTACGTTGAGATTTTCCAGTAATGAGGAGTCTCAAGGTTTTTCTGGTTTTAATCAACACGCTCCGTGAAAACCCGGCATGAGCAGGGCTAACAGTCATGGAGGAGCAGATAAAGGTAAACTTCTCCTGTGCAATTTGAAGAACTATAACCAGAAAAGACAGGCTAGCGCTCCATCTTTTCTTTTTTTTTTTTGCCGAGGGTAAAAAAGGACACAAGCCAGAAGTGATGAAACCCAAATGCGTGGCCTCATGAAGAGATTGCTCTTGATCCATATTCGAAAGTCCTAATGAGCGACTTCTGAAAAACAGCCTCTCGTTTAATCCGCCTGGATGAGAGATATCAGCGTTTTTTTGAAAAATGCTGACATTTCAGAGGATTAAGTTTTTGTTTTGCGGATTTTATTTTTCTTAATTTTGCAAATTGATTCTAATCAAATTGTTAGCAAACAGATAATAAATGATCCCTGTCTGGCCATAGCTAATAGAACTCAACAATGCATTCTAATTAAGATCTAATCCATATCAAGTGGATCTACCCGACAAGGGGTTACTGTCAGAAATATTGACTGCTGTGCTCCATCAGCATAACTGTATTTCTTAAAAGCTTGCGTGTCACACAGATAATAAGTGTGTTTACACTCCGCGTCAGACGGGTAGGACATTTCAATCAATAAGTTAAGTTACACACAATACAAGTCTACATGCATGTAATGCAGTTTCCTCGATGGGTGAGCAAGTAGGTATGTTATTTAACACACTTGCTCCTAGATGACTATTTGTATCTGCACCATGAAGCTCCGATCAGAGTGAAATCACAGCAACATTAATGGTCAAATGAATTAAAGTTCATTCATTCATTATTCATTTATAATACAGCAACCAGGGTCGCGTCAGCTGGAGTCTTTCCCAGCTGTCATTGGACAAAGGCGGGATGTCCCCTTGATCCGTCGCCAGTCAAACACACATATAGAGACATACAACCATTCATTCGCACGTCTCCGAAGAGAAAGGCCTCCCATCAGGATCCAACCAGGGACCTTCTTTCTGTGAAGCAGAAGCGCTAACCTCTGCGCCACTGTGCTGTTTAACTTAAAGTTGAATAAATGTCCGTAGAGTAGCACGAAGCTGAGAAAAAACATTTCATTTATCAAAGTGCCTGAGTCCGAATTTTCCGTCATTTTTGTAATTTCCGAACGTAAGGCAAACACAACATTGAAGAAAAATAGAATTAAAAAAAAAATTATATTTCTATATATAGATATGCATGTTTAGCATAAAGTAGTAGCATGTCAGACAAACAAAGATGAAGGAAACCATTTAATTCATCAATGTGCCTGTGTCAAAATTTTCCTCGTCATTTCCAAACGTAAAGCAAACAAAACATTTAAAAAATTGTATCTACAGGTATATACATATATATATATATATATATATATATATATATATATATATATATATAGAGAGAGAGAGAGAGAGAGAGAGAATATATATATATATATATATATATATATATATATATATATATATATATATGGCAATATATATATATATATTCTCTATTTTGCAAAAGATGTTAAAAAACTTGTATCGGAAAAAAGATTAAGACACGCTTTCATTTTTTCTCATTTTTAATTACTGGATGATTTTTCAAGAGAATCCCTGTGACGACTTGCGCCGAGGGATCGCCTGGCCTGGAGCGCTGTCACATGTACTTGGGAGAGAGAGACGCGTGCGCGCTCGCACAAAACATATGAACGCACGAATAAGTGCTCGTCCCGGGGAAATAGCGAGCGCAGTTTTGACATGAGTCCACATGATTTGTCAAAACACACACAAAACAAAATGCCGCTCTAATCCCCAAATTGGCCTCTGTAATTAGGACAGCACGCGCATGAGGAGGACGTGCCAAGCTGCATCTCTAAAACCTCATTTTCGCAGCTATCGAGGCAAAGGAAGCAGAGTCCATGTATGCATATGTAAATTCCTATTTGTGGTGATTTCGACACATATGGCCGTTATTATGGAAATCGCCTACGGGCCGATATCAGATCGGGTAGTCGTGGCAAACTTTGAATCCAGACGCACAAGCTCATTTCAAAGTCATCATTGTGTTCAAAAGTCGCCATTGTCTTTGAGACGCAGATTAAGTTAATTTTGCCAGACGTTGAATCCAATATTTATAACCATATTACTCTCTCCCTATAATCACCAGAGCCTGAGAATCATCTCCGGTGATTGATGCCGAGTCAACGTAAGGAGCGGGTCACCTTCCGTGAAAAATGCCGTACTGCCTCCACTGTGGTCCGGAAACCCGGCGCATTCACATCAAAGCGCCGCGGTTTTACGGATTACAAAACCTGATCGGCGAGGGCCGGCCGGCTCGCTGTCAAGGTGATGACAGCAACAGGCATCCCGGTAGGATTTGGAAGTCATACAAAGGATACAGGGGAAAACTAAAGTGACAAGGAAAGGGAGCTCAGTCACAGCAACAGACCAGGTAAAAGGGGTGATTTCCGGTGTATTCCGCCTGACATGAGTGCATGCGGTTTTGCCGACAGGCCTGACAAAACACGCATCCGAACGTCTCAATTTCAATCACCGTGCTGAAAAACTCTGCCTCACTTTGATCCGTTCATTGCCATCAAACTGAAGTTGGTGAGGCTGGCAGACTGACGGTCGGCTGTGGTTATCTCTGGAGTTTCAAGGCTCTCATCAACCCAGAATCGGGCATATCTGGAACGCTCACGAGCGCAAATTCGCCAATAAGAGGATTTGGAGCCCAGTTGATTGCGATCGGAATAGCACAAAGAAACATTGTCCGGACGCACATAAGCCCCCCTGTGCTTCATCCCGCTTCCCCCTTTTTTCGTTTTTGCATGCAGCCGCCCTCGTTGGAACGTTTCATCGAGACGCAATTCGTCAAGGCGGGGTCCCAACCCTCGCGAAAATGGAACCGTGACAAGTCACAACCAAACCTCCTTTTTACACCTTACCCTTAACCTCGGGCAAATCCCCCCCCCCCAAAAAAATGCTATTTTTGCTGGAGTAGCATCAGGAAAATCTCCCCATGAGGGCTACCAGTCCACACACATATGCCAAATACGGCAACGAAAAAAAAAAAAACGGCTTGACATTTGGCGGAACGCAATTATGACGCAACTCCGCCACAAATGTGCTAATTAGGATAACATGATATCTTTCAGTGCCCTTGAGCAAATCCGCGGAGGTGTTTTCAGCTCCTATCAATTTCAAGCAGTTGCCAAAAATCACTCAGCTCTCGTTTTGGCCCTTCTTGCAAAGGGGGCTGTCAATCCAATCCGATGAGATCAATGACGAAGAGGAGGAGGTATCCGAAGACGAGGGAAGAGTAAACCGTGATTTAGTGGAATGTGATTCATCAGCTTGAAGACGTTGATGAAATTGCTCAAGCTGAAAGGGTCACATTTGTCAAAGAGCGCGAGAGAAAAGCAAAAACCATCAGGGCGTCGGTGAGAGATGGCAATACAAAATGCATCGGGGGGTCCCAGGGGCCCGAAACGATGGATATCTGTGAATTCCCCGGACCCAGAGTCAGGATGCTATATGTTCACCTGTGAAAAAACGAAAAAAAAAAAAAAAAAGTGCTGAAAAATGAGGAATCCAAAAGGTGTCTGTAAATACCCTGTTGACCCCCCACCTCCAAAAAAAAAGAATGATGGAAATAACGGGAGCCGGGGCAAAGCCTTGAAATTGCAGAGGTGACAAAGCGTACGATGGGACTCGTTTTCGGCGTAAAGTAAAAAGCAAAGCATTGAACCCGCGTAGAAACCGAAACACGATCTGTCTTCTCAAGGCTGGAGATCCAACCGGGGGGGGGGGGGGGGGGGGGGGGGGGGGGGGGGGGGGGGGGGGGGGGGGGGGGGGGGGGGGGGGGGGGGGGGGGGGGGG
>CAAKHD010013237.1:53843-64029 GCA_901007705.1 Fistularia tabacaria | reverse complement strand
GCGGATTAAAAGAAAAGCAAAACCCCCCTAAAACTCCCCTTTTTTTTTAAAACCTCCAACACCCCCCCCCCCCCCCCCCCGGCCCCCCATCCCACCCATCTCGGCTCCCACGCACAGATGCCGGCGTATTAATTGAGAGAGCGCTAAAATGGCGAGATACCTCCTCCTCCTCGACGGCTTTGTGAAAACTTCTAATTCAATTACGCTTCTCCAAGACCGATACAATAGCTCTGACAAAAACAGAATCTTGAACAACCTCATTTGAATAATACTATAGTGGATGGATTTATTTACATAACCGCAAGCTGGGTTTCATTTGAGGCGGCGGCTGCACCGACTGCGTCCATGGATTTGTCTTTTTTTTTTTTTTTTTTTTCATCTTTCCATTGTCAGGGGAATCAAACAAGTTTCAAGGGAAAAATAAGAAAAGCACAAAACGCTTAAAAAAAAAAAACTAAAAAAAAAAACCCAGACCTCTTTTCAGGTTTCTAATTTGTTATCCTCTATGAAGGCGGTTTAAAAGACAAGCGAGTTGACAATCAGCGTCGGGGCCCTCGCCCAAAGATGGCCAGATTATTATAAGAGAAGAATGTCAAACCCGTTTGTTGTTTGTTTTATGGCCGGAATAAAAACAAGAGCTAATTGAGCGCGATAATGACGCGCGGGGAACGATAATGACTCCGCTGGTATTTGAAAGTGACGTCAGGAACGCAGCCTGTCTGTCAAATAAATGAATACATAAATGAGCACGTAACTAAATAAATAAATAAATAGAGTCGATGCCCTGGTTGATAAATGACGAGAGGAATCGCCGCTCCAAGGTCACAATCGCACACACACACACACACACACACACACACACACACACACACACACAAACACACACAAAGCTGCAGATGTTAGAGATGTTGTCGATGTGAAGATTAGACAGATTCGAGATTTAGTAAAAGTGAAGGATGTTAGAGATGAGCGATGCAGTTTATGTCACAGTATAAATGTCATGTATTGTACATATACTGTATGTCACAGTATTATTACAGAGATAGTTCCTGTTATGTACATGGGAAATATTAAACTTTACATATATTCAACATTAGTGATGTAGTTAGTGTTGCACATATTAGCGATAAGAAATATATTTATTGTTACAGATATCAGAGAGACAGTTAAGGCGACAGATATTAATGATTCGCGATGCAGAACACATTGCAGATATCATAGATTGGAAATATTCTAAATGATACGAAGATCACAAGTGGAATCGGTGTTAAAAATATGAATGATGAGAGAAATGATAAATGTTGCCGATACGAAGGGTGAGAAATACAATTAATGCTACAGATATTAGGGGTTACAGAGATAGTGACTGTTACATGTATTAGAGATATATTAAACATGACATGTGTTTGACATTAGTGATATAGTTAGTGTGTCAGATATTAGAGGTCAGAAATCTTAGAGATTTTAGCCAGAGTTAAGGTTACAGATATTAGAGATCAGAGATGTAGTTAAGGTTATAGATATTGGAGATTAGAGATGCAGTAAATATTGCACATATCATAGATTAGAAATATTCTGAATGATACCGTGATCAGAGATTAGAAGTGAAATTGGTGTTAAAGATATACATATAACGATAACAGAAATGGTAAAAAGGGTTAGAAATGCAGTTAATGCTATGGATTCGAGCGATAGTTACTGTCACAGATATCAGAGATACAGGAAACATTACAGATACATAGGTAATGTGGCAGATGTTACAGGTACTGTAAAGGTTAGATAAACTAAAAAATGAATTAACATTACAGTTATTAGAGATTAGAGATGTAGTAAACTTTAAAAGATATCGGAGAACACAGCTACTGTTAATGTTGGAGATATTAGAGATAAGACGTACAGTCAATGTTACAGCAACTGGAGTTTGGATTTACAGTAAAGGTTAAAGATATTCAAGATTGGAGATATTGATGAGGATACGGATATTAGTAGATGCAGATTAGGGTAAAGATATTAGAGATTTAATAAATGTTTCTGGCGTAATGTTGGGCAGAAATACTGTTCTCAAATGTTTGCCAATGATAAATCTGAGTCCCTTCATACCGAATCCCTCTTGAATATGTTCGTGTTTTTCTTTTCAGAGCTCCTCCACATATTTCACCGATGAACCAAGCAAGCTCACAAAGGTTTTGAAAAGAACCCTGCATTTCTCATTTTCTATTTGTCTTTTAAATTTAGTTTTTTAAGGATTAATCTCAAGGATATTTTAAGGTCTCAACACGAATGTTAGCGATCTTCATCATGAGATTGAAAGAAGATTGAAAAAATCTTCGGCATCCAAATTCCTCTTTGAGACCTGAAAAGGTCTCCAAACTACAGATGACGTCCATCTCTGAGCAACTTTATGAAAACATACGGTGAAGTAGTGGTCGGAAATTTCGAAATCCTCATTGATCGTACAAGCTCTACCCTAAAGTCTTTGAGTAACTGCATAATACTGAGAATAATGGACACCCAATACTGCTCAGCGACATGATATTGTCGTCACCCTTCGCCGACGCGTCCCTCATTCAAGTATCTGGGCGGGTCAGCATGCCTCTCAACACGTTCTACAGTGCCGGGTGTTTCAGGCGACCCCGTCTGACCAAGTAGGTTGTAAGACTTATTACCGGCGGGGCTTTGCTGTCGTGCCAACGCCGTTGTTGAAATCCGCCTCCTCGGCAATTATAACGTCGGGAACGGCGAGTTAAATATGTGATTATTGACTTTTTTCCATCAAATATTTATCTTTCCGGAGAAGATCTTGATGGATGAATCAACCCCCCCCACCCCCCCACCCCGACCACAACACCATAGTCAGATTAAAATGGCGGTATCGATTTAAGTTTCAGTGGGAGGAATGAGTGTACCGGCTAAATCATTTCAAACTCAATCATCGTTCCCGCTGAGCTGATGTACATGTGTAGAGAACCTCACACGGCGGTTTCATGTGATCGCCTTTCCCGAAAAACAGTCCCCTTCGGCTTCGAATTCGGTTGCCAGTCCGTCTGACGCTTACGTCGAGTTTACTTCACAAATTTTAAATATTTTTGGATTCCCACCGACCCGTAAAGACAGATTTCTAGTACGGGTAAAAAATGGCTGCAGCCCGAGTTTTCCATTGTTTTTTCGGGTAGAAAGAGTTTGATCTGGGGTTCTTTGGTTTTTATCCAACAAAACAAAAGAACTATTGTATTCTTCTTATTGCTGTAAGTTTCCTTTTAGGATTTTAACCTGTAAATCTGAGTGTTTGTTGCATCTTAGTTTAATTGTTCTTAAGTTTTTTTTCTGCAGGTTTAATGTAGTGGTTTGGAAGCTGATCCATAGCATAATTATTATTTTTTAATCATAATTGCATATCACAATCATAAGATACATACATATATATTTTCTTTTATTCATTTATTTTTTTTCTAACTTGGGAAAAACTTGTAAACAAAACAGTCTGTGTGCCACATTTGGACATTAAAGTGGCTCCAAACTGTGCCAAGTAAAGGAAGAGTTTCCCCATGTTGTCCTCTCTTCAGCAAACAAAGCGTCAGTTTTCTTATTTCGTCGGTAAGTTGATCTCAAACGCAGAGGGATTGAGAGAGATCGGTTGAATCGGCTCCGCTGGTCAAGCGTTTCCTGTTAATGCCACGGAAACTTAATCCGTATTTGCATATGTATCTGAGCTTTTGTGAAGGTTCCTAAAACCACAGTCAATTGAATTTAATGAGATACTCAACTGAGCTATGTGGGAAATAACAAAAACAATGCTCTCATGACTGCTGTATTTTTTTTCCCGGTGGCCTGATGGGGTATTATAATACGTGGAGCGGTCAGGCCGCGGCCTCTACTCAGATCTTATAATGCATCTTGTGAGCATTTTGAATAGGCTTAATAAATCCCATACCTCAGTAGCTATAACATTGCTATGCCTGGACATTGTTCTGTAAAAAATGAAATGAAGGATTCAAACTCTATGTGGATGTGTCGGTCTGCAAATCCCACCTTCAGAGAACTTTCCGGCGCCCAAAATGTGAATTGGTCCGGCCGGAAAGCCGTGGCTAATGGCTCGCTCTGTACCTACTTCGACAGCGGACTCCTCCGCCGTCTCAAACAGATGGGAGAGAACAGATAAAGCAAGGAGTGCCACGTGCCAGCAAAAAGGGAGGAACGTTTAATTTTTCCCGGGCCGAAGCATGACCAAAGCTGTTGAGCACTATGAATAAATGACATGCATTATTTCACATCAATTTGCTTTGACTTTCCCTGTTTACGTAAACTTTGTCGTTTCCCCTCCTCTCTTCGCTTACAGGGCCACACCGGGGAATCTGAAATGAGTCCAGAGTGCTGGCAGGCATCCCCCCCCCCCCAGGCTGTCGACTACTGCCTTGCAAATACCCCCGTTTTGCTGATGGATCTGCACGCCGTAGCTCGAAAAAGCGTCACGCCCGATCGCCCGCCACGCGATTAATCTCCAACGTACACATGGAGCCGGCTCGCTTCTCCACATGAACGATCATAATCGTCACAGGTCGCAGCAACACCGACCGAGCTTGAACGCAACGTGCATTCAAAGACGCGTATGTGCGAGAAGTTACGCGGACAAAGCGACGGCATGCCTTTGGTGAAGGCCGGTTAAAAATAAATCTCCTCGAGGCGAGCTCGCCGTTTACATCCCCAAGCCGGCGCGCGCTGTGTGTGTGCTCTCATCATGAATACCAGCGAATAAAGAAAAGCTCAGCGGCCACGCCCCCTCGCCGCTCTCACACAAACAATGAGTAAGACACTTCATATTTTGTATCCGTAACGCAGCAAAGTCAGAACGAAGGCTGACATCTCCGAGACTCGATGCGACCGTTACAATACGTTTTATTTGCATTTTAAATGCGAAATAACCCCCCCGGGTTCAATGAGGCTACGTAGTCGTGTTGTTAAGCTGCAGATCTGAAAAACGAGAGATGGCAGCCAATTATCTTCTCATATTCAATTCAAGCACAGTGAGTGTAGTTTGATTATAAATGCAGAAGGAAAAAAAATCACCATATAGAACATGCCACAATAATTCGCAACCGAATCACTGTGGTCGCAGCACCGAGGCGGAGCGTTATCTCGAACAACGCCGGGAATAAGTAGTCGATTCGACATCGTTATGCGAGCACCCATCTGTCATTTCATTATTATGGGAACATTCAATCATCATCTAAAGGTAATTGTGAAAATATTTTCTTTTTGTTTCTACATGATTAAACAACCCGTAGTTGTCGTATTTATAATATTATAGTAAATGGTCTCCATTTATAGAGCGCTTGTGCTTTAGGCTAGCAAACATTCACCCATTCACGCACACGCCGATGGCGGCAGAGTTGCCATCGGGAGTCACTGGGGGAGGGGTGTTCGGTGTCTTGCTCACGGGGCATTCGGACACGCAGTCGGACGGGCCGGGGAAATTGAACCAACAACCTTCCAATCGCAGGGGCGCCCAGTCAACCAGCTGAGCCACAGCCGGCATATTAGCGCTATATGAAGTTTGTTTACGGGGTTTGAGCGCTCGTCCTTGGAACTGAACATTCCTGGTTGGATTCCCGGCTCCCCCATGCCTGTCGAAGTGTCGTTGAGCAAGTCATTGAAGCCCCTAACTGCTCCCCGGACGCTGCTCCTTCGCTGCCTTCTGCTCATCCAACGTCCACCAGGGGTTAAATTCACTCATGTTGTTTTCTACGGAAAACTGTATGTGATATTAAGACATTTCTTCTTCTTTTCCTTCAGGGGGTTGCCACAGCCAATCATCTGCCTCCATGTAAACCTCTCCTCCGCTCACGTCAACTATCTTCACGACGTCTTTCGCTCCATTCATGAACCTCCTCTTCGGTCTTCTTCCAGGCCTCCTGCCTGGCAGCTCCAGCCTCAGCATCCTTTTACCCAGATCTTCACCTTCCTCTGTACGCGTCCAAACCACGTCAGTCTGGCCTTATCTCCAGAAGATCAAACACGTGCTGTCCCCTCTGATGGACTCATTCCTGATCCTATCCATGCTCCTCACTCCCAAACGGATGTCAGCATCTTCATCTCTGCTGCCTCCGGCTCCGCTTCCTGTCAGTTCTTCAATCTCGCTCCCTCTTAGGTGGACGACATCGCTGGTCTCGCCACCTTTTCCGTTTTTTAGACGGTCCACGAGTTCAAATTTCCCGACTGTATCTAAAAGTTGCAATGCCACTGCGGCGATAAAATCCCTTCTCAAACGGACACAAAATTACCGAAGGATCCACCGAAGGAAAAGATGTGAGTAGTTCTTCCTGCCGAGACGCTCGTCTCCAGGACCCAATTCCGCCTTGATGAAAAAACCAGGTCACAGTCACGAGTTAAAAACAACCAAAGCCGCCATCATATTCTCATTTTGAAAAACATATCAGCGTCGCGGTCTGCATTAGTTGCAGTAATACTAAATGCGATATATGGTTAAATGAATACCATGTTGGCCGAAAGGGGAATATAAAGTGTCACTGTTTTTATCTTCAAGCATCTTCATGAAATCTACCAAGTCCACTTGTTGCGATGAAGACGAACCGACGAACACAACGAAAAGGATGACTGAGAATATTCACAGACGTTTTGAATGCTAGTGATACTTTTCCCGTTCCTAATTTGCATCTACATGTGCAATAATAAAGCAGAATCTAATCCAATCTCATCGAACTGCTGTTTGCCATTTAGTTTCCTTTATTATAGTCTTGATGACTGACATGTTACGATATAACATCCGATCTAAATGGGTTTTCCGGCAGTGGCCGTGAACACCGAAGAGACCGGCGAGGACGATCCGTAATAGAATTATGTTGATTTCATGTCAAAATGCGCAGATTTCAAAAGTATCGAGATGATTAATCTTATTTCCTTTTCCTTAAACTGGTTAATTTTTCTCAAATCACGCCTGATGGCAGATGGCAGGGAAAGCAGACATCAACGCAACTTCAAGCCGTTCCGAGATCATTCTTCTCAGCAAGAATTAGGTTGCTCGGGCGGGCCTTCTTGCAAATTAAAAGGGGGGCGGTGATTTACTCCATTAAAGCGTCGTACAGAGAGGCTAGCATCGCCTTGGCGGAGGCTCTGAATTGAGAGCAAGGTTGTTTTGACCTTTAGCGCTCGCCATTCCAGTTTGTCAATTAATTTGTTGCCAGGTGGTTATGGTTGGCTACCTTAAACATCACTTTGTTCTTAAGATAATAATAGAGCCGGAAGCCAAGATTGATAATAATTCACTTTATTTTAACTATCATTCAATCATTATCTGGAGCCTATCTCAACTGTGATTGGGCGAGAGGCTGGGTTCACCCTTGACCGCTAGCCCGTTCACTCAGTTCATCTGAAATGCGTATAACAGTTACCAGAAAGACCGCGATGACGAAAACTTACGAAACCCGAACCCACCTCTTAGATCATCGGCTTATTTCGGTCTCGCGTAGAGATTAATGAGCCCTCACGCCTGATAGGTCAGTTCGCTGGTTATGAAGGTGAATTGAAATGAGGATCTTAAAAACAGGCGGAAGAGAGACCACATCGGGCAGATGGTTAGTCACCCCAGCAGTTTCAATCGGAGGGGTTATTTGGAGTGGACAGATCATCAAGCGCTAGGTGGGCGATGCGGGTTTTTGGACCCCCGACCGGGGCCCTGGGCGTCGAGGTCACCGCGGCGCCGTCGCTTTTTCCGCTCCGGCCCCAGATGCCGCGCCTCACTCTCTTCCATTACCTCTCAGTTTTTTTCAGCGGAGACGGCGCTCGCGGCGCGGGGAGACGTCGGCTCGCGCCAGATCCGCCCTCCACCAGGACGAACAGCGGAGTCCAATCAATGTGGATGCGTTAATGAGATGCGGGCTTCGGTTTGCAGCAATAATTCCTTGCGGCGGGGGGTTATCGCCGGGAAGCAACCTGTGCAGAGATCATCTGCTAAACACATCTCATCTCTCATGATCCCCCTACTAACCTCCCTCAGCAAGGCAGTGCCTAATTAGTCCAACACAGTGTTACACAAATTCACCGCAGTGGTTTGCATTCCAAATTTTAGAAAAAGGTGTTTAAAGTCAAGCACGTCAGCATTTTTACGCCCCTCTGTGTGCGTTGAAAGCTCACTCGTGGCCTTTTGCAGAAGCCGCGGCCAGGATGATGCACGATAAGCGGCCCGCGGATCAAACTGTGAGCTGAATTGCAGGCACTGGGTGGAGGAGAGCGACGGGAGAGCGGCGCAGCGTGGGGAAACCGAGATGGCGGAAGAGCGAGAGACGGGAACCTCGGAGCCTCTGGGCTGGGTAATTGTAATGGTGTCAAATGAATAAGGTCATTAGTGTTAATGTCTTCCAGGGCATTACGGTCTATTTGTTATGTCTTTTATACACCCGGGCAATGCCTGGATTATGACACAAAGGCTGAAGTTTAATTTGCATCGGATGAGAATATATCAAAACAGACAGGCTCTCTACATGTATCATTTCAGATTTTGCCGCGATGATGCGCAAAATCACATCTACTTTGGAATTTCTTCAACATCGGCAATATCAATAACACATTCGGCGTATTTGCCTTGCGTTTTATCACGTTGCCTTGTTCAATTTTGTTAAAACCTCAGGTCGAGAGATACCAAAATGGATAATGGTTCCTATTTCTTTACCTATTGAGCGAGGGCTTTCTTCCCAACGCTATAAAGAATGACAATTTGAGAACAAGAGAGGTGGCACATCGCACGACAGAAATACAAATATCGCTGTGGAGCGGTTTCGGTGCAAACTAGAAAAGAGTGCCGTCACTGTTATCTGTAAAACGCCACATTGTGACATATATATTTACTGCAAGCTAACATCCTGCAAATACAACGGCATCAAAAGTATAGGGAGCTGTTGACCAGAGTGCCTGTGCCACATTGCATGTGACAGCAGTCACAAAGCATTCACGCTTGTATGCATCGATGTGTTGCTAATGACCCTTGACCTTGTTGATGCCCCGAGGCCCAGGACAGCCTCATTTGCCTACATGATGTGGCTGACAGTCTGTCTCCCCAGCAGGTCTTCTAAAGCCACACTTTCAACCGCTGACCCACGCATGAGAAAACAAAAAAACAAAAAAACCCAGAACGTCTGTTCCCTTTCTCAAGCCAGCCTTGTTGGCACGCCGTGCGGTTCACTGTCACCACCAAATAAACCCATGAGCGTGCACGAAACCGGACACAGAGCACACGGGGACAACGCACAATCAGTGCCGGCATTGTTTTACGGTGATGTGAGCTGATCGCACTCACACACGCTGTCTGATGTAGTTTATCTTGCATCGGCAAGCTTTTGATAGGATTTATTTTGTTAAAAAATGGTTGTTTTCTTTTTTATCCCATGGCGGGTGGGAAGCAGCACTACAGTGAGGCACCATCACCCACCGGCTGTGTTCAACGGCTATAATAGGGGGTTTAACTGATCGGGCCTGCTAGTTATTGTGCAACTCTACTAAACGCTTAACAATGAGGGGAAACTATGGAGGAAAATTGAGGACAGCGTGATGCACAACCACATGACTAATCGCTATTCGACGCCGCGGAGCCCAGCGCAGCGTGGAGGCTCAAATTCTTTAATCCGGGCGCAGGAACAACTTCCTTTTCGCCGTCCAGCGCGATTCACTCTTTGACTGACACTTGAGTTCACGAGCCCAGAGAGCGCTCCGTCGCTACTGGTGCCGGTGAGTGTTACGGTTTAATTACGACCCCCGACGCCCCGCGGTATTCCTTTTGTTTCATTTTCTGGGTTTGTTCCGGGTCGTCTGTAACTATTGTTCAATGGGTACAGTGCAGGAGTACACGCAGGAACACACACACACACACCCACACACACACACACACACACACACATACACACACACACACACATGCACACGCAGTTGCCATCTTAACATGTCTCAGCTGGCAGTGAGTGCAGTAACACCATGAGTCCTGCCATATGGCCGCTGACATACTGCTCTTCATTAAGGCTTAAAGCGACGGCCCTCCGGGGCTAAGCTGTACCACACTGACATCGCGGGACAAAAAAAAAAAAAAAAAAAAAAAACATATTTTTAAAAATGCTAAAAAAATTTTTTTATTATTTCTTTTTTAAAATCCGTTTTAAAAAAAAAAAAAACTTTAAATAAATTC
>CAAKHD010013237.1:7966-20561 GCA_901007705.1 Fistularia tabacaria | reverse complement strand
TAAATGGAAGCAGGGGGTGCATTTAAATGCCCATTTTAAACAAGCCAAAAAAGTCAGAGCTGACCATTGGGGGAAAAAAAAAAAAAAAAAAAAAAGACATCTAGTCGAGGTGAGCAATGACAAGACAGTACGACACCCCATAACAGGGGAAGGGCGATCCTGAGGGACTTACACTGGAGTCCCCAATTATGATCTATGAATTGCGTACGCCTGGCAGGCTGTCAAGGCAACTTTGTTTAAGCTCCATCACCTTGACTTTTTCGTCTCCCGGATCGCAGCGAGTAAAAAAGGGGGGCCTGAAATGGAAAAATCGGGTTTGCTGTTGGGTCCTCATGATGGAATGATGAAAATGTTGCTCTGCAGCGGCCAAGTTAATGCCATCTCCAACTGCTACACTCGGGGAAAAAAGCAATAACAAAAACAGCCTTATAGTAGCACCAGGATCCGCTTACATACAGCTTTTCAGCCATGCACTCAGGAAAATACAATTTTTGTACTATCAACATATCAATTTTTTTTCTCCAATTTTTTATAATTTTCAAAGTTACAGCCAAAAAGAGAACTGGGGAATATATACAGGGGAGGCGTAAACCGATATGGGGCTACATGATTCTTTTGTTTTTGATTTTCTGCGACAAAAGGTTTGACGATCGCGGCGCCCACTGTTCCGCAGGTAAGGACAATCCCCTCTTCAGTCGCAGCAAAACGCCCCTAAGATTTAATTTAAAACGGATTAGGACAGTGCTGTCGGTGATATTGGATTTTGGATATGTACTGGGTGTTTACAAGTAAAGTTATTTCTTACCACGTATCTGATATGTCGCTGAGCAGCTTCCGCCTCCCGTTCCTTGCGAAGTCTCATCGAGAGAGAGGCACTGTTGCATTGATGTTCTTGTAGTTTGTTTTTGTTTTTTTTTTCAATTAAATACAATAAGCAACAAGTATGTATTTCACCGTTTTTCCATAAAAACTGAATGATACATTCGGTAAAATTGAGTTTTCATGCGTTTTGAATTGACTAACTCGAGGAGGTAATTTTGTTACAGATTCCTTGACTTACGTCGATAAAACCTCCCCCGACTGCTAATATCTTTAATTGATCTTAAAAGTCGAGATTACCCGTCGCACAAAGAGGCAGGAATGTTTTTTTCATGGGGGCGGAGGATCAAGTGCATCATTCCAAGAATTACGTGCGTCTTTTTCTCCCATTCGCCCCAAAGCCCTAAACCCTCGCTTGTAACTTCCCTCCGTTTTCTCCGACCGACTTTTTCACGAGGCAAGTTGACTTTATTCCTTCATGCTGATTCGGTGACTCTTTGAAAACAAACTTCCTGCAAAGCCTTTCCTGACATAAGCCACCTTCGCATTCAAGTTTCATGTGTGCTGCTCAGTTTCGAAGAGCTTCATCTGTGGAACCATCTTCCAAATCTCAATCCGGGAGGCGGACCCCTTCACTTTGTTCAGGAAAATATCTTAAAACCTTTCTTTACATGTGATCGTACAATTTCAGCTACTACCAGGTAGCTTTTAGCAGCGCTGTTATTATTAGTGAGAGGTTTTTTGCACCCGCCCCTCCCAAACCTCATGTATCCCCATTTCTATCACACGCTTTTTATCCTCCGTCCCCCTCCTTTACCACCCTACCATTCGAGGCAGAAGGCTGCCCACATGGAGCTGGGATCTGTCCAAGGTTCCCGCCGCTTCATGCCCGATCTGCACGTGAGGCGTCCATGAGACAACCGTGTGGCGATTGGACAGCTACAGAAACAAAATATGACTTGACACGACGACTTCCGTCGTCTTAATACGGACATCAACACGCCCCGCGCAGCTGCCGCCTCGCATTTCACGTGCGTCACACCGGACCGAAAAAAAAAAAAAAAAAAAAAAAGGAGAGGTGGTGTTTCAAAAGGTGATCAGACAGCTCCCTCCCGCTCCTCTCTCTGAGGAAGCCCAGCTGGGGCTAGCTGTTACCCTCCACAGAGAAGCCTTTTAATCAGATGAAGGCTGACACAGGGAGAAGCCTTGTTGGGCTAAGGGGGATAACTCGGCACTCAACCGACTTCAAAGGGGGAAACAAGTCTCGTCTCGCACACTGCCAAGCCAGCCACGCAACGCCAACTGGAGAGAGCGTGCGTGCCGGGGTCAGCCGCAACTTCACGAACAAACTTTTGAAGTGTCAGGCGTCGGCGCGTATACGGGCGCGAATGCGCCGATGATGCTGTGATGAATTTTCAACCCTCGCTAAAAGCCACCGGCGCTTAATAAAGCTTTAATGAGGAATATAAAGTCGTCCTAGATTTCGGGGACGAGCCGCGTTCCGGTTTCACGGTTCGTCTGAAACCGGAGTCGGACTACCGTCAGGTTTTTCGGATGTCGACTCGGGCTATTATCTGGTGCACAAATAAACAACCATTAAGCCGTATTTCTTTGATGCGGTGGAAAGAAAACCCCGTTCTGAAAAAAAAAGGAGGAGCGCACCCACGTCCATTCGCCGCGATCTCGACGTCGGGCTGGCAATATCGAAAACAAATGGCCCTCACCACGGTTACCCTGCCAGGTGATATCCACCTGGATTTCACAATTTCCAAAAACAGTGGTTATTAAATAGGTTGAAGAGCTTTCATATGAACCTGAAATGGAATTTGTTGATTTGCCAGGTTTCATATGACCATATATCAGCTGCGCCGTAAAGCCTCGGCAAAACAAATTAATCAAATATAAAATGGTTGATGGAGTTAAAGAGAATTGTTTTGTCAATTCACCGGGGTGCCAAATTTAATTCTCTAAACCCACTCGCAATGGGGAGGGCGAAACCGGGCCGAGCTGAAAGAGACGACCTTCCTCTTATTTGGCAGGAGGAATAGATGCCCCGGTCGCGTTGAGTGGGAGCGGGAGGTGTGGGCAAGAAGCAGAGGGAGGACAGAACCCGGTTGTGCTGTCTGTCGCCACGTCAGTGCGGGACTTTGCTAGGGCACGAAAATGAAGAAACCCGGAATGGATAGAGGGGGACATTCATCGTGATGAGAGGAAGGGACGGCGAAACGAATGATTTCTGTGGATGTACCGTTCATTCGCGTCGAGAAAGCCTGCAGTTAGTGCTAAGCTAGCCCATGAGGGATATCCCATAATGCACGTCTCTCATCGCTCACACCTGCACTGACGGTAACCTTGTTTCTGACTGCAGTCCTTGGGCGCTCTCATTCTTCAGGTCCCCAGGTGGCGGGGCTCGATCTACTGCAGCGTCTCATTGGGCGTCCACCATTTATCTTACGAAATGTTAAAGCTCTCAATGTATCATTTCAGCTATTAACCATGCCACGGTCGGCGCTAATGGTATTAAAGATAATTTTTAAGCCTGTCCCTCCCAACCCTTTATACCTTCTTTCTCTCTGACTCGCTCTTTTTCTACCCCAACGGGTCGAGACAGAGGGCCGAACCACGTCGAGCCGGGATCGGTAAAATGCACTGGCCTACCGTGAACGTGCTCGCTCAATGGGAGGGATGTTGGGTCCCCATAATCATTTTGAAAGGGTGTGGTCCTGACCTTCTGCACGAATGAAAGCGCCACGTTGACAACTATATTCTGTAAACAATGCAGCCATTTGTCTTACGGGTGAAACCATTCAGGAAGCACTCGGGTTTTCTGGCCAAAACCGGAAAACTCCAACATGGAAACCCAACCTCACTGATTAACGACATGCTTTTGTGACCACCCGATTGAAATGTGTCCGGACGTCCTGCCTTTCACCCTTTATGGATAATTGCAAGAGCGTCGTAGCGATCGGCCAACATGCAGCCCATGAATGGAAACAATTAGAGTGATGCACATATATTGGCTACCTTGCAATATATCTTGTCTAAGCACGAGTCTTTAACGCCTGGCACGGTTGGAGCTTTTGTTTAAGGCATGGAAAAAAAAAAAAAAGGTTATAAACAGGGTGGGGCATAAAGCTGCTGCTTCCTGATTACTGTGCCTTTGGCTCAGTGGAGAGAAGTGGACATCAATACACACCCTACATGTTTCCCTTATAGAAACATAGCGTTTCAATCCAATCCAGTAAATATAGGAGGCAGTGTACACTTAATTGATGGCCATTCAATGTCCTGTGTGTGTGTGTGTGTGTGTGTGTGTGTGTGTGTCACACAGGTATTTATGGAGAGGTGGTTTAGGAACCCGGGTGTCCTCGGGAATAAAAACGATCCCCGATTAATATTCATGCTGAATTTTAGGCTGAACACTTGGCTTGAGGTTGAGGTTTCACAAAAAAAAAAAAAAAAAAAATGTAAAAATGACCTTCCTCTGGGAAAGAGAACCATCCACCCGTCACCTGGATCCTCTTCCTCTCTCGGCTGAAATTCTCCGAAGGAACAGAGGATGTAATGCCCCATTCGCTTTCAGAGTCTCTTACATTGGAAATACAGGGGCGTTAAAGAGAATGGGAATTTGACAACTTCTTTTTGGAAAGTAATTCATCAGCACGGAGGAGAGGCCGGAGATTTGAGGTGTAATGATCTGATTCATCGGCCATCTTAGGAAAAGGTCAGAACTAAGATAAATGTCATCTCCGGCGAATACCAGAGGGTGGGGAGAGGCTTTCGATATAAACACAAGGCGGGTATTGACTTTCGGTGCGGAGGCTATTCAAAGGGCTGCCCCCCCCTGCTGCTTCCCCCCAAAAATCCGCTCCTTCATTGGCAGATAATAACAGAGGTGTTCAAAAAGGGCTGAGATTTTTTTGGTTTTCTTTCTTTTTTTTTTTTTTATTTTTTTTTTCCTCACTAAGTTAAACGCATAAGGCCAGATAAAAATAATGGTATCCATACCGTAGAAGAAGAAAAAAAAAAAAAACACTACAGGATCATAAAGTATAAATAGTGAATCACATGATTTCCCAATGGGCAGAATCAACCACACTATTTGTATACTAAAGCACTGCATTAGAAGCACAGAGATTGATCTCAGCCCCCGCCCACGCCGACAGTGGGTGTAGCTGCACCTAAAGGCTTGACTCGGCGCCAAGTAGAAGGAGATGGCTAAACAGATGGGAAGGCTGGAGGGAAAAAAAAAACAACAAAAAAAAGACAAGAAGGAGTGAAAGAGTAAAAAGAAAGACAGCACAAGAAAAGGGTGGAGGCCACGGGAAGCAAAGCGGGAGTAAAGACGGGACGGACCGTAAAGCTTTTCAGGCGGGTGACACCAGCCAGTGAATCATGCCTTTGAGAATTGATTTTTTTTCTTTTTCTTTTTTTTTTTTTTTTTTCCCTTTGGCTATCTCAGTGCGGCATAAATGCTAATGTTAAAACTAGCCAGAGGAAGCTAACCGCAACCTGGTGCAGAAGGACGGCGTGGCAAGTTGCGAACGCTTACTCAAAATTCTCCGTGCTGCCACTCTGAACTTGCACTTTTGGATATTGCACTTATTTATCATTACATCTCACTCACGTTCTTCAAAAGCACATTCTGTTCTATTTATATTTGTTTATCTTACTCCATATTGAAGGATGGGGAAACGCAATTTCGAATCTCCCTGCAATTACTTGACTACACATGGTGTGATTGACAATAAAGTTCTCTCTTGACTCTTGATATTGTCCATCGAAAGCGGAAGAAAAAGCCGGTTTGATCGTCTGAATTTGACTTTAACATATTTTTTGTTTTTCAAACTTGTGTCAAACCAGCTCGAGCAAAGTTAGTTGGCAAACTTTATCTTTCTTCGCTTTTAGGTGTTTCGTTTCTGACTCAGTTTTTTCGGCATGCGTTCACACGCCGACTGACCAAAGTAGGTCGCGAGTGCTTTTTAAAAAACGAGAACAGACAGAATTCGAGCAAAACCCCTTTTTATTTTTTTTATTTTTTTTGTTCTGCTTTTCCTTCAAACTTTGGCCGAGAGTTTGTTTTTTCCTTTTGATGTTTTCCATTTTTGGATTGTCGACAACGTGAATGCTCTGCGGACGGTCAAATATCAGCGAGGCCCGTCGAAACACTTATGAGGAAAGGAAAAAATGCTCAGTCGGGTTAACCAAAAGCAATTAACAGGACCTTTATCTGTGCAAATTCTCTAAAATTGTAACCAAGGTAATCATCAGTGCTGAAAAAGTGCTATTCTATACCGAAACTCTCAACATGCCGGCAATTTTCTGGTGAAAAACTGTGATTTCGTGAATCAATAGAACAGCGAGAACAAAAAAGTCAGCGGGGGTCCGTCCCATTAATCAGAATTTCTGTTGACAAATCCAACGCCGTAAATTGCAGCAGGACGGAGTCAAACGGATTGAGACTTTGAAATCGACGTGAATCCGTCTGTGTGCCGCCATCTGCGATGCGACTTTGCTTTGGAAACAATAGCCGGAGCCGCTGGAGGGCTTTGTCTGCTCGACCCCTCGGCGTGTTCGGGGAACTCGCCGTAGCGACCGATCAGCGTGTTTGCGGCTGTTGACCGATCGAAACAAGAGGTTTTCTCTAGCTACGATTACTTTTTCTGCGATAAAAAAAAAAACGCCGTAAATGATCGATTATTCGTATCAAAGATCGTTTTCGCAATCCCCACTTAAAGCTCGCTCACACCATGAGGTTTCAAACGGCTTCATGCTAGATTGCATTCACCCGAGAGCGGCCGAGCAAGGCGCTAACCGGGCCATCGGGGGCAACTGGGGTTCAGTGTCCAGGCTGAGTACAGTGCGGCGTGCGGACAGGGGAGCGGGGCATCGAACCCCCAACCGTCCGATTGGAAGGCCTCCACGTAGCGGGTTCGGATTAGCCACTTCCTGGAAAAAGAGCTAATCGGAACCCGATATGTGTTTGCTGGAATACCTACTCAGCGGTGACGTACCGCGTGAGTGTGTGTTATTTGGATTCGTCCCAGGACGACGTCTTATCTCGACGAACGTGCCCGCAAGGCATCCAGAGCAATCAGCATAACCAGCGCAATAAAAACAATAAACAATATGCAATAAAATAAAAGGGCTATCTGCAGGATCGTAACCTCGGAGCCGCGGTTTTCAATCTCAACTCGAAAGCACGCGCGAATATTCCGCGAATGAGACAATAGATAAAAGTGACGCGGACGACGGGGACGGACGGGTCGTAATAATCATCGACATCGTCGTCGTCTTCGCGTCGACCATCTGACACACGAGACAACGCGATTTGTCCTGCTTTGCCAGCTTTAACAACCGGCTGCTCCTGGCGGGAATATAATTCACGCGGCCATTACGACCCGTGAAATGCCCTTAAATAGAAATAAAAGAAACTTAAGTAAGGGGCAGAGGGGAATGAAAACACCAGGAATATCATGTTTCTTAATCACAGAATCTATAATGGACTTTTCGAAGCAATGTTTTAGTTCATGATGTTGATTTTGACAGAAATGTAAATGAGTATTTGGATTAAAATGACAAAGCATAAGAAGGTTAAAAAAGAGCCAATGCTTGTTTTAATTTAAATAAAGGCTTAAATTAATGAGTTGGACGAAAAGAAAAAAAATCCAATTGAAATGATAAAAAATTATCCCCACTCATGAAACAATTAGTCTACCTACAGGTAATTGGCCAATTAAATCACATTTGTGTGTGTGTGTGTGTGTGTGTGTGTGTGTATGTGTGTGTGTGTGTGTTGCAAAGCACAGGCCGCGACTGTGTTGGTAAATGAGACCTGCATGAAATCGGTTCTGCTCCGACAGATCGTCCCGGTCTGCGCACTCGGACGATCGATGGATGGATCGCTGCAACCTCTAAAATAATAATAACAAAAATTCCACAGCAGAGCCGAGCTTTATGCAAAGTCATCATTTTCAAAAGTCGATTAGCATAAATATCTAATCAATATTTGTTTTCTGACAAAATCAGTCTCAAAGTAGCGTGCAGACTGTGAGAAAAAAATGCAATGTTCATTCAGGATAAGATTATATAACATGATAATACTTTATTGATCTCCATCATGGAAATTTGTTTGTCAGAGCAACGCAACAATAACAACAAATATGAATATACGGTGAACCGTCGCTATAACGCGGTTCACCTGCCACGTTCTCGCTGCTTCACAGATTTGCATTGTGCAATGTGTTCTGCATTCTGATTGGCTAAACAGTGTCCTCTACCTGCGTGTCAATAACGTTACGGTTTAACACGTACATGTTCGTAAAACGTACAGCTAGCCAAATTTAAGTTTGCAAATTTTCTCTAAGACCCATAATGTCGACAAAACGTTCTGCACCGACAAAGGCACTTACGGTTGGACCCAATTGGGAGAGGAAGATGCTAACTATCGCTGAAAAAGTTAAACTTCTGGACACGCTAAAGGAAGGTAGAAGCTATGCGGCTGAAGGTCGCCATTACGGATTGAATGAATCTTCCGTTCGTTCAGCGGTGCTGATCTCCGCGATTTGAAGTCTTCAGTTCGTATTGATGATTGAAATTATTTTACAGTACAGTAGTTATTTGTAAAAAAAAAAAACGTTTATACAGTACTTTTATTGGTTCAACAAATGCTTGGGCCTGTAAAAAGGTTTATATAATAATTGTAAAAAAAAAATAACGGTCACTACTTCACGGATTTCGCCTATCAGGGGTTCTTTTTGGAACGTGAAAAACGAGGGTCCACTGTAAATATAAATTCAAGAGAAAATAAAAAGGGCGAAGGAGGCGCAATTTCAATTCAGTTTTATTTATTCTTTTCCCAAGCCTGCATCCAGGCTACAAATTCCACGTCTTTTTTCCACAACGGCTTCCTCGTGGCCACTCCACGTGCGTCTCGTCTGCAGAGGGAAAGGCCACCTTGCTGCCTTTCTGCCTATGTTATTTGCTGTCAACAGGTTAATCCCAATAAATCCAGACGTCTAAATGATTAGGGGTCTTCAAGGAGAGCGATCAATACGCGCGGGGGAGAGAACGGGATGAGGTACCTCCGGCGCTTTCGGTTACGTCAAAGTGGACTCCGGTGAAAAGGAGCGGAGTTGAGGCGGGAAAAAAGGCCAAGAGGGGCCACGGGGGTTTTAGTTCCTGAAACGCAAACAGTCTGCATTATCATTGTGTCAGAGGCAGAGCTAATTGCTAATTCACAAACCCACGCGTTGAGGTGAGTTGTCCCTTAATTGGGAACAAAACACTCAGTGCAAAGAGGACTTAGAAACGCACAGGCGTGCACCCACACAAATAGGCACGCAAACACACACACACACACACACACACACACACACACACACACACACACACACACACACACACAGGCAGAGGCTGGAGTGAATGGGATGATGCTGATGTGAGGCCCGAACACCGCTACAATCAGAGGGTTTCACCAATTCTGACAAGACGAAAAACAAAACTGAATAAAACAACATTGTGTTTCTGAACCTCAGAAAGTTTTCATTCATTCATTTTACCGTTGTTGCTCATCATAGCTTTTATTTTCTGGTTTCTGAATTAGGTACAGTAATTTGTTGCTCTCTTTTGATGAGTTTGGTGTTTATTAATATTATTATTATCATTATTGCTATTCTTATTCTTATTTCTGGTTTCGCTATTGTTGGGATTTCATGATTATCATTATCATAACAATTATTATTATTATTACCATCATCGTTATGATAATCATTATCACTATTATTATTTATCATCATTATTGTTGTCATAATTTTATTATTACTATTATAAACTACTATGATTATTATTAGTCATGACCGTGGTTCTTGTTGTTATTGCGAAAATTATTATTATTATTATTTTTGTAGTTGTTGCCATTGCTCATTTTTTTATCAATATTGTTGGTATTGCTATTGTTATTATTTAATTATTATTGTTGTCATAATTCTTATTATTATCAAGAGGATGTATGGACGTAGTGAGAGAGGACATGAAGTTCGTTGGTTTGAGGGAGGAGAATAAAGAGAATAGGGTTAGATGGAGCAGGTTGATTCGCTGTAGCCGAAGGAAAAAAAGAAGAGAATCACTATTATTACATAGATATATTTTTTTGTCATAATTTTGCTGTTACTGTTATCGTTATTACTGCTATCATTACGACTGTCATTACTGTTGATGTTGTTTTTATTGTTGTTGTTCTTGTTGTCATCTTAATATGTGGAAATGTGCAGGGTGTTCCTCAAGACCGCTATCACTGGTTGTCGTGTGGATGTGAAAGTGAACTTCCACCAGACATCATTTACATAATGTGCATAATGTCATTTACAGTCAATTTACAAATAGGTTTTTGAGTATCGTGCCCATATCGCAGTTTCACCTGCTCCTTCCTCTTTCTCGGGGAGCTGCATGACGAGATAAACACGAGGTTTAAATTCATCAACAGTGCAAAGGGAAGTGTGTGTGCATATCCAGTGTGTTTGGTGCACACACGTGGAAGGGGGGGGGCGGAGAAGAGCCAGCAGGACAACAACTGGCAACCATTTCATAGCCGGGCTGCCTTTTCCTGCTTTATTAAAACAGACACTATTGAGGAGTTTCACCCTGATGGCTCCTCGTTCGGCTTAGTCAGCCAAGAATGGAGCCATTCAGACGGACCCGGGGGAGACGGACGCCCCATCACACGGAGCCATCATCCGACCGGCATCAATAGTTAGAACCACCGGGTCAATAAACGCAGCCCGGGTCGTTCTCGGCGAACGTCCACCGTCACGGCTTTGAATCCCGTTCCGGTTTTCTGTTGTTGTTTATTTGAGTGACTTTTTTTCCAGATACAGTAGCGCCAACCTACCTTCGCTGTTAAATCATCAATCACCTGTGGTTGTCAATCTCAGGCCTATTATCAGCCGCGAGCAAAAGAGCAAAGGAGAGCTGCGAGCAAAACGGGGTTGAAAGTGTTTCTGAAATCTCCGCCACGGAGTGAGACCGCTTCGAGTGGGCTGGGAGAGACACTAGGTGGGCTACTCGGATGGAATACAGCTAAAGAGGGGTAGGGAAGTGGATGATTAGCCTGGAGGTTCTTGGCTTTGGGGTGCGAATACATTTGTACATTCATTCATTTATTTATTCTCAATTCTCTCGCTTCTCCTGCCATCGGGGTTTTGGGGCGGGGGGGGCGGAGCCTATCCAAGCTGTCATCGAAGACATAAAACCGTTCACGGGTCATTTAGAGACGAACCATCATGCAACCGACGTCCTCTGGAGACCTACGACCATTCACTGTCATATTGACATCATAAAGAGCAGTAGTTCTTAACCTGGGTTCCATCCAACCCCAGGGGTTCGGCGAAGGTCAAGATACACAACCCACTTATATGATTTGTGATGACAAATGATGTGAGAAATAATAGATCAATTTAATATTTTATCAAAGGCGTCACTTCTTTTCGTCATATAAGCAAAATTGATTTTGAGAATTTATTCAAAAAAAAGTTTTGGGGAGGGAAATAAAACAAAAAGTAGTTCAAACTTGACAATAATTGAAAAATATATAGTAATTTTCGGGATCGGGATTTATCAAAAAATCAGCCTTTTTGAACCCTAGTACCACATAAATCAACCAAAAACAACTTTATTTATCTCTGGATAGAGCATGAAAAAATAAACCACAAATATGTTATGGGTTGAAAAGAATTAGTAATTTTTTTAACAGTGATTTTTTTCTTTAATTTAGAGTTCTGATTTTTAAATAAAATAATATTTTTTTAACCCATAAACAAAAAATCTGCATTTTTGGAGCCCCACTGTATATGCCTATGTTTTGAATTGGGAAAAAAAAAAAAAATCACATTATAATTTTCCTATTAAGAAGGGTTGGAGGAATGCACATATGAAACTGGTGGGGTTCAATGCCTCCAACAAGGTTAAGAACCACTGATATAGAAACATACAAGCATTCATTCTGTCATTCAGGCTTCATATAGAGACGTTCACTCCCTCGTGTCTGTGGAGGTTCTCAGTCCTCCAGGTTATGGTGAATTCATGTTGAAATCTTCTTGTCGTGGCAACTGGACTTGAATTGCTTCACTTGAGGACGTTTCACCCCCTCATCCGAGAGGCTTCTTCAGTTCTAATGACCTCAGACACAACCTTTCACAAACGTATAACGCCGTACTGGGATCAATAACAAGACGGATTTCCTCCCACGGACCACCTGCCCCCTCCAAACAACCAGAAAATATTCACCACCAGAACCAGTCCCCGGTAACTTCCGCATGAGCCTCAGTTCATGCGATCCAACGGGTTTCACTTCTTCGCCCGGCTTTACCTTTCCACATTCCAATCCAGGAAATCCACAAAAGTTGCTCTTTTGTCCCCAACGAACGACAACCCCATGAACATATCAACCCCCTTAGACCCAGTTTCTGCCGCTCAACTCTCCCGTTTACATAACAAGCCACCATAACCTGGACCCGGCAAGAAAATTTCGTCATGAATTCACTCTCCGCCCAACCATTCATTCACTCACTGTTTGACACGTCACATAGAGACATGATGTGCAACCATTCACTCTCTCGATCACACAGGGGGTTGGGGTTCGGGGGGGGGGGGGGGGGGGGGGGAAAACACCAAAAAAAAAACCCCTTGTGGGGTATTAAACCCGGGCCCTTTTTAATTTTTTGCAACCCCTCTCCCCCTCTTTTTATTTTTTAAAAAAAAAAAATTTAAAAAAAAAAAA
>CAAKHD010013236.1:153830-186982 GCA_901007705.1 Fistularia tabacaria | reverse complement strand
AAAGGTGGAAAAGTTAGATGTGTTTTGGTTACCCATGAACTGGCAATTTTATTGGAAACCAAGTTTTGCCCCCCCCCCCCCGTTTTTACTACCGTATACCTTCTTATTAATGTCAAAGCTTGTTTATGCAAATCTAATTTATTAATATTCTCATTGCAATGATGTGGTGTAACTTGGGTAAAATATTGACTTGATGACGCATCTCAATGTGAATACCAAATGTGCTATTATTCTAGCGAGTCCTTGAGCACAAAGCGATCAGCATTGGCTTCTCTTTAACTTTCAAAAATATATATTAATTGCTTCTTCAACACTCTGCTAGAATGTCAACCAAATACTGTATTTCAAGGCCATGAAGTAGAACTTTTTCATTTTGCTCTTGGACAATAGCAAATGAGTGACATTTGTCATTCTTTCGTGGGTTGAATGGACATGAAAACCTCAACACAAGAGATCAGGAAATTGGCCACCTAGTTTTTTGAGTTAAACAAGGAATTTGAAAAAAAACTCAAAAATTCCAAATAAAAACAAATAAACAGGATATTCAGCAGCATATCATCATTGAATTTTTAAGTCACCCTGAGAAGTCATCAGTGCTGTTTAATAGTAACACAAGTGACTATAAGTATGTCAGTTAACAATTCAGTTATCCAATCAAGGTGTCATTTTACATATGGCTACTGTACACCAGGACCTGCCTTCGTTCCCCCATCGGGAATCGTAGTTTCTGCCACAGCCTTCAATCCGCCCCTTGATGGCCAACACTAATCAGGTCTAGTTAGTGGAAAGCAGGATCTGCAGCTAGATTTTCCGCGAGTGCCACTACTGCCTTGACCTATGTGACCTCACAGGCTGTCCTTTCAACCTCTGCCACATGATAAGTGTCTGTGACCTCTGACCTTTGTGGATAATTAAAGAGTCATGACCTCACTAAGATTGCATTGGAAATCTGTCGATGATTAGTGAGTAAGGCACTGATGAAGGCATTTTCTAATTTAGCAAATGTAACTTATGTACAAATGATGTATCAATTATACCCAATAATCATGTGTATATTTATTTATTTAATAAACTGTGTTAATGGATTTTTAAAAATTAATTTTATGGTTTTTCAATTATTTGTTATTAGAAATGTAAGATTGGCCCAGATCTTCATGCCCAGGCTAATTTTTAAAGACTGATACCAATTAGATGAGATGAGAGATGAGATGTACTTTAATGATCCCATGATTGGGGAATTGTTTAATATCTTACTCTCAAAGACAGCATTCCAAACAGACATCTTATAGTTTACTAAGCAAAAAAAGTATGAACTCAAATGTTATGACCAAGATGTTCAAATGATTTATGGCTTAAATTAAATATACCGGTGCTGTTCTGGTAGAATATATCTTCCCATTTTTGGGTATTCTTTAAAGCAGTTTAAAATCAAAAATGTTACATACTGCCAGCAGTTCAAGCAGCAAATCACACTCACATTGTTGAGCACATGTAAATGAGAGCAGTGTACCAATGAACAATAGAAGCCACTGCAAACAGAAAGAGTGGGGTTTAGGCGGAAAGACGATCGGCAGTGAGTCTCTTCACTAGAATGAATTGGCATTCCACAGTTCTCCATTCCACTTGGATACTGTTGCTAGGGCTTGAAAACTTTATCTGGCACCACCAAGAGCAGAAGGACAGCCTTGTCCATGTGATTTTTCCCTTGTAGCTCCAGCCAGTTTGACTTGTCTGACGGTAAAGATGAGGAGGTAACGGGAACAAGTTGATTTTTTTAAGTTGAGTTTTTTATTTGTCTTCATGAAATTTTTCCTAAATTTTCACAATATAAAGTCAGAGCACCAGTGATAGAATGATAGGATCATATAGTAGCCTTGCCTGAATCAATCCAAATAAGTCCCCTCAAACTAAGCAATTTGTTTTTTTGCTGAGACATTACAAAATGTTGTTGCCCAAATCCCACCAAAATCATTTGCTACCAAAACCACTTCTTTCTGTGTGATGTTTGCATATTCTTCCTGTGTCTGCATGGGTTTTCTCCGGTCTCGTCCTACCATCCAAAAACACGCAACAAAAACATGCCTTACAAAGGTTAATTTGAGACCCAAAATTGAACAGATGTGTGAATGGGAGAGTGAGTGGTTCTTTGTTTCTTCATGTGGCCCTGTGATGGACTGGCGACTGGCAAACCTGAGTGCAGGATAAGCAGGATAGAGAATGAATAAATGAATGAATGACTGAATGAATGACTGAATGAATGAATGAATGAATGAATGAATGAATGAATGAATGAATGAATGAATGAATGAAGAACTCAGTTTTAAGCTTAACCAAGAAGATGTGTGCTGTGACAACGCAAAACCTCACCACATAGTTGAATTGCTTAAATGAATGAATTAAATCAAGCATCTGCAATTGGACAAACAACGCACTCAGGAGATTTGACTGAGTACCCTGTATACAAGGCATGTCAGCTGGGAGTTGATCAATTCGGTTATATATTATTTGCAGTAAAACAGCCCCTCAGTCTGTCTTGACTTGTCCTTGGGCCATTGAGTGAGAAACTAGCTGTGTGTTACTAAAGGGATATGTTACTTGAAGTGTCAGAAAAGCACTTGAGAAATGGGTTAGGCAATGAAAATGGGTGACACAATTATTTCCATCAAACATGGAATAATTCCTATGACAGATTGCGATCCTGAAACTGCTCTTTGTGGCCCTGAATCTGCAGCTACCAACTATATCCAATTGGACCAAAAATGCATCTACCTAATACATTCACAAACTAACCACATCATATATTACACTATAAAAATGAAATATGGTTCAATACAAGAGCTCCATTCTTAATTTACCATTTATCAGAGCTTCTAATCTTCCTTTGAAAACATTTCAGGTTTAAAAACAATAGGTTTACAGAGAAGACAACACAACAACATACAGAAAATTTCAAGATCTTTATAACGTTGAGACCAAATTAAGCACCAGTGTGCATTTATCAATTTTTTATTCCTTATTCCTCATTATTTATTATGTTTATAACATTTTCTATGTATTTATCATTGTTATCTGAGATAGCAGAGAATTCAGAGAATATGGTTAGATTGAGGCAAATGATTCACTGTGGTGACTCTTGAGGGGAACAACTGAAAGGAAAAAAGATGGAGAGAAAAATGATCGTTTTAATAGCTTTTACATGTGTTGTTGACACCATCTGAAAGGTCATTATGTTACCTTTTTTTTTTATGAGATCACCAAGCCGCGTGTTCACAAACCAAACCACAGTCATAAAAAAAAGATACCATTGAATTATGTCATTTGAATAGACAGCGTGGGAGGCCTAGACGAAGTTCAACAGCTCAAGCAGAAAATGTCTTAGACCTGACTGTAGAGGGTCTATATTATGTGCTTTTGAGCCACAAAAGTCTGAGGAAGCCTGCAGAGACCTCTCAGTATTGGCACCCTGTGAGAATCATTCATAAGAATGAATAAAGCACCATCTTTGAACACAGTATCAGGTTCTCTTTAATGAAACCACAAAGAAAAAATCTCAAGCTTTGGAATGATGAAGTGTTGGACTGCTTTCAGTCTTTAATTTAAAGTAAGAAAATTGCACTCCCAGCCGACACAGGCAAACAAATGAGAGACTGATTATTGTCAAGGTGCTCTCGTTATTATTGTGTTACAGAGAAAAAAAGTAAAGATTAAAGTGCCTGAACAGGGACATGACATGTTAGTAACAATAATTACATAACAACTGTTACTTATTATTTCATACAATTCAAGCTTATTTATTTCAAACTGAAAGAACAAGATTTATCCTGCACATGGAGTTACAGGGACAAAGTTTCATCAATTTTTTTTTTGTATACAGCGACAGTAGATCACTGTTACAAATTTTGTTGTGATTAATTATGTAGAGAATAAGAAAAAGAAACGTTCTTATCGACTTAGATTTTTAAACAGCCCCTCAAACAGCTTTTAAGGGGCAGCGTAGCGCAGGAGGTAGAGCGATCGTCTTTGGAACTGAACTTCCCTGGTTGAATTCCCCGCTCCTCCTAGTGTGTCGAAGTGTTGTTGAGCAAGACACTGAACCCCTATCTGCTCCCCTGGCGCTGGTAGACGGCAGCCAACTGCTTTTTTTTTGTGTGGTGAAGGCTTTGGACATTGATCTTAGACTGCAGCTATCTCTAACATGAAGGAAAGCAAAGAACATTTGGGAACCACTGTTTTGATATTTAACAGTGCTGTGTACGTTAAAAAGCTCATTGTAATGTCCATATAGGTAAAATGTTTAAACTCACTCGAGCTGTAAGGCTGCCATAAGTGTTGTTCAAAAGAAAGTAGCTGTTCAGTGAAGGGACTGAATTTAGCTACATTGGTTTTCCAGTGTAAAAATGAGAATTATTGCTCACAAGTTAGAGATAAAAAGTCAGTCAAAAAAAATGCGGTTTTGGAATTGGACTGCTGACACAATGTTTTGCCCCTTTATCATGATAGGATTAACAACAAGACTACCCTGGTTTTGGCCATTTACCAGGAATTTAGTGGAAAATGATGGAGAGTTATTTGCAGGACTATCAGCACTGGCATTAGAGCAGTGCCTACACAGTGGTGGCATCTATTTAATAAAGACAGAAATCTCTGCATGAACCATTTTGAGGCCTCAAAGCTGACATTTAGGATTCGGACTTGACCATATTTGAGAACAAGAAATAGCTTGGTCTGTCACGCCTCAATCTTGAATGACTGTGGTCACAACTTCTCAACAACAAGCATGCCCTGCTTCTTAAAGTCTAAACAAGGTCATGGTTTTGAAAATGAGCTTCATGTTAAAATGAAGAAAACTTTCAACTTGTAGATCTACTACCAACTGTGTGTTGGATCTTTTTTTAAATTTTAAAATACATCTTTCTTTCATGACCATCTCTCTCTCTCTCTCTCTCTCTCTCTCTCTTTCTCTCTCTTCCTCTTTCTCTGTCAGCTGGGGGGGAAACATGATTTCTCCCGAAGCATTTTGCTTGCATCAAAACACTACAGGGGGGGGGGCTGGGAACTTCTTCACACCTGCTGGTCATTCCAGTGTGAAAACATTGAAGTAATCAGAGAGAACTGGGCATCCACATTTTAGAAAAATCTATAAAACATTGAGTTTGTATTTGACAGGGAGAATCTGCTTTCTGAATGTGCAGAGAAGAGGGAAAGCAAAAGACACAGAGAGGAAACTGCAAATAAAACTTCTGAGTTTTTAGAGCAACTAAACTCTATCCTCGCACAGCAAGACAGCTCTGCATTATTATCAGTATTATGAGATTGTCCACCGTAATTTTGATGGTGTGTGTTTCTCAACTAATCAAAATGGTCATGTCCGTTGTTGAACTGAGACCAGAATGCAGTGAAGCTTTTTATCCAAGAGCCATCAAACATTTGTTGGAGTGCTTTGCTTGTTTGTGCGTGACGTAGTTTGGGAAGAATGTGCCTGTCTGTCACCCAGTAGACCTCCGCTAAAACACTGCAGGGATCAGGCTCTTATTCTCAAGTTTGGTCATTTGTATTGGCCACTGTGGAATCATGTATATCCACTTTTACCCATGATAATCTGCATGAGCCAAATTAAAACAATAAAGTGTTAAATTCTTTTTTTTTCTTTCCGAAATTGTTTCCTCATATTCAGAGGGATCCTAAACAGGGCAACACTGTAAGAAGAAGGGTATAGAGGGGACGACTAAAGTAGGTGACCAATGACGTGCTTATTTAAATGTTATTTGTAACCTAAAATACACATCCTTTTGTTATACAAATTGCGCCAATCATCCAGCTGACAGTTAACATTTCTTATTTTCATTTTCAAAATCAACAAAAACTGCACAGAGAGTCCAGCATGTGTGGTACAAGGCAAAAACTAACCTTATTTGTTCCCATTCCTTTTCAAGTCAACACACAGTGATTATTTTGGACTCAAGAGCCTTCCCTTGTATTTGGAGACAATTAAGGTCGATGTGATGTGGTTGTGAAGAGGAGGGCTATGATGGTGACCATGTCACAAAGGTACACCAAAATAAGCTGTAATTCACCTGACATTTCCCTGTGTGCTTAATTACGATTCATTCTATAATGGAGCACATTGTACTCATAATGGCAGGAAATGTCAAGTCAGCTTTTAAAGGGGAGGATCTTGCAAATTGCTTTCCTTTTAGATGAAAATATACACCCCCATTCCCCGGACAAGGCAGTGAACACCATGATGGCATTGTTGACATGTGTGATTTTCTACCTGATGAGGTTGAGCTACGGTGGCTTTATTCATGACATTTAACTTGAACCCCTGTCAGCTCAGAACATATAATTTACCACACGCTCTTATTTAAAGGTGAGAGCTGCTGTCACACAGTTACAGCAACAGTTTTGCTATTATTACTTGATGGTTTTCTACATTAATTGTGCTTTGCGCTTCTGCTGTGGCTTTATGTCACCTTTCAAGAGTTTCCAACTTATTGACTCTTGGATTGTTATAAAGAAAGGAAAGAACAAATAAATGGTGATAATAAACACTTCGGGAACTTCAACTCACATCATGTTTCACATATAATTAAAGATAAGACCTTTTTTCAGTGTTTTTGACATCGTATAGGCCAGAAAGAACATTGGGGCTTTCAATTTCTATCTTCTGGGAAATATTTTAAGGTGTTAAAGCCAATGTCTCATTCATTCTTTTCACCATCTTTCTTCACAAACAGAAGAAATACAATGCCGCTGTGAGCCTACAATAATAAAGGGACCTTTATTATTGTGGATGCAGTATCTTGTGTTTATCACAACACCACAGATAATACAAAGAGTATTTTAACTTATTCTTAGATAACCTTGACGGCAAAGAAGCCACACAAACATCTACACAGGCACCATGAGAGGAGGAATGGGGGGACAAGAAATGGAGGAGAGGGAAGGAGAATAAATGACATTCGACTCTGAGGTCCGCCTCGGCCACCTGATTGTTCCAAAATGAGAGCAATGCCCAGCCCAAGAATGAAAAGAAAAAGAGGGCAAAAAATCAATATAGTGCAATTAAACACAAAGCCTGGTGCAGTGGAGCTGAGGGGAATTTGTTATTTATTAAATTCACTCTTCCACCTCCTTCACCCCAAACCCCATAACTCGCGTCAGTCTTTAATGCATGAGGTTGTCTCTCTCTCTCTCTCTTTCTCTCTACCGTCCTCCCTTCAGGTAATCTGACCTTTGTGGTTCAGAGAGGACTAAAACGATTGTGAGAGAAGACCGAGGAAGTCAGGAGTGTTCTCATTTATTGATCCGAGACCCGTCAGCTTTGCAGCACAAGACGAGTGGAGAGAAGAACAGCATTAGTTCAGAAAAAGAAAGAGAGGCAATCTGGAATATTTGATACTGCGGGGTACGGATTACAGTTTTGATTTTATTTTTTGTTCTCCTCGGGTATGAAATGCATTTAAGGTTGAACAACTGAACCGTGCTTTGAGGGTTTTTTATTCATTTTTTCATTTATGTTATAATTTTTAACAAACTTGTTCAGTCTAAACCGATCTCCAGACAATTATTTAATTAGATATGGGAAAGTTTGATCTGGTCATGTGATGCCCACCCCCTTGCTCTCGAACACAGACTAGGACAGAACACAGCTTGAAGGATTATCATTTATCTTGTTTCATTGTAGTAAAGTAATTTTCTCTTTACTTTGTTTGCATTGGATTTTGATAATATGTGCCTTTTAGAATGCCACAGACACTGTTAACACTGTTACTTGTAGTGCCATTACTCCAACCACCTTTCAGCTGAGTATCATCACAATCTCTTCTAGGATGCACCAATACTTCACATACTACAATTTATTGGAGGGTACAAGATTCATGCCATACTACCATGAAATTTGTCAGGAATTTAGGTATTAATTGTTCTTCCAATATTTTTTCTCCTAATAGGGGTAAAGGGTGACAACAAATATGGCCATTGGTTACACTGATAACCGAGTAATGAATTTATCATCAGTTATTAAGCCAGTCATTCACTTCACCTTATCATTCTTGAAAATTCTTTGGTGAATCTCTCTGCTGCCACAGACGCCCCCTTTCTACACAAGATGGGAATAAGAAATACATACACAACACATGAAAAAATCATCACATTATTTACACAATTTGACACAAGAAAAAAAGTTAAATGAAAAGCGTTAAAAATTACCAGTTCACAGTGTTAGCAATGTATATGGCTAAACTATGACTAAACTATGACTAAACTACGATGACAACACAATTCCTTTCTCACCAGTGCACCATGAAGAGATCACTGTCAAGCAGGTCCTTGTAGCTGAATTTGCGTTTTTGGTTTTCTGGATTTGCATGTCATAGTTTCCCCCTAATTGTAACTACTTGTCTAAACTTTTATACACACAGCTATTTGTAAACAAGTGCTGATGTCATCTGCTCAGCGTCTCGGCAGCAGTACAATTCTACTTTTAGCTAATTAAAGTTTCAGTGAAGTCAGTGAGCCACGTGGGTCAATTCGACGTGTACAATCCTTCCTTTCGTTCTAATGGTATGTTTGTCATCCAGTTTGAGGATTGATGAACTGTGAATGACATCATCCTGTGGCAATCAATGTCGAGTTCGACCGGAGGGCTCTCAGTGTGATATGTGGTTGTTTTGTTTTTTTGTGTTTTTGTTTATATATTTATTTACCCGCAGTACCTAAAAAAAGGTCAAATCAACATCAGTGTCTCTGCTGCTTGGATAATGAGTGGCTGTTTATCGATATGATTCTTAAAAAGAAAAGTGGGTGACAAAACTGCTGCTTTGCTTCCTCTAATTAGACACCTGGTATGTATCCGTTCCACTCGCCCATCTTGCTCATGGCCTACAAATTTCTCTGGCTTCCCAGTCAGAATGTTCTCATAACTTTTATGTACTTTCATAATCAGTGTGTATGAAAATAGTTCTAAGTTAAACACTTTTCAACCACTGCTTTACATTGAAATGTAAAGAGACATGTTTGACTCAATTTTTCCCATTGGTATGTAGTTGCTATGTGGTTTGTTCCTCAGTTTTGCTTGCATGGATTTTTGTGCATTTTCTCCATGATGAGAATGATTTTAGGAAAGGTGTTTGCTTTCCAGTCTGTGTGTCCTTTGGTTTTTGTGTTTTCATTTTTGAAATATTAATCAGAAGTTCAGAATTCAAGGCTAAGGATTTATTAAAAGAAGAATTTAAACATGAGGAGGAGAGGGCAGAGAGTGGGGTTGTTTTTGACCTTGCAGTTGTTTGCTTTGACTGTAGGGTCACAAGTATTTCAATTTTTTTGAAATAAACTTTGTTTTATTTTAGTTCTGCTGAAAGTGTTCAATAGAAAAGAGGGTAATTTCCTTTCTCTGCCTTATTTATTGCAAAACCTCAACTAAAAGACATGCTTTCGGTTAAAGCAAAGTCACAGATGTAAGTCAAGCAACTATTCAGCTTTATGATTTGAATTTTACTCAATACTTTCCACTAAATGTCTTAATATCTGAGACAGAAGTTGAATTGAACAATCATGTTGTGAATCGAAAGTTTAACATTTGGCTAATACTAAATATTAAAAACATATCCAGATTGATGGTAACTACGGGAATCAATGCATAGATACAGTGTCTCTTGTTGGTGTGTGTGTGTGTGTGTGTGTGTCTAGTGTAAGTTCTACGTTTGCCCCTCCTCGCAAGTTCCTACGTCTTGTCCCTCCAAGCAATTCCTATGTCTAGCCCCACCTCGCAAGTCCCTCTTCGAGTTCTCTCTTCGAGTCCCCCTTCAAGTCCCTCCTCGAGTTCCAGCGCTGTCCTGCCTGGGTGCCAGCGCCATCCTGCCTGGCCTCCCGGGCCGACCTTGCCTCTCAGAGTTCTTTGACTCCAGAGAAAACCCGCACCCAGCACAGCCCTCACTTCCTGAATACATCCTTGAACACCTTATCTCCTTGGAGTGTCCGAGCATTTGGCTCAGATCTCTGCACACTTCATGACAATCATATATGTACATAACGCAGAATGTTTAAAATGTGTATACTTTTACTATGTGAATAGGATACTGATTTTATTACAATTCACTTAAATGATGGGCTTAAACTCCAGGTGGAATCAGAATTTGGTTGATTATTATCAGGTTATAATTCATCACTACAAGTGGTACATTTTGTGTTGCTTCAGAGACATTTACAATTAAATGTAGAGGGGAAAGAATGATTAAGAGAGGATAGAGCAATCTAAACACCTATCCCCCACTAACCTCTCCCCTTTCATGCTCTTGTTTGAGCTTGGCTCTGGCTTGTTGGGTTTAAGAGCAGGTTAATCTGACAGAATAATCTGATTCTGTCACACCGACCTCTCGATCCCTCGTTCAGCAGTAATCAGTACGGAGCGAGCAGCCTGTCCTGGAGCTCCAAACAGGGTTCAATGAGTCTACAGTGAAGTCTGAATCCTGTGGTGAACATGCTGCGATGCTGATACCGTATAACAGTCACGCCTGGAAAGTTAAGGGATCAACAGTGTCATCTGAGTGAATACGGAAAGAAAAACAGAACATGTGTACTTAAAAAGAATTTCTTTGAATCATGAGTATTGCATGGTTGAAATGCCCGTATGGAAGTAATATTACCTTTTTTAATTTAAATGTCATTTCAATGTCATTTGTCATGTGACAAAAGTAAATGATTAAAAGCCAAGGATGAGAGCCTTTGGCACGCCTTTTAGTAAGTCACCGTCTTTCTATCTCTTCTGTTTCGAGTTGATTGTATGTGATTGACGACCTTGTGGACCAATCGCTCTTATTTACGCACTCCTCACAGATAAACAGGCGCACACACCTGACCTCCACAAATACCATCTCCAGGGCCTGTGCTTTCCTCACAAAACCCAAAGGAAATTAAGGGCCTTGTGTCGTTGTTTTCAGTGGACCTTGTTTCTTTTCTTTTCCTTTTACTTCCTCCTCTTTACTCCCTCTCTCCCTCCATCCACCTCTGTCAGTGAATTTGATCCAGGCCCAGGATAGTGAAGCGGGGTGAGTAAATGAAATATTGATCCACGGCTCTGTGGCCTTGCCTTCACCTTGTCCCGTGCGCTGAGTTACCGACTCTTCCGTTCTGCTTGTAATAGGAATTATTACAGGAGGCCGGGGCGAGTAATTACTTGGCATGGCAGAGAGGGCGCAGAGGAGGGGCCGCTGTATATTTCCTCTAAAGAAGTTATTTACCGCACTTGCTACCTTCAACCTAATGCTGCCCCCTTACCTCCCTGCTGACCAACCCTTCTCCTGCAGCAATGTCTTTCTTACCCTTAATTCAATTCTGTTAACCCTCATTAATCATACAAAGTACCAAGGGAAGTTCATCACTCACAGGCTGGAGAGGGAGGCAGTGAGGCTGACAAAGGAACACAAGGACTGTTTGTTGAGATATCACACATCCTGACCCATGCATACTTTTGTCTGACTCCAGTGCCCCTGTACAGAAAATGCATTAATTTAAGAAAATCTAGATTTATCATGGCAGTCGGTACATCAAGAGCATCTAACAGAGGGAATAGGAAGGGTTGGGCTGGCAAATACATATGTGGCTTTGGGTCATATCAGAGATACCTTTTAAACAATTTTCTAAAATTTTGCAACAACACAAAAGTTAGTGTTGTCCTGAAAGTTGGCAAACTTTCTCCTCCATAAATGAATTGGAAAATGAATTAAATGAGCAAATGTTGAGAAAAGGGACAAAAAATGCAAAGTAAAGATGCAAAAAAACAAAAAAAAATGGGTTTAAAAGATAGATAAAGATAAAAAATTGGCCCATCATAAACTTTAAGATTATCTCCTCTGGCATCTACTGTATGTATATTGAGCAGCTTAAATCATTGCAGCCATATTGCAAATGGCAGCAGGGAGATATGGCAGATATAGTGGTGAAGTGCAGGCCTTTCCAACAGTCCTGTTCGGTACCTGAAGGTCTCTGTCATCCACCACACATCCTAGACTGCTCACATAATCATTCCCAATTATCACAAATTCTGCTCCCATGGTCACAGGATGACATTTCCTTAAATTTTACAAAGATTTACCCTTCTGACAGTTGCAGTAAAGTGTGGTTGGGCAGAACACCTGCAACAGCAGCATCAGAAGCAGCAGCCTGCTGTTGTTTCGGAATTTGATGTATTCCTGCCTCACTCCAATAGGAAACGGCCGTTAGTTTGGGTGATAGATCCGCGGCACTTGCGTCCTTGCCCTAGCGATGGTCCGTGTGGTGCTGCCAAGCTGGGTGATATGCCACTGCATCAGAGTCTGCTGAAGGTCACCGCTGATGGGGCGGAGGGACGAGCAGCGATCCATCGTGGGAAAGCACATGAGTTTAACAGGGAGGCAAGGCTGGGGAGGAACTGGGAAACAATAAGTAACCCAGTTCTTTCTTTACAGGAAGACAGACGGCTGCTGTTGAACCCTCAGCTGGTAGCAACTTGATTTAATCAAAAACAGCCTTGAGAACTTGAATTGATGGGAGCTCTTTTCAGAAATAGCGATACATTTTTACAAAATGTATTTCATACGAGGATCATTATTCTTTTTTTTCTTTTGGAGAATATTATTATCCAACTGGTATAATAGACTTCTGTTTCCTCATTTAACCTAAGGAGCGCTCAATAGAAAATGATAATAACGGATTCAATATGAAACACAGAAAGCATTTTCAAAAACTGTAAAAAACAAAAATGGTGTCTGTCAAAGAATGAAAAAACTGTCGACTATGACTCTGTAACAACAAGCTATCTTTATTAATTTTTATGCTGAGCACCACTTTCTTCATTCACTCCTTCCTAAATTGAGAGCCTGAGTTTGTTTTCCCTCTTTTATTGTTGTTGCACCGTTCTTACATTTTCTGTTCCTAATGCCACCATCTGAAAATCTGTGGCATTTTGTAAATGGATTCGTTGTGGTCTTTTTTTCAGCCGGCAAATGTCTGTCTGAAACTGAGTAAGAACTCCCAAAGAAGCTGAAGAGCCTATCCCAACTCTGTTTATCCAGAACCATATGATTATAGAGAGAAATAGGAAATAGAAAATGAAAAAAAATTTAAAAAAATTCATGTGAAAACAAATATTGTTTGAATTTCGAGAGCACAGCCGTGGCTCAGGTGACATTGGTGGCTCACCTGGTAGAGTGGGTGTTCCTTCAATCACAAGGTTGGTGGTTTAGTCCCGGTCTCCTCCTGTCTGCTTACTGAATTGTTCTTGGGCAAGACACTAAACCACCCCTCGGTCCTGATGAACTGGTTAGCACCTTGCATAGTGTGGGAATGGATAAATGCTATCTGGTGCATATTGCTTTGAAGTGCTATGTAAGTTGACAGTTACCATAACACACACAAATTGTCATGTCTATCAAAAATGTTCTACGCCCTTTTATCCTGGCAGTGAACTGAATGTGTGGCACATGCCATTATGTTTTAAGTTTTATTTATTTCTAAAGACATCTAATGTTTTAAGTTTGGGTTGTTCTGACTCTAAAATATTTAATGAAAAAGTATGATTTAAGGGGGAATTCAGAGGTGCAGTAAATATTTTTGAAAAGCTCCGGTTTAGGTGCAGTTAAATATCCTGCAGTAGCTCCATTGGGATGTCCAACCTCTGTCTGAAACAGTCCTCTTAACTCTCCACCATGCATGGTTTACAGAAAATACATTGGATAGAGAAAGTATACATGTATTTTAAATACTGATAATGCTGACACTTAGGGTGCCAGATGCAACATATAAAGAAAAACATACATGTGAATGTGCAAACTTTTTGGAGCACATTCAGTTTAACAGTTGATCATCGTGCACATTTCTGTCATTTCTTCGAACCTCACAAGTCCTGAGCCAGCCTGGATAAAAGGACAGGTCTGTGAGATGTTCAAAACAACTAGGAAAGTTGACGGTAGCTACATTCTGGTTGTACTAAAGGACAATTTCAATAATTCGTGTTGCTTTTCTTTGCAGAAGCTGCAATTGGGGCTGCTGAAGCCTCAGGAGCCCGACGCAGCTTTCCCAGCCAGACTCTCTCTAACAAGATCAGACCCAGCCCTCATAGATTCTATTACCCCACCACTTTATTACATTACATCTCCATTTACGAACCTTAAGCAGCTCCGAGCATGGCTGGGGCTTCGACCTTGTCAAGGAGGAGAAACTCTGACCAGATGGAGCAAAAGAAAAAGAGAGGGGAGAAAAGATCTAGAGACAGGCTAAAACTGTAGGAAATGTGTGTGAGAAGATGGGGTGGGCTGGAGGATGAGGGGGGATAGGGGATAGGAAATCGATATGCAGGCGGAGCAGGACGATGAAGATTGAAGGATGATGAGGAGGCCAGGCGGTGTTCTGGAGGGGTAACAGAGTAGCTCAGGGCACCAACTCTGATGGCAATCATTGAAAAGACATGGCAAGAGAGTTGGACAAGACAGAAGGTCCCAGGGGTGACCAACTTGTCCCAAGAGACATTTCAGGGTCACAGTTTTCCTGGTTCTATCAGAGAAAAGGATCTTCTGTTATTGTCAATTCTTTCCCTCCTTTTTCTCAAAACATGCCTCAGGAACCAGCACTCCATCCACTTCATAGTCCATGAGATAGAGGAAGACAACTGCTTTTCAATGAGTTTCTCTCTGTGGTTGACGGCTACAAAGAAAACAAGTGGATTTGTCGGTCTTCACACCGAATCCGGTGTCCTTGGCCATTGTGAATCACTTCCTCAACAGACCATAAAAGCCAATTGTCCAGGGAAAGAAAGGCTATGATGGATTCATTTTATTTACTTGTGTGCTCCCATTCAGGGTTACATGCAGAAAGGCATCCCATCATGCAATGGCATGCAGTAGAAGGCAAGAAAACAAGGTTTTTGTCACTGTAGGTCAGACATTCAAAGGACTGAATTCAAACACTGGTACACATCAGAAAAGTATTATCTTACCTTCAATGTTATTCTAACCATCAGCCTCTGTGGCAAGAAGTTTTCTTTCTTCCTGCTTTAAATTCATGTGGAACAGCCAATTTCTTCATTCAGTGCTTGAACATGAAAATGCGTAATTCATCAGGCACATCTTCAAATGCTTCGCAAATTTAAACATTTTTAGATAATCAGCAAAACAACTTGTGAATACGTGGGCATTTCCATCCATTGCTTTAATGCGATGAGTGTCATTTTAGAGAGTTAAAGACTCAAAGAGTTGAAGTGTTTTCTGTCTCCGTCTAGTCACATCAGTTTCCTTCAATATTAATTTGTACCAGTTCTTCTAAAACATTACACAGTATCCCCTCCAATACCTTACATATATATTTCCATTTACACTCTAATAGGTTGAAGAGGGGGCATGGGGTGCTTTCTACAGCCATTTAGTCATTTTCTATGTATAAATGTTATGTGAACTTATTTGCTTAAACTGTTTTTTGGCTTTAAATATGCCTTTTGTGATATTTTCAAGATTAATTCAAAATTGTGGTAATTCTGACCAAGCGTGTATTTGGGCATAAATTGTCCAAGAGTCACAGCATGGGCTCATTCACCTCTTCAAGTCAGATATCCTTCCCCCGAAAAATTCTATACCTGTCGGAAACGGTTCATTTGAAATTTTTACCAAATTCACTCTAAGTCTGCATCCCCTCCAACATGCTCAATGGCACTGAGGAGGCTGCAAAAGTGAAGGATGATTCAATGTCTAAAGCCACCTTTTAATTACAAGCTATCTAGTCGGACTTCGAATTCAACTTTTTTCAAAAGTTTAAAACACTTTGAATGACAGTTCACGTCAGCTCTCTGGCAAAACTGTTCCAAAGTTTTCTTAAAACATTTCATTTACTCCTGAGTTGTATCTGAAAGATTTTAAGCAGGAGTCAGTATCTGCCATTGCTGTGTTTCAAAGTATCTACTTAATTATGGCCTTCCTTATCACTGATCATATATACCCCAACACAGTGGTTGCGACTAGCTTGCCAGTGTTTCTCCAGGTTCTCCAGCTCCCACCAAGAAACCTAAAACATGCAGTGGAGTATTTGAAGACCAAAGGTCTTTTGATTTGAATGAGAAAGTGAATTGGATGTCTATTTGTGGTGTTATGGGCAAAAAATCCAGGGTGATACTCAGCTCTCTCGAAATGTCTCAATGGATTTGCTCGAGCTGAACACCACTCTTTGAGGAGGGCAAACGGTTTCGATAATAAAAATATTCATTTTAATACAATGCCATTTCTGTCCAACATCGCAGTTTTTAGTAATGAAGTAAATGTATTTTATGGGGACACTAGATGCAAAAAAAGCACAGGCTTCTGACTGATCTGTACTACTTTCATGTTCGGCCGACATTCGTTTGTCACAGCACAACAACATCATGCAGGAATGCTCCCCCTCAGGACCCTTTGAGATACAGCCTAATCAGATGAAAGTAAGCTTTTATGGAGAAGCCCATAAAAAGAGCTTCGACAGATAGTTGCTGACAGGATGTGCACACTGTGTCACAAAGAGATTTTGTAGTTCTGTAGCTCCAAATAAACCATTTGAAAATATGTTGATATCTTTCATAAAGTTATCAGTTGTTGTGTTCCTTTTCTAATTTGTATTTCAGTGGTTGTTCCTCAGTTGAAAGTATCAAACAAATCATCTTGTGTTATGGAATACACAAAACACCAGTTCCATAGACAAACATTGTATGTGATGGGTCTTCTCCAGTACAGAGCAACACATTTGTGCAAATTTGATGTCATATGTTTTTGTTATATTGAGTCCATTCTCACCACACTGAGGAGGCCAAAGGAGAAGAGGGGATAGGAGAGATCAGAGTCCCACCCACTAAACGCAGGCCAATAGAATACAGTTTCACCCGGTGTTTTGACAGGTTGTGCTACCTATCAAATCAACATGCTATGCACAAAGTTATGTTTAATCAACAACAAAACTAATGTGATAGGTGTTATATGAATTTAAATCATGCAAAATCCATGCTGTTGAAGCAATGAGAAAACTAATCAAATGCAGGACCACATCTCTGTAATGGCATCCTAAGTCACTCTAGGGATGCTGCTATCTGCTCCTCACATCCTCACAAGGACCCCCAGACCTACTATCAGTATTGGCTGTGATGCTCCACAGCCACTGGTCCTCTGATCTCACTTCTTGCAACAGAAACTTAATCAATTCAATCACAAACAAATCAGATATTCTCTTTGTATCCTGTGTATCGCTCCAGCAGTGCTTCATCAGTATGAGAGAGAAAAAAAATCCCAGACTGTTTTTCTGACTCAGGGGTCCAGTGTAAGACAAATCAGGATTTTGTGGGAACCTAACATAAAAATGCAGAGCTGCAAATGAACAAAACAAATCCTCTTTAAATTGGATGTCTTAAATAAATCTTCTGCAGCTGATATTTTTTCTCCCATCAAATAATGCACCAACATGTTTTGAAGATTCAGATGTCAGCACCTGACAGTCCATGATGGGCTGACACATGAAAAAAGGGCCAAAAGCTCCTCCATCCTGAGAATTAACAGTTGTCAGGTGATCCGTCACAGAAACACAAACCAAATCTGCACAGCACTAACAGTTTCAGCTTTATATGTCACAAACAAAACCCTGACATGAATAACAAAAAATGTGATATTTTGAAAAGGATGATATTTTATCAAAATATGATGCATCAAACTTGGAAGGGTATCGAAGACATCAACAGGAACTTTCTTGTTCCTTCACACTTTGATTCTGACCTTTCTATTCCTCATCGGTCAGCGTGAAAAAAAGATAAAAATAAGTCTGAAGATAAACACTGACTGTTAAAGTATTTGTAAAGGTAAACTTTCTCTTTTCATTCATTCAAGTTTCTGTCAAGCATGCAGGAGCTAATTTAAACCCCACACTGGCTGGGAGGCGGGACACACCCTGGACAAGTCGTCTTCCCATCACAGGGCCACATAGAGACATCCAATTCAGATTTGTCAGCTAACCAATTGCATGTTTATATGGAAAGACGCCAGAGAGCTTGGACAGAGTAGACGCAGGCATGGGGAGAACATTCGCCATCCCAAGATCTCCATTTTTGTGCACGTTTATTTGCCATTACATTAATTTTTCCAGCAGCTGTAGCCCACTGCTCAAACAAGGCCAATGAAAACAAGGTGATAATGAAAACAATGTGTACCCCCTCATCTCGCCAGCTTACACCTGTTTTGAAAAGCACAAGGAAAACAAACAAGTTACCTGAAAAGCACCTTGATAGTGATGATTAAAACCTATGACGATTAAAACAGCAAATAATCTGCTCCAATTCCATTCATAAATGGAGCACGAGGGCCACTTCGGGAAAAAATGTTAGGTTTGTGAATCACTCTCAATTTGTTTGAATGAGTGACTGTAAATCAGGGGCATCAATCAGAGATGGTGATGCATTTCCCATTTCTTGGTCCGCACAGATATTATAACTCTCATTTGGCTCTCATATTACATCGCTGGAAAGCTTGCCAGAGCTCGTGGCATACATTACCTACAAACTAATGTACCCATCCAAGCCAGATACACTATCACCATGCACTAATGTAGTCTGCTGTTCCATAATATGGCCATTATTTGCCAGCATACTAATATTCTCTCGACATGTTTGGTAACAAGCTGAGGAATGCGCCGGCAAATAAACACTCAAACATGTAGACAAACAAACGTTTTTCCTCCCCTCCTGTCTGTCTCCTCTCCTCTCCTTTCCTCTCCTCTCTTCTCCTCTCTTTTCCTTTCTCTTCTCTCCTCTTCTTTCCACTCTTCTCATCTCCTCTCCTCTCCTCTCTTCTTTTTTTCTCTCCTGTCCACTCCTCTCCTCACCCTTCTTCTCCTCCCTTCTCCTCTCCTCTTCTCCGCATTTCTGATGATGGCTTAATGAATTTACCCCTTTGAATTATACAAAATCTCAAAACCTACAGTCTCTCCCCTCAGCCCGGTTCCTTGGAGGGAAGATGTGAGATGGATGTGATGTGAGAGTAAATACAGTATTTTGACATATGCAGTGCCTCCTCTGCCCTTACCAAATCCTCTCCAGTCCTCTGATCATCTCCCCGAACATGGCAAAGGCTGACTCCAGTGAGTGAGGATAAAGCCCAACATTGAGGCGACGGTAGGGAAAAACCCCTCCATATCTCAGATATAGCTTCTGCAGGCAGGTCTCCTGTGAGAAAGACACTGTCATGTCAAGAATGAGTAAGTCATGTTGTGTGTAGAATACAGAAGACTTTGAGGGGTAATTTTAACCTTCGGCAAAAGGGATGATGAAAGTTCAAGTGGAAATAGTAATATTTGCTGTCCGCAGAGGTATAACAAAAAACTTCCATTGACTGATGATTACAAAAATCTTGATCTGTACTACAGAGTTTACATTATAATCAGCTCATCAACAGCTTTATATTATTGTGCATATCTTATTTGCCCTTAAAGGTGGAAGGTTTGAATACTTCAGCTTATTAACTTGTCAGTTTTTCAGACAAAATCATCTCTACTACGTGAATTTTTCCTTTTCTCCTGAGACACTTTGTGTTGTAAGTAGTCCTCATTTCAGGATGTCATTTTTAACCTCCTGGCAAACAAATGCTTTGTAGAGAATTGCAGTTGCACGGGAAAGCTAATGGTCATTTGGAGTTGTGTGTCACCTGTTGAATGAAAAACCCAACTAACACCTATGTTAATATATTTATTTATGTACTTTTTCTTACATATAATTATCACAAGTGATCAACTAGGTGCAATTTTTTTTTTAAGATTATCCCTCAAGGCAAATTACTGAATTACTTACAATTAGGTCCAATCAATAGATGCACACAATACATTCAGATAGCAACATTATGTAGTACAAAATGTTAAATCAAAAATGTTTTAGCTAAACCTACTGTGACAAAAGTTTGAAGTAAATTCATGTTAAAAAATTAATAAAGAAAAACTATATATCGGCAGTATCAAGATGTTTGCAATGCAAGTTTGCATTTTCAAATACAAAGATGACACAGCTGACTTTTTGAAAATACCATAGCTTGGGCTAAAGTTGCTTTATCAGGTGATACTTTTGAAATTTTGAATCAGCTGTTTGAAACATTAATCCGGGCTTTATTTATTTTTAACAATTGAGTAAATGGAAAATGCATTAGCATGACAAGCGTTTCACGCAGATATTCCGTCCTCAAGGGTCTATATATCTCATTCTGAATTACTCTTTTTTGGATCCTCGGTTTCATCATGACATACACAGCTCTCCTGGGTGGCTGCTCAGTGCAGCAGGCCTCCCGATTGCCACGCCTGGTGTATTGGCTATGATCAAAGAGGGTCCAGGAGGCGATTACCGAAAGATGGAATACTTCAGCCTGCATTTCTGCAGGGTACAGATGGCACAAAGTGAAGCTGGAGGCCTGGGGCTGAAACATGTGAGGGAAATCAGAGAAATATGTGCATGGTGCTGGGACCTGTCTGGGGAGGAGCATCCCCTCGACAGTGTCGGTCCATCCAGATGAAGGCAATCTTGCAGCTTCTCAAGGGAATGGTTTGCAAATGTATACCCATTCCCTCCTCCTTTCTAGCGTGCCTCCATCCCTAACATCTCATGTATGAATGGAGACGAATTGTGGGGGTGGGGATGGGGCTGATGGTGTGGTGAAGGAGAGGCAAGCAATCTCAGTGTGTCATTTGAAGCTTGTCTTATGGCTTTTCCCTGTCAAGCCTCTCTCCAGGGACACCCGAGGGAGGCTGTGAGGCATCTGCACTATGAAAAACCAGGAGCTGAGTTTGAGCACCCAGCGTGAAGCGTCGCTGCATAGAGTAAACAGCTCACAACATGGCCTCTGACACTGAGATCTCCCTGCGCACAATTACACAAACATATTTACGAGGCAGACCAATTCCAGCTCATTTCAATGAGCTAAACACAATATATGGACAGTTCTTGTATAGTTCAACAGTACCACGCATTACAACAGTACCATGCATTACAAGAACCAATACTATATATTTATTGTAGGTCCTGAAATATTCAATAAGAATATTAGATAATATTTATAGGGATTTCATTTACGTTAAATATGTTTTTGAGAGAATTACTTTGAGATGTTGTAGTATTGCCAAAATGTGTCCAAACGCATTCAGTCTTCTCATTTAAAAGTACCCTGGTAACTTTTGCAAATTTAAACAAATATTTTATTGTGCTAAAATCTAGTTGGCTTTACACAAACCATAAATGCCAGTGAATTCAGTACAAATCTCCTCCTTCTCCTCAGTTCAGTTCGACTGTGGCATTTTCTTTATTTGAGCGATGGCATGAGCCACAGCTCCTTGTATTGTAATAACACAGCGCCTTTCAAGTCTACAGACAATGTCTCATTCAACACTTCATACAAAAATTCACACAGTAATGGCACGGGCTTCAAGCAATCTGGATGGGTGGGTTACTCCAAGGCAGCACACGAGTCCTGATTCAAACTCAATGCATTATATCTGCATCAAGTTTGTTTGTTTAAAAGACATACGTATGTAGTAGTTACTTGCTTGCGAACAGATAATTGGCCAAATAAAGCCGATTCTGATCATTTCAGTTGAGTACTGCCGCATCCCTGTGGCCTTGTTTTTAAGAAACACACATACACATACACACACCACATGTTAAGATGGAAATTTCTTTCGAATCATCAGTACATCAGCATAGCATGTAATGAGCAGTCGGTCATGCAGATGGCAGAGAGGCATTCGAAGGTTGAAAGAGATGATCATCCGAGTTTCTGCTGAAATAAGATGATTAATCTGAAATGTTTAAAATGAATCAACAAGGAGTCAAAAAATGATTTGATTAAACAAATATGTTTTTCAGTCTTGCCATTTCTTTCTTTTTTCTTCATATAAGCATTTTTCCTTTTGACTGGATTTAATTTCATTACATTTTATAGAGCAAATGATTATTCAAGTAGGGGCATAAAAACTGAGCTATAAAAAATGAACTGAACTGAGGTCTATAAATCTGAACTGTAAAAAAACAGCCATAAAAACCAAAGGAAACTACACAAACCACATTTTGTTTTAAATGGCCCAAATTCCACTTTCACTTTACCATGCAGCTCTATTGCTTTCTCTAGACCACAGTTTAATCTTGAAGAAAGAGTGCAATCTCCCATGGTATTACTTTTGCTGTTCTGAAATCTACCAAACTGTGACCTTGAAACCACGGTATGTACTGAACCAAACTTTTTGCACACTGTTAAACCCCTTCTTGAATAATTTTGGTAATTTTCCAGAGATTATTAGAGAGCAGTGGTTAAATAAATGTAGTTCAAACTCAATAAAATTAAATAGAGTTTGTGTCGCCAGACATTTTATATCTTCATTTTGACAGAATATCCATTCACGTTTCAATGGGAACTTTTGCCTTGCGAGTATCATGTCCCCCGAACCAATAAAGTGATGACAACTATGAAGATGCTATCAAGAGGCAGTGTCTTTGTCAAAGCTGACTGCAGCGTATGTTAGTTTCTCGGTGCCTGAATGTTTTCAGCTGAGGTGCCAATCAAAAAAGCTTATCTTTAGCCTGATGCATGAATGTGGCAGAGTTCAGTAGGCCCTGGTTAGTCCTCGAGTGCAGAACTAATGTGCTTCAGATCAATAGGAGCTTAGAGGCAGGGCTGATGTAAAGTCTGCAATCCCTGCAACTCGCCATGCCAACTCCTGTCCCTCACCAACAGAGAAAAATGCAGGAAGATAGCTTCAGAATACCTTCACTTAAATTGAGCTTGAATTCATTATTACTGCGTCAAATTAAGTAGCTGCCTTACAAATGCACTCAAAAAGATCCTTGGAATTGGATGCACTTTTTATTCCCACTGATTGTTCAGAGCATGACATCTTCTCTCTAAAATGTTTTCTTTCATTTTTCAGAATTGGTATTTTACAAACATGGTCAGGACAAAACAGCTGTGTCTGCGCATGCCTTATGTATGGCATGTCAGAGATGATTGTTTTCACATCACAGACAGATAGCCAGATACTGCTGTGTGCCGACTCCTTGTCAGTTCTGAGAGTGGCAGGCTGTGCCTTCACTTTGCGTTATCAGGTGGGAGATTGATTTCTCTGTCCATCTTGTTTGCCCTTCCCTTTGTGTTTCAGAGCTCAATTTAGAGGAGCCTATGATGTATTGACGTGAGCTCCGTGAATTACCCCGCTAAAAGATGCAAGCACATAAAAAAAACATTTCATAGAAATGGATAGGTTGTGTCCTACTTGTGACGGCCGATTGTTGCTGTTCAAGGCACGTCCTCATCGCCAAGCAGCATGTGATGTCTTGCAAAGTTGAGGCTGTTTGGCAGTAAAACAGTCGCAGCACTAACTAGATTAAGCTACGCTAATATAGGATGTCAATAGTGACTAATATGGAGAAAACTATTTGCCTTGTGGCAAAGCTTTTTCCAGCCCTATTCGCCTTGCAAACACATTCATCACTGAGCAGCACAGCACAACGATGAAAGACCATCATTCTCTACAGCAGAGCCCCAGTATCATCTTACACACATACATATGCATACACACTCTGCTCTCCCTCCATAAACCTGCTCTTTTACTTCATTACCTCGACAGGCCGTTTGTAGGCCTCGATGCCGCGCACCTAATTAACAAACTTACTTAATTAAAAAAGAAGCAATAAGCCTTTAATTGTAACGAAAAATAATGAGTATGTCAGCAAGGGACCTGATAATGGCCAAATTAAATACTTATGCTGTGACTTGAAAAGTAAACTCCACCAGAGCACCAAAAAAACCTCAACTTGTCGCTATTGGGTTTTTTTTTTGGTCAGGAGGACAAATGAGATAGTTATTGGCTGTAATAGATGTGGCTGTAAAATCTGCCACAGCTGTATTCTCTCTGCTCCCTCAACCATCAAGAGCCCAGTAGAATATCAGACACCGAGGCCTTGAGGAGAGGAGGCACGTTTCCAGCATACAGAGGAGCATCTTGCTAAATGCCAGTGGGCCGGAGACATTTATCTCACCATAATGTATCAGGACGATTATTATGCTCATTTATTCACTGCGATGTGCAGAGCTAAGAGTTCAAATTCAAATTCAAAAAGCAGTGTTAGATGGATCTAATATTGTGATGGTGTAGAGTTTTTGATGCTAATTGTCAAACATTTGACCCAGCACCCATATAGAATAAAGTATAAGACACAAAAAGGGCATTTTAAAGTGTTGGAGGTACACTAATTCAGTTATTAACATGTCAAGTTTCCCCTGCCGTATCGATAAATCATTAAAATTAATTGAGATGAGGGATGAGATGTACATTAATGATCCCATGGTTGGGAAATTGTTTTTGTAAATTGGAAATTGTAAAGAGAATATTAATCGCATGAAAATTCAAAATCAGTCCTCAACCTTTGAGGTAAAACAATGATGGATTCTGTCTGCCTGTGTATATTTGTCAAGAGTTAAGTCCCTCAATTTACCCTTTGTGTATGAAGGCTTAACATACCAATGTTCCAATATATTGAGTTTGTTTGATTTAGATGAGGAGAGACAGGAAGCCCCACTTGCCTCCCAGCAGGTGAGGAAAGTGAATGGCGGGCAATCAGGAAGGAGGGGCAAAACACCACGGACCTTCATACAGCCCTGAGCTTCACTCTGCTAATTAGAATTTAAAAATGTGCAACTCAGGTCAAAAAGTTCATTGTTTTTGATGGTATTGATCCAACAAATTAAAAACTACCGGGTGAAAACAGCAGTATCGTCTGACAGTCCGAGCTGTGCAAACTTTTTCTGTCACTGGCCATTGATCAGCTTCTTCCAAAACCCCGACAAATCATGAAAGAGAAAACAAAACACACAAACTATTAATTATTGCAAACACTATGACATTTTCGACCAGAACAACTAAGTTTTGAGAAACATTATACTTGGCCAATTCTCCTAATTCTCCTCAAAAAAAAAATTTCTCAGGATTAAGTTAGTTGGTGAGGAATTATGTACTATGTATTTGGTCATAATTAACCCGATGTCAGACATTTCTTTACATTTCTTTGCCTCATGGAGTTGGTTGGTTTGAGAAAAATGTAGTCAAGGTATAGTTCAAAAGAAATAGACTAAGCTTTATCTTATTGTAAACACTTGTGCACTTGTCACTTTCTTTTTTCAAACAAATAGCAATAGAACTTTACTTTTTCAACGCCCCGTGAAACACTGTCAAGCATAACTTGAACTTCTCTTCTGTTATTCTATTATTGCATGTTAACAAGCATGAGGGGCAACACAAGCATGATCTGTTTCTCCAGCTGCAGCGGATTTCTGTGCCAAATCCAAATAAGCCTCGCACCCCGGGCAAAGTGTCCGTCTGGGCCTACCTGCATTCATTTGACCTCCATGTAGACTTCTGCGAGCTTATCAGCCAGGTCTTGTTCTTGTCTGGGTAATCTATTTTTGTCCGATAAGCTATTACAATGCACTGACACAATTCAATTCAAGTTGGCTTTATTGGCATGACCCTAAAGATGTACAGAATTGCCAGTATCCCCACAACATAACAGTTATAATATAGTTTGTCTGAGAATCTCATCACTGGTATGAATAAAGCACTGGCTCTTTCCTTACGTCACAATCCCAGATGATCCAGTAAACACATTTGAGTTATTTCTCATCTCTCATTAGACCGTCGACTGAGAAAATATGAAAGAGAACAAGCTAGGTTTTATAATCTAGGTGAGGGACAGAATGAGTTTTTCATGTGTGTTGTGTGTTCTGAGCTGTTTGTAAGTCCAACAAACACGATAACAGTGGAAAAGTTTTGGAATGACTTGTCCTAATTAAAAATGTCATCAAAACTTTGAATACTGTTACTTTCACACCATGCAGGTCTGGGAGAAATACAGTCCTCACAGGTCAGGAATGCATGTAAATACCTTCATGAATGCTAATAGAACATTTACATCACAAAGCAACAAACTTTAAGAAGGAGGAGGAGATTCTGCATGATGTCTTTTCTACCTAACAGATGGTTGCATGGCACTGTAAATTTCTGAAGCAAGGCCAGTGGCTCTACCACGATGTGTTCAAGCCGAGAAGAAAAATGAAGGGAGTGGAGATGGAACAGTGAAGTCAAGGATGATTGTCTTCCTTGCTCGGTTCAGGCTGTAGCGTGATTGGTGGGCTCGAGTTCGGCAGCTTTGTTTGTTGCTGCATTGAAGCGATAATCAATGGCTGTCTATCCGGGGGAGGGGGGGGGGTTATTGAGGCCCAGTGGGGATAGAGAGTGTTAAAAGGTGCAGCAGTGAGGGATGGTGTTCAATGTGAAGTGGCAGCAAAGGTCAGGAGATTCCATTCAGGAGAATCAGGCCACAGTCATGTCCTTTTTCACACAGAAAACCTTGAAGTTGACGATAAAAGTCACCGCACTTTCTCTAGTCATTTATGCAGCTGAGAGAATAAAGGTCCTGTTATTTCCTGAAAAAGATATACTTTTCATTAGCACAACACTATTTCTTATTTCAGCCCCAAATCGATTGTGCCGCCTCTGCAGCAGGTACTCAATGGCGCCTCTCTGTTTCCCAGATGATTCAATGAACTAAAATTAGATGAGACATGTTGTTTCCCACGGGACAGAACAATAGGTCTCCCTACATTGCTTCATTTACTGCGGCCCCCCAAAAATTAAAAAGAGTCAGGCGTCAAGGTTGTTTTTCTGTTCTCACCAAGAACCGTTTGACACTCTTAACACAGGTCATGATGTGAATCCATCGGAATTCCACGCTGCAAATATTGATCACAATCACCCCCCCAAAAAGAACATGTTAAAGAAAAACTCAGACTTGACCCATTTAAATCCCATGATAGCTACATAAAATTAGATTTGCTGTTACTGATTTTTTCCTTTTTTTAGGGGAGGGAGAGTGGGAAGCCGGGTGGGAAAGGAGGAGAGCATGTAGCAAATAGCATGAAAGCACGCAGCTGTTGTGAGGATTTGATAAGAGGTAAACATACTGGTTGCTCCACCAAGGTGCCCCGATAAACAGATAATATAAAATTCAAACTGTTTCACCATATTAGAGGGTAAGGGTGGCTGTTACTCCCATTAGAGGAAGGGCTACTTGTCACTGTGTCTCCCCACTATCCATGGTTGACTTCCTGTCATGAACCCAGATAATCCAAGATCCTGCTGCGTGATGATCCTATGAAAACGTATAAAATGAAATGCAGTTGACTGTACATATGAATTCACAGCCGGCAAGTCATCAAAAAGCGAATAATAAAACAGTGATAATATTGCAATTCTGAGAGAGCTTTATTAAACAGTGTTGACAGCTGCCAAGCCATGACAAATGTACACTTTTTGCAATGTTTTTTAAAAGCAATACAGGCTCTGTGGGATGACAGCCATGCAATCGAGCAAAGCAGGTTTCTTTCTGGTTGTTTGTTTTTTAATTCCAACTCTGACTTTATTTATTCTGTATTTAAAGCTGTGGAATTATCTTTCTATGCCGTGATTTACAGGTGTAAGTCCAGACCTTTAAAATATACAGTACAGTACATGAAGCAAACTTTACGGAAATTAAATTAAAATCTGAACATTTTTAATGAAATAAAACTGTTAAAGCCCTACTGAGTTGGAACTGAATAAAGAACAGAAAAAAATATGCTGTGAACATTTATACGGTACAATTAAACAGTCAAGCTGACAATTTTATTTTGCATGAAATGTTCCATAATTAGGATGGGAAGTCTTGAGTGATAGTCAAAACAGTGTTTTGACTATCAAACACACACAACCTTATTTTCATGCATCTTGTTGTTTGATTATTTTTTAAATGGGTGTCTGTTTCACCCTCTGATACAATAATATGCGATAAAAATGTGATAATACATTATTGATGAGCCATCTAATTGACTAATCATTCTCTCAACAGATCTGCAAAGTAAGCAGAAAATTCCATCAATGACACAGCCACAAGCATGTGGTTCTTTCTTGATATCTGTGAACACGGGCCATAGCGGTATATTCATGTTTACAGCACCCTTTACTCGAAAGGTTATTAAGCCAGGTTTGTGCAAAGCTGCATGTTAGAAATGAGCTCTGGCTTAGTTCAGCGTTAGTTTCCAGGCCACGTTTTGCATGTGACCTGCCTCCGTTGTCTCCCTCTATGATAAACACGGCGCTCTCTGTGTTATAGCATCTGATGAGCGCACAAGCAATGTAGTGTTAATGGGCTTGTGAGTGGTGTTTTAATTTCCCAAGTGGAGGCCGGGAGAGCCCGTCCTTCTGACCCTGGCGTGTGTCGGACAGCCCTTCCAGAGCTCAGCGGAGAAAAACGGCCTTATTAGCCCAGTTCATTAAAATCATTAATAGTCATGAAATGAGAGGCACCAGAGTCCAAAAGGCTTAATGCTCCATCCATATTAATTAGACGCCCACAAATCTGAAGTGAGAGAAACTGGGGCTGCCGCGACCTCAGCCATACACACACACACACACACACACACATGCATACACATAGACAAAAACATGAACAATTACACACATTTAAGCAACCTGCCTACTGTGGCGTAACCTCTTCACACCCCCTTCCCCGACTGTCAACGCTGATACCCTCCTGTTACCACTCCCGATTAAATTCTGTTTTAATTAAAACTGATCACATTAAGAAACTGATGTGGTTAATTAACTGAACTCTGGTGGAAGAGCCTTCCCTACATCAGATGGCTGCATTGTAAAACACTTCCTCTCGCAGGAAGGGGCGTATAGCTGGCAGGGGGGCAGTGAGGGGGCTCTGTGTAATCCCACCAGCATTACCCCCTACTGCCTTGCACCTTTGCTCCTTTAAACCAGTGTATACAGTCTTAACTTCTTTCAAAAGCATGACAAAACTCATCTGTATTAAAGTGTTAAAGTCATTTACAAAGAACTAAAGAAAGCCAAAAAAGGGGGAGAAAATAAAGTGGTGTAAAGAGATTTCATTCCACTGCAATTGGGCGTCTTTAGCAGCATCTAGTGTCATATAAATGAAACTGCAAGTGTAAATATGTCCATGCAAATCATTTTATTCTGACTGATTGATTGACGACTGATACATCAATCTTATTTTGACATCCATAATAATATTTTAGAGATGTTCATGCCGGCTTTTGAGGGCTGAATCTCTGATGTGTCCTCCTTCTTCAGTTGGGCAGTTTCTCCTTGTACATTGTCACTGATCAGCTTGTCTCCTCATCCCAGAATAAAAAAGATCTTGACGTCTCCTGAAGTCATCAGCTTTCTCATCTTGACCACTATGGTTCTGTTGCCGATGAGAGCCTGAGGTCTCCTGCTTTGTAGATCTTCACTTCCAAATCTGCTTAGGCTCACTTGTGAAACATTTGGAAATTATGACCAATACAGCTGCCTTTTGTGTAAGCAACAATCGGTGGTTATTGAGGGGAGAGCTTGTACTGGTGTATTTAACCAGCTCCCTTAACCTTTTTCTTTTCTATCATTCAATTTTTGCACTTTTAGTGTCTTGAGTTTCAGGCTTAAGCCTCAAGCTTCAGCCTAAGGTATCATCGGAACGTGATCTCCAGCTCTCGCTGGAGCGGTTCGCAACTGAGTTTGAAGCGGTTGGGAGGAGGATCAGCACCTCCACATCCGAGACCATGGTTCCTTGACCAGAAACGGGCAGAGTGCACACTCCAGGTGGAGGAGGGGGGCCTTCCCCAAGTGGAGAAGTTCAGGTATATTAGGGTCCTATTCATGAGAGAGGGAAGGATGGACCACAAGATTAACAGGCGGATCAGTGCGACGTCAGCAGTAATGGGGACTCTGCACCGATCTGTCCAGGTGAAGAAGTTCACCAGGACAATTCACCAGTCGATCTACGTTCCTACCCTCACCTGTGGGTCATAACTGAAAGAACAAGGTCGAGGATCCAAGCAGCTGAAATGAGCTTTCTCTGCAAGGTGTCCGAGTTCTTCCTGAGAGATAAGGTGAGGAGCTTGGCCATCCGTAAGAGGCTCAGATTAGAGTCGCTACTCCTTCACGTTGAGAGGTATCAGATGGGGGCGGCTCAGGCCTCTGGTAAGGATGCCTCCTGAACGCCTCCCTGGTGAGATGTTCCGGGCATGTCCAACCTGGAGGAGGCCCCGGGGAAGACCCAGGACACGCTGGAGTGACTTTGTCTCTAGGCTGGCATAGGAACGCCTCAGCATCCCCCCTGAGGAGCTGGACCAAGTGGCCAGGGAGAGGGCCTCTCTGTGCTTTGGCTGCTGCCCCCCCGCGACCCTATTCCGAATAAGCGGTAGAAGATGGATGGATGGACTTTCTTGAGCCAAATATATTTTTTCTGCCAGGCAGCCATGATCTGAGGGCAAACACGACTGAGTACAGAATCAGCAATGTTTTGAAGAAAACGAAAAGGCCTGTCTTTCACACAATATCGGTGAGTCAGTGGTCAATTGTTTCACACTTCTATTCATCTGAATTGTCTTCATGGTGTATGGTTCATTCTCTTCATTTTTAACATAAGCTTCCTTCTCCTCTCGCCACACATCTGTGCTCTTCTCATCACTGCCTCCCTGTCTCTCTTAGCAGTCTCCGACTGCTTGGTGCTCCCTTTCTAACAGCTACAAGTTATGGTTTGCGCCAAGTGAGCTGACAGCGCTACAGCAGAGGATGAGATAAGGCTATGACCTCTCCAGCCAGAGAGGATGAGATGAATACATTTTCTCCCTGTGTGATGGGAGGCTTCCGGGACCCCCAAGTAAATCTGCAGTATCTGTAACAAGAACTTCAGACAGCAGAGAGGGGAAGGGGTTGGGAAAGAAGAGTGAGGGGCTGGTTTGGAAGGATATTAACCTGTGTGTGTCTGTTTGTGTGTGTGTGTGTGTGTGTGTGTGTGTGTGTGTGTGTATGTGAATATATGAAGAAGACTGAAAAAGGGATACACTCTAATATATATGAGGGAGTATGTCTCACTTCTTTTTTTTTAGCCCAAGGCCTGATATTGGATGATGTCCTAAAATCAAGGTCTCCTGCCACAATGCAACAATTCATCACCTTTAATGGATATATGTGTGTATGCTTGTGTAAGTATGTGTGTTTCTATGTGTGTGTGTGCATCTGGGGGTGTCTGCATGTTTCTGTGTGTGCACAAGTTGGTTGGTTTGCTTGTTTGTTTGTTTGACAGTTGTATTTTGAATCAGCATATTGTCTCTCATGCATGAGTGTCATAGCTGATTACTTGTATTTCCTGTCCAAGTGCGGAGCAAATCAGGGTAAGGCTTTCGGCATTGTTAACATTAATGCGAAGGAGCACGTAAGTCATGTACAGTAAATGTGGACCTCATTTTTGTCCTTGCAAGAACATTTTTACTCCAATAATAATTTTATCATGTTATGCAAAATGAATACAGTGTAATAACTAACTCACAAAAATTCTATTTTTTAAAAAGTTGCTATCGGTGAAGTGGTTTCACTACAAGTCAAACTGATAATCAGATTTCAAGGTCTACAGTGCTATAACCTTACAAGAGCGCAATGAAAATGATCTTGTATAAAAACCTCAGAAAGACCTGATTTCAAAGCCTGGATGAGCCTAAAGCCTGTTAGAGAAGTTCTTTCAGCAATTGTGCCAAGAGACACACATAAAACAAACAAAATGTTTGACAAGATTTTTTTTCATTGAGTTTTCACCTCAAAAATGAGGCATGAAAAGAAGAAAATGAGGTAGTGAAGAACAAAGCTGAAAACTTGAACTGCTGGCGCTGATATAAAAAGGACTTGACTTACATGATGACAGAAAGGTAGCGAGTGTAAGTGTGTCAGTGGCAGTTGGTGTACTCTGAATACTCTTCAGGGATTTTATAGAGACTCGTTTGAAACAGATAGACGTCGCAGCATCACTGAGTCAGTGTCCACGCATGCCCTTTATCCAATACTGCTTTAACTTTACCTCTTACAGGAAAATCCTCAAACACAATTTCACTCAGAGAAATACAGGAAAAACTAAAAACATGAAATTTTTTATTCCTTAATCTTTTTTGTCTTGGCAGGGAACAACAAAATGAAACCCATAATCTGCAAACAAGGTAGACGTAAGGCCTTGACTTCTCCTGCGATAGAGTAGAAAGTACCTAAAATGCCAGTTTGAAGGTGCAGTTGACCCCTACGACTTGCAGACAACAACAATCAGAGAAGCAAATAACAGAGTGCGAATTGCACTAAAAATTATGTTAATTCCATAAATAAACTCTGATCAAGTGACTTTACTGAATAAGGGTCTGTAAGTTATCCTGACTTTGACTATCACTTAATCTTTTAATTATCCCTACATTCTGTACATAAAATATCAAACAATATGTCTCAGAACCCAAGATGTTGTTTTTTAGTGTCTCCAGATATTCAACTTTCTATCTTCTTCTGAGAGAGGTAAAAGCCATTCAAAAACAAACAAATATAATATGACAGAATAAGATAATTGTCACTTTGTTTCTTAAAATTTTATTTAGACCACTTATCGGTTGTAAAAATAATCAATTAGACATTTGAAATCAAATTCATGAATTGTAGCAGTGTGGTAATGTCTGAATGTCTGTGGACTATATAGAACATGTATTTTCCATGATAAAGCAAGTAACTCGAGTAAAATTCAAGAGACAAATAGACAAATTAGTAATAAAACAGGAGGGAAATGTTTTATAATGATAAACTTGACCTATCAGCAGGTGGACTCTCACAGAAACAACCAAAGTTCTGTTTCTTGCACTTCTATGAGTGCACATGTTTGTGCTCCTCTTTAGAGCTTGTGTGTCCACCAAGGGCATCATTTATCCACCAGCCCAGAGGCAAAAACAACCTGCTGCCAGTATTGATGGTTCCTCCTACAGGACCTGCTTGGATTGGGTTCAAAGGTCACCAGTCACAGGCAATCAGGAGTAAATGGAGCCTGTGTAACACTAAACAAACGGGTAAGAGCTTTAGAACCAAGCCAAGGCTGCCATACTGTGTGTGACGATGCCTGTGTGTGTGTGTGTGTGTGTGTGTGTGTGTGTGTGTGTGTGTGTGTGTGTGTGTGTGGGGGTGTGTGTGTTTGTGGTTGTCCGGGTATACGGTTCTCTCTTATTTCTCTCACTGAGTGTCACCGGATTTTT
>CAAKHD010013236.1:114261-152018 GCA_901007705.1 Fistularia tabacaria | reverse complement strand
TCCATCCATCCTTCCATCCATCCATCCATCCATCTATCCTTACAATCATCCATCCACCCATATATACACTCATCCCCTACCCAACTATCTATCTATCTATCTATCTATCTATCTATCTATCTATCTATCTATCTATCTATCTATCTATCTATCTATCTATCTATCTATCTATCTATCTATCTATCTATCTATCTATCTATCTATCTATCTATCTATCTATCTATCCATCACCTGTTGAAAGAAGATTTATGCTTTTTCTTTGCGTCTCTCAGTCCTTCGACATGCATTAAGTAATATTTTCTGCAGGGCAGTGTTCAGGTTCTGGTTATTTATTATGGATTTATGCAGCTTCAGGGCCATTATTAGTTTTTTTCGGGGGGTTCAACTAAACATATGTCATTACTCGGCACCCCTGACAGGTCAGTGTTCAGCGTTAACATGCTTGAACGTGGCTCGTCTTACCTCTGCATCTCATGTTTTTCTCTTTAATTGCCTCATCAGTCACCTTGATTCTTTTTCCATAACTGTGAGAACGTTGCGCTGTCAAGATGCAAACGGTGACTGATTAAAGTCACTCATGTTTGATCACCAGCAGCAAAAACAAACAAGTTCCATGAAATTGGCACTTTCATCTTACGTGGAGCAGAATATGCACTTTATCATGATTTAAGAGCAGCCCTCAAGCCCCCTGAAGAAGTTACATACAGAGGAGGCTTTTTAAAAGGCTTTTTAGAAACAAGTATTAGAATTTAAACATCAATAAGAGTAGATTTAAAATATTAAGTTGAGAGGGATACAAAAAACATGAATGGTATTTGATAATTAGAAAAAAAAAACTTTATATGCTTTTTTTTTAGTTACAATCATGTTTTTTAATCAAAATTATTTCCTGTATGTCATTACATATACATTTCTTTATATATGTATGTATGTATGTATGTATGGATGGATGGATGGACGGATGGACTGATTTTTTTTAACAATAACAATGTGGTGGTCAGACTGTTGCTCTGGAGTTTCCCTGCGCCTTCCTTTGCACATCTACCTACGATCAACATTTGGAGCAGTATTTAGGCTAGAGCGACAGGTCGGCTTGTTGCCAGATTGTCACCGGGCCAGTGATGGACTGGCCCGCCACCTCGAAGACTTCGATTGGGCACCATTCCGGTCCCCAGCCTGGACCACCCCTCGCCTATCTTCAACATTAAACCTCACTCAGTTCCAACTCCCTTTTCTCCCCCTGTCTGCTTTTAGATCCAGATCTCAGAACTCAACCTTGACAGCACGATCTAGCCATTGGACTGAGGGTGGTAACCTGATGTTAGGCTTGAGGGCATGCCTGCTGCCTTGAAGTAGGCCGGCCATACCTGGGTCGCAAACTGGGGAACACTGTCAGAAACGATGTCCTTGGGGATACCATGAATCCCGAAGACATGTGACACTCGGAGATGGGTACGCTCGAGAGCAGAGGGGAGTTTAGACAGGGCAACATAATGAATTGATTTAGAGAAGTGATCAACTCTTGTGAGGATGACTGTGTTACTGTTGGATTGTGGAAGTCCAGTGACAAAGTCGAAGACGATGTTGGACCAGGGGTGGCTGGGGATGTGTAGTGGCTGAAGCAAACCACCTGGGGGTCGATGGGTAGCTTTACCTTGGGCAGTGACAGAGAAAGCTTCTACAAACTCCCTCGTATTCCCTGTCATGCTCGGCCGCCAGAAACTCTGCTGCAGGAACCGGAGAGTCCATGCAACCCTGGGATCACAGGTAATCTTGGAGGCGTGTCCCCACTGCAAAATTTGGGAGCGGGCTGCTTTGGGTACAAACAAACAGGCGGCCGGCTGGGCCACAACCAGGATCTGGTTAGTTCTGTTGAGCTGCTTTGACTATAGACTCAATATTCCATGTAGCTGCTCCCACCAGACATTTGGCGGGGGGGAATGGGAATAGGCTCAGAAGCAGCAGAGTCCAGAGCAGAGAGACGGGAAAGGGCATCTGGCTTGAGGTGGAGCATGGACAGTGGGACAGGGTGAAGTGGAAGCGGCTGAAAAAAGACAGGGACCACTTCGCTTGGCGTGGATTGAGGCATTTGGTAGACCGCCTCTGCATCCGCCCTGCATCCAGACAAAGAGGTTTAGCTCTCAACCAGAGATCTCCCACTACAGGTAACATCTGAAAAGTTGGCTCCATGGTATGTTGGACCTTTCCCCATTGTAAAGATTGTTAACACCTAGTCGGTATGCCTCAAGCTACTGGACTCCCTAAAGGAACACCCAACTTTCCATATCTCGAGGTTTAAACCTGTCTCCTACTGTGCCCTGAACCCTTAAGCCTATTCCCCCACCCCCGGATCATTGATGGCCACCCGGCCTTAACTGTAAACAAGATTTTGGATGTGAGACATCGTGAGCAAGGCTACCCGTACCTTGTAGACTGGGAGGGATACGGCTCAAAAGAGCGTTCCTTGATCTCACAGAGCCTCATATTGGGCCCATGTTTCGTGAGAGACTTTTACTAAGTACCTGCTTAGGCCTGGTAAGATGTTAAGATAGACCCGCTCGCAAGCTCCACTACTTTCAGTGACCCCTAGTGGTGGAGATCCACCATTCCGGACAACGTGTTCCCCGCCGCCAGAACCCCAGCCCTTGAGTGTCTTGCCCCCCAACCCCGGCATGGTCCACCCCTCGCCTATCTTCAACATTTAACCACACTCTGTTCCAACACTCCATCTTTCCCCTGTCTGGTATTGGGTCCAGACCTACTCAACCTTGACAATGTTTTTGATTTTTCCCTAAACATGAAAAAATGAGAAATTAATAATCTGTAAATTGTCACCCCCAAAACACATTAAATGAGCAAAATCTCTGATTTGCCTAAAAGGTTAAAGAAAGTGATGACAAAAAGCATTCAAAAAATTATGTAAAATGTAGTCTATATATAATTTATTCTCTTTCTCATACATAAATACGTGTGTGTGTGTGTGTGTGTGTGTGTGTGTGTGTGTGTGTGTGTGCGTGTGTGTGTGTGTGTGTGCTGGTGGGGGTCTGTTCAAAAGTAATTTCTTGAAACACATTCATAATTCTAAATTCCAGTGTGGCCAAGAAAGCTTCGAAGACCCTGAATACAAGAGAAATGATTCCTCTTTTTTAAGGATTATACTGCCATCTACTGGAAAAGGAGGCTTATTTCTACATTACGTCTTGTTTTGTCGTTTGTGGACCGTCTCTTCGTTTATTTAGTTTTTCTTTCTTTGTAACCTGTGTCTTTACTAGTAACGATATCCTAAGGTACTTCTACTAAGCCACACAAATCCAGCCCAATTAATGCTCCTTTGTTCATGATATTGTATTTGCAAGTATGAAATTAAAACAGTTGCATACTTAAATTCAGCCACTAGGAGACACTAGATGATAAAATTAGTATATCAGAAATTTGGGCAAATCCAATGGAGATTCTATCATAGCAAGGACATTTGGAATTCCATTTGTCTTTAAGCGTGTAGGTTTCTTTATTGAAATATTTGAAAAACTTCTTAGAATATTGGGATCATAAAACCCTGGCTATATTAATGTGCATTGTATGTTAATGCAAGAACATTTGGAGCATTTGGAACATTTGTCTAGTTTAGACATCATTGCTGGGTCTCCTTTATGTTCCTTGTGGATTCCCAGAACCTCTTTGACATAATAAGATGACTATGTAGGGAACCAGCAGATAAGGGATTTATTTCGTATTTTTGTTGTCATGGTTTCCATCTTCACCTTCCCCACAAAGATAATCTTAAATGTTAGTAACCTTATACAGATGATCTTGACAAAGCTTTCATGTGATCTTTATATATTCCCAGAACATGAACTTTCCAAGACCCTGCACTCTAAACTGCCAGGCAGTCATTTAAGACAGAAATTCTCAGAACATTTGAGACAAGTTGAATTAATCATCAACCCCAGCACTTTAAGACAATGTTTAAGGTGCAATATTTCATAGTTCAATTTTTCATATTTCGTTGTCACAGGTGCAATAACAAAACAATACCTCCTTGCTCTTACATGCAATTTTGCATGTGATCAATGTTTTCATTGCTCTTTTTTTTCTTTGTTTCTTTGCTCCTATTTATTTGATCTTCATGGCTTGTAACTGGACCTGGGTACTAATTTCGTACCACATACTGTAAGGTGTGCCGGTATGGCGGTAAAAGTTCCTTGAATCCTTGAATCCTTGAAATTCAAAGTGTCATCTTCTTGCTCATTCGGGAAACTAAGGCTATAATACAGGTGATGCAGTGTTATAGGTGTTACTGGTTTAATTCATTCATTCATAAGCCATGAGGTAAGTCGTCCAGTCTCTGTACTACTGTCTTTCATGGGCTGTGATTACGCCGATTTTTCACTCGCTTTGCAGAGACATTGCTTTTCAAGGTTGAGCAGTCAACTGATGGCCGTGGATTTTTTTTTTTTCAATTTCATTCATTTGTGACAATGTTTAAGGCTTTTTTTTCATGTTTTATCAGACACATTTATTGTACTGTATAAACATGTCCTGTTTGTGGATGGGAGAATTGCTCCTTCAGGAATGAATGGATGCCTTTAACCAACACTGTATCAGTACGTCTTTGTAAATTTATGGGCAATTTGCCCTGTAGTCAACTTGTGAGGTCAAGGTGTAGAGCTGGTCAATCCCCTGGTAAAGATAACATCTAAATTGTCTCAACTTACACAGTGCTTTTGCCTTGAAGTATCAAAGGGCTTTACACTAGATTTATCCATATACACACTCTGACATTTTCACAGAGATGATGGCAGAGCTGCCGTGAAAGGCACTAACCAGACCATTGGGATGAACTCGGGGTTCAGTGTACAGCCCAAGGACACCTTGGCACGCGGAGAGGAGGAACAGGAGGAAGTTACCCCTAAATCAAGATTGTGCTTGAAAATTGGGGCAATGCTACAAAAAATATACTTATGAATAAATAATTAGATAAATGGATAAATAAATAAAATTACCATAAAAAAATTATTATACAGTGTTTGTTATCATTATTATTATTGTTATTAGAAGTAGTAGTATATTATTATTATGTTATATATTCTATTCTATTCTATTCTATTTTTAGTAATGATAAGTTATTATTGATTTAAAAAAAAATACTGACCCGGTATCAAGAAGAAGAAAGAAGATGATTATGATTGTTATTATTGTTGTTGCTGTTGTTGTTTTAAACCAGTTACGTCATGTAAAGTAATGATCATTCCTTGTTGTCATGGTGTCTCCTCCCTTCCATCTCACCAGAAAAGTCCGTGTCCCCTTTAAAAAGACATTCGTGGAAGGCTCAATGCAGAGCGCTGTCCGAAGGAGACAGGATGGGAGGACCGACTGAGCAGGCGGCAGTCAACTCTGCCGGACGCAGAGCCCCGTGGGTGACACGGACCGCGGACACGCGTGTTTCCACAGTGTGAGACGGAGGGAGGGATCACCTCTCTCAGCCGTGAAAACACCGGATGCCTCTCCGATTTTCCCTACGAGACCAAACATGACAACGCAGGTAAGGGGGTGTGGATTGGGGTGGCCTTCAAACGAGATTATAACTCGTGCCAGATTACACACTGACAGTGAAAATGCGTGTGTCGTGAGCCGGGTTGTAATCCACTGTCTGCGCACATTGACTTTCAGACAAGGACAGACAGTCAGACAGACAGACAGACAGACCAGTTGCTGCGCAGTTTAGAAGCAGAAAAGCACCAAGTCTCTCCAACCCTGTCAATCAAAACCCTTTTCCCGCTGAGCAGACGTTGATAACATCATGTTGACATGTCAAATTGCTTCTGCCCTTCCAGCCCCGACCATTCCCCCCTCAGACACATTCAGGGCCTTCTCATACAAGGCAAAAAAAAATTGATTGGGCTGGGTGATACGGGAGATGGACAGACATTATGTTGCTATTTTAATTTGCAATGAAAATCTAAGTATAAGAACTTAATATACTCTGCACCGGTCTAGTTTATCCCCAGCAAAAGGAGTAGTTTCATTTTTTTAAAATACTTGTGAAACGTTGCACTCGAGACTGACCTTTATGTATATTTCATGAATTGCAAGCATTCAAATGCTTTCTTGCTATTTTTGGAGGAAATGTCATTTCATGCATCATTGTAGGTACTGTAGGAATATTTGATAGATATTTGTTGTGCTGTCTTCCATGCAATCCTAAATGGTTATGAAGTTTCTGAAATTCATTTTCTGAGGAAGGATGTGATCTGGATGCAATTGTAAATTGTGGTTCAAAAGTCATGATTTTTGAAAAGAAATTCATTGTAAAAAATAATTTTTAGACAAAATTCATATAATATGTAAGAAGATAAACAGAGAATTTACCATCCTGTTTGCACTGTCAAAATGAGCAGCAAAACTCCAGGTTTTTAGCTAGCAAGAAATTGAGATTGTTTCATTTTTGTGACTGGAGACTCAATGTTTCATGAAAGAGAATATTGTCCATATTATATTACTTAAACTGTAAGCAAAATTAATTGGGTTCTAGGTTCACAGTCTCTGTCAAGATCTACTTATGCAGTAAAAGTTATTGAATTCAGCAAAAGGCACTGGAAGCTTCTCATCAGAATTCAAATAGAAATTGACTGAGAATGTTTTTCATTCTGCTGGGGAAAATGCATTTATTTTTATGTATTATATATCCGATTTTAGATAATGGTATATGTGTAACAAAGATTTAAGTTTCAGTGTTTATTGTAATGTGCACAGTCTGAAAACACAATGGTACACTGAAATTCTTACTTTGCCGTCCGCAGTGCAGCCAGATAAGTGATGCTAAATACATAGATAAATTATAATAATATTCATACTGTTGGAACCAGAAGTAAACAGTGCGGGAAAATGTATACAGTGCACAGAATGTAAACAGTTTTAGAAATGTAAACAATATGAGCAAGACAAAAACAGGTAAAAAGAAAAATCTCCCCTTATCATCAAACGCAGGTGTGAAGGAGACCGTCCCAGTTGGGCCGGTTTTATTATGCTAGAAGGTAGAAGCTGTGGATCAACACTTTAAATGTCATATTGTGAGAAAAAACAGCAACTAAACGAATAATTATATAATTAAATAAGACAAGTAGTGGACCACAGATTTTTTTCTTACCTTATTTCCTAAAATTCAACCATCTCCTTCAATTTTTTTTCCTTTTGTGTTACACACTGAATGAATGAAGTTTAATCTGCCCATTGATTGACTGTGACATTGTTTTACAGGATCAGAAAATGGCACTGACACACATCTGCTACTTCACTTTGTGGATCTGCACTTTGCTCAACACTGGTCTCGGGTGCTCCGAGCGCTGTACCTGCTTAGATAAACACGGTCGTCATTTTGCTTATTGCTCCTCCAGAGACTTGACTGAAATTCCAGCTGGTTTGCCTCCCAATGTTACAACCTTGAGTCTCTCAGCTAACAAGATCACCCTGATTCCATTTGGGAGTTTTGATAATTATACTCAGGTGACGTCACTGTGGATGACTCATAATGAAATTGTGTCCATTGAACTGGGGACCCTTGCTCCTCTGGTTCATTTACGCTATTTTGACATCAGCCACAACAGAATCACAGACTTTCCTTGGGAGGATCTTGAAAATCTCACAGCACTGCAACTGCTGAAGATGAACCACAATGAGATGGTCGGTCTGCCGAGAGATGCCTTATCCAACCTCAAAGACCTGAGATCTCTTCATCTCAGCAATAACAGGTTCTCAACTATAGCTGAGGGTACCTTTGATGAACTCATGTCTTTGTCCCATCTACAAATCTATAACAATCCTTTTGAATGCAACTGCTCTCTTAACTGGCTGAGAGACTGGATTTCCACGACCACCATCTCTGTCTCAGAGAAGGCTATGATTATTTGTGAAAGTCCAGAGGAACTGAAGGGGGAAAAGATAGCAAATATGCCACAGTCAAAGTGCTCAATCCCAACTGTTGCAATCCTAACAGAGCCAAGTGTTCATAACGCATCATTCTATGAGGACAGTGCATTAGTCTTAACGTGTCGCTTCAATGGGAACCCAAAGCCAACGGTAACATGGTATATTCACAACAAAAGCCAAAGACAAAGGGTGAATTTATCATTTACTGACAATGACCCTGCCGAATCAAATAAGGACTCCTCACTGTTTCATAATTCTGCAAGAGTCTATAATAACGGCACTCTAATCATTTCACACCTCAAGAGTCAAGATGGCGGCAACTACAGCTGCAGTGCAGCAAACTCACTGGGCAAAGCTGAGGAATCACTGGTCATCGAAGTGGTGGCTTCACCAAAACCAACACCCATCAAAGAGTGGACCACAACAATCATTTCCATGAAAAAGCAACAAACTATACGCCAACCAGCAAACAAAACATCTGTTTTTGATTCTGTGCATCCCCCTGAACCAAAGGTAAAAGAAGTCATAAAAATCCGGCCCACTTTCACACCCACAAGGGTTCAATCCCAGTTCGTTGATGAAAATCCAATAAATTCCAGTAAGTGTGGCTTGACGGCTAACACAAAATATGTTTCTAGCCACATATTAAACGGTAGCTTAGATGATATCAAGCAGTACACATTTGACTTTGGTGTCATTGCCTTAGGGGTGTCAGAAACAGAAGCGACAGTATGGCTTAACCCTCTCCTAATACCCAAAGACAAGAGCTCCAAGCGGACTGCCACCACTCATGACTCCGAGAGCCTGGACCATATCAGTGACGAGACCGTGAATCCTCCAAGTGCTATTGAAAAAGTCCAGTCAAACAGTTTGTATCTGTGTATAACATCTGACCGCAAACACTCAGCTGTACAGTGGACGAGAATTAAGGAGGGTGTGAACACCTACCCATTTAGTGGTTTGCGACCCGGTACCAATTATTCTTTGTGTTTGACCTATAGTGGGGAGGACTGTGAAGTGCAGGTGCTGTTCACCACCAGGAGAAAGGTCCCCAACCTACTCATCATCATCTCTGTTAGCATCTGCCTCCTCACTGTGTCCACTGTTCCACTTCTAGGTGCCATGTGTTTCCACTTGGTTTACAAATACCGTTGCAAAACCTACAAGATGATACTCAAGGCTAAAGACCAGTACAACATTGAAAAAACCCTTGCCTCCAATCTCAACATCCACCCAAAGCAAATGGAGTCGCAGAGAAAGATTATCAGCCAGCTGGATGAGGAGATGGGAGACACTGAGAGTGTAGATGGGGAGAAAGAAGCAGATACAAAGGAAAGTGTTGTGACTGAGTCCTTCTCTTTGTCTCAATGTAGAAGGAATTCCGACGACTGTGAAGTGGGATCAGAGGTCAGCGACAGGCTCCCTTTAGGAGCAGAAGCTGTGAATATTATAAACAACTACAAATATGTTAATCAGTAACTGTTTTTGACATATTGTCATCTCAAAAAGTGCAATTTTAATTGCCATGGTAAATGTAGGTAAAGCGGCCGCAGTTTCTGTTTGTAACATCAACTGTCGCTCAACTGTCACTTCTCTGTTGCTCTTATGAATGGACTTGATGACTGTGGCTGGTGTGTCAGCTGGTTTTAGAGTACAGTTTGATGTATGGTAATGTTTTCCTTATTTTTTACACCAATGGTAAAATGGTATCACATGCTATAAAAAGAGAGTGCCCTGCTCAAATAAAAAGAAAATGGTGGTAGCCAATTAGGGGACTCAAAGAGAATATTCAAAATTAGCAGGAAATCTACCACTTCTAGTCCCCCGTCCTTGAGCGCTCTCACCATATAAGTGTCTGGCCATAGTTTTATAGTTACCATGGAGACAAAGACCGATATGACATAAAGCTAATTTCAGATTGGATGCAATGTGCAATGTCCCTGTTACTTGGTACCACAGATCACTGGGTCAAAATCTTCTAATGTCTTCGAATCTTCGAAGACATTAGTGTATCAAAGTGGTTCTAGCATAATGATTTTATGCATTTATGCAAGCTACTGAACAGTGACGAGACCACATGATTTCATTGGAACAGACACTGGTCTCAAGTCTGCCCACCAAATGGACAGTACTTTTACAGAGATGTTTGTTTGTTTAGAACATTTCTGTTTCTGTTTGTTAGTAAATGACAGTGACCATGACATAAAATGAGGTGTGGAATTCGCTGAACACGCCCTACAATCAAGTAAGCAAGCTGTGAACTTCATTCCAATAATGAGTATGATGTAATTGCGACAGTGAGAGAATATTCGTGTTTTTTCTGAGTCAAGTAGCCGCATCCTTTATCACAGAAACTCACTGAATTATTGCAGAATAAATGTGAAATCTGTTTTGTCTCAAAGATTCAGCCATTATATTGTGAACTGCTGTGACCTAAATATCTCTAAAATAACTGTTATTGTGCTGTATCAAAGTGAATAAACTCTCGGCCTGGTAAAATGTGGTTAAGTAATATCCTTTCCTGACGTGTATAACATTAAAAATACCATCAGTGTGAAAGAAACAGGTATTTTGAAATCTGGTCTTGTGTCACTCCTGTAGTTTCTCAATGTGTGTGTGTGTGTGTGTGTGTGTGTGTGTAGATAAACTGCATGTTGATTCTGTGAATCTCACTGTGCTGTGCCTGACTTAGTGCATTTTTGTGTGTCTATGAATAACAAGATCTGTCTGTATCTGTTGTGTTTGTTTGTGATACAGAAATGGTATGATTTCATCAAAGTGTTTCAGTATGATTTACCAGTTAATCCTTCGTGCCTCAATAAAGGAGTTCTGACTGACTGATCATGTTATCTCGCTCTTCTCCCTCAGCACATCAAGAACCATTTATAAATGATCAATAATAATTTCATCTGCTGTATCTTCTACCTGACAATGCGCTGCTGCTAACATGCAGACAATATCCTTATGCAAATTATTTAAATGTAGTGTCCTGGCTTGATATTAATCCAGTGATTGTTATAAGATCACTAAATACATTCACTGACTGATAATTGATTGATTGTTTGTCTTATTGATTGATTGATCAAGTAATCAATCAATTGATTGGTTGATTTGTAATGAATTATGATGAATCAATAATGAATCTGGAAATGACGTGGTATTTTACAAATGAACTCAAGTTTAACAATGTCCTGTCCATAAAATCTGCTTTGATATTATTTATTTCATATTATATTTGAATTAAGACTCTGAGGAAAAAAGTGGGTTCATTTAAAATTATGCATAGAGGGTTCACATGTTGACAGTGTGAGCGCAGTCTGCAAAGGAATCAAAAACTGAGCCCGAAAGCGATTTGAAAAGAGGTGGGCGATTGTGTGAAGACTGGAAGGGAAGAGACCAAGGTCAAAAGGAGTCAAACTATTTCTAACAGATGGTGAGAGTGACGAAGTTGGTGAATACCACTTTTAATATGCCAAGCATACGAACATATTAGTGTGTCTGTGAGTGTGTGTGTGTGTGTGTGTGTGTGTGTGTGTGTGTGTGTGTGTGTGTGTGTGTGCGTGAATACAAACATACATACTTACATACACACACACACACATGTATACATAGATAATATAAAGATATGCATATGAACATGTGTGTGTGTGTGTATACGTCACCAAAAAAAAAACATCGGAATTAATAATAATTCTCGGAAGTGTTTCCTTTATATAAATATATATAAGGGTTTAAAAGAGGAGGTTCAAACAATATGCCAGCTATATCTTTGACCATTTTTTGATTTGTGTTGTTTGTAGTAAGGCTTTGTCTTCGTGACCAGTGTAAGGTTTTCTTGTTACAAGAGAGTGTCTGCAGTTAGCTTGAATAAGCATATTAAGCCCAGCCAGCCAAACCTGCAGACAGAGAGCAGGGTCCAAATATTGGTTTACTTGTGAGTGACTTGACTGTCAATATCAGGTCATGTGGTACATTCATCCTGTTTCTCTACACTTGTAAATTACGTTTTTTTCTTTTGTTTCATGCTTTTGGAATCATTAGTGAGATGAAGACACTGTTTTCACCCTGGACAACAATGATAAGGATATTTTTCATACATTCAAAGAAACCTTTTCTGAATACTTTTTCGGCTGGAAGCACAAAGAACTGAGAACATTTCACAGATTGTGTCAGCATGGTTGTATTCATTCTGCCATTACTCATAGCCTGATCCTACCATTACACTCATTAATCAAGATGGACATTGTGCTTGTCAGTAGGCTGGGATTGTGAAGCCTGTACACAACTGCATAATACTCTCCAAACTGTGTTTGCAAAAGTCTGAAAGTTTTACTTTTGTTGATTTAGTCCATATTTAATCCTCTATTCAGAAATTGTTTGCTGCCTTGGGTACGGTGCATTGTAAAATGCCTGCATCAGATGGTTTGGGGAGGAAAGTATTTCTGCCTTTGTATTTGTGTGTATTCCACAATGTGCTGAGTGCACAAGTCACAAGAAAGCAAACACATTCCATAGGCTGCCACTCATTACATAGGAGGCAGATTTCTCTCCCAACACCTTTATTGAAAATGAAGTGAGGAAACACTGGCACATTAGTGTCATAATTAGCACACAACAACACTATTTTGAGTAAAAGCATATGCCACCTACAGTGGGAGTCAGGTGTTGTTCCCCACAGAAAAGTTGTACTGTCAGCTTTTGATTAGTCTTTGTTTGATTTTGTCACCTACCTGAACACCAGATGACAATCTAAAACCAGTATTCAGTGTCAAACCAATCATTGTAGTGCTTGTCTGGATAAAGTTAACAACGACAATGCTGCAGTTGATTTTTGCGGCACTAGCAGGACAGTAAGAATGTCAATATGATAGGACCGAAAGCATGAGCTTAATCATCTCCACTGAAACAGCTACAATAACAACGCTGCTCTCAAAAGTTTTTCCCTCTCTCAGCAGTAAACTTGGTTGTAAGTTCAGTGTTGTTGCAGCGACTAGGCATCCAGCAAATTCAGTGTTGATCTGGTGACATAACTGTTGTCTGTCTGTCTGAAATAGATATGGGTGATTATCTAGCACCACAATGATTAAAGACTGGTTAAAGTCGGCAATAAGAAATAAGATTTAAATACGATTTCTTTTCTCGTTTTGAATTCCTTCAGGGTTTTTTTTAAGTATCTAAAAGTAGCATTCAACTTCCATCTTTCCTCATGTGACAGCAGATATTTGAGAACCGTTAGTTTTAGTGTTATCAAAATATTGGGGTTGTATTTAAAAATGTGGCTTTTCACACATGACCGTTTTTAGTAAATGTATTATTCCACTTATTTCCCCACAATTTTCTGCACTCTTGCTACTTTTCATTCAAACTCTGTGTACGTGTGTAAGAAAAGCAAAATTAAAGGCTGGATGGAAATCAAAGATGGCTCTACCATCCTCCAAGCCTAACGAGGGAAAGGTGTGTTTCCACAAGCATGAAATTGCCACGTCTTATAGGAGGTGTCTCTGGATGACATGCATTGATGTCACTTCCTGCACAGTCTACCCATGACAACTAAGTCCTTGTCATCTTTCTTCCCATTGAAAGACAATTGATGGAACTATCAACAACAGCCAAATGGAAGTGTTTTACTGTCTTGTGGGTTAGTCTGGTAGGGTCTCATAGGGATTATGAATATGGGAAATATCACTATGAAATGCATTGCAGCTCAGTATGTTATTTTATGGAACATACATTTAGACATGTTTTTCTTAATAGGAAAGTCTTTGGTTCAATAAACAGATTAAGTGGTTGCTCTGAAGGCATGCTCAAGTTTAAAATATGAACACATCGCATTACAAGTAGAAAGTCTGATTTTATTTTGAACTATACGGCTGACCTTACTTAAGTGATCTCAGTCAGTTTTATCTTGATTAGTCTGGTTCTCTGTAGACTGGAGAGACTCTGCACTCTGCATGCTGCTCTCCTTCACGCTGCCCATCTTGGAGCTACGCTTTGGGGTTCCGTTTAGCATGCTGTCAGTGGCCTGCAGTGTCTGGAAGTGCTTCCTGGAACCCAGCAGTGATGGGTTATTGACCAGTGTATAGATCAACAGCCAACGAGAGCGAATTCTCTTGCTCCTGAAAGCCTTGCTCTGCCGATTCTCCTGGATCCCTGAAAGCATGGAGGAGCAGGCTGTCAAGAGAGAAGGAGAAGATCCAGGATAGATACTGCCACTTTCATGCAGGCATTAAACAATTTGATTTTTTATGCTGCTTTTCTATCATATAAATGTGTTTAATCTATGCTTAAATCATGATATCACATGTGTACTTTGCATGCTTTTTCATGTTCAGTTACAGGTAAGAAATAATTTAATGTACTATTGAATCCAGATTAGCCTTTTAAAGGCAAGATAAGAACTTTTTGTTTTTAAGGGGAGGGGTTTAAAAAAGGGGGTTGCCTGGCAAAAGGCTTCACTGCTTCTTTCACTTAATCAGTACTTGCTGAAAATTATATTTCTGGTCTTTACATTATTGAGAGTAGAGAAAGTACACAAATGACAGGGCTTGTCATTTGTATACTGTCCCTCATGTCAGTGAGGGCAGTGAAACTGAAGATGCCAGGAGTTCTTTGTGTAGTTTGGCGTCTTTACATGCTGAGAAGGAAAATTCTCCATTAAAAATTCATGTTGATCCGAGACTAATATGAGCTGGAAAAATCATAAATGATGTTTGTGTGGTGGTAGTGGTATGATATACCACAGTCTAATGCTACACTAAATATTTGCTGGAATCCTGCTACTGACCAAAGACCAGACAAATCTACTGTTGTCACTGTGTGTGTGTGTGTGTGTGCGTGCGTGCGTGCGCGTGTGTGTGCGTGTGTGCATGTGTGTGTGTGCGTGTGTGTGTGTACCTTCTTCTGCATCTTTGATTTTCTGTCCCACCCTGCCACCTTCCACCATCATGTCCAATAGAAGCCCACAAAAAGCCTTCATCACTGGATGAGTCTGACTGACCTCCACTTTCAGAAAGTGGGTATAGTAGCGGTAGGCTGGAAGGAGTTAAAGATCACAGGTTATTCAGTCACACTAAAACCATGGAAAATAGCTTCACCCCTCACCAGTAGCTCTCTATAAAAAATATAACCATTTAAATAATCATGAAAATTTTGAATCTTTTGGAAGGAGTACTATCATTCATGCATCGTTGTCATATATTTGCATCGAATTATCCAATTTGTCATAACATGTATCCCAGTCAGGAAAAATAAATGGCATTCAAAAGTCAATGACACACCACTAAAAAAATGTGATTTTCATCAACCCAACAAACGTCCAAATGAAGTAAACAATGTTGTGCAAAAAGGGCATGCCATCAATATCTTCGCCCTCTATGTATGTAGCACAGAATATTCTTACATATTTGGGTTTTTTTTTATGTTAACAAAGGCATAAAGTGATAAAGAAGTCAAAATGATCAAATAATGATAATCAGAAGTGATAGATGTTATGTTTGATCACACACAAGTATATTAGCAAACATTAATATGAATCATTTCAGTGTTTGGCAAACTCACTTGATTTTTTTAAAATAAAATTACATTGGGTTTTTCATTCATTTGAGCAAGTCACCTGAGGAGATGAGTGTCAAACATGTGGTACTAATTCTTCTGCAGTCCAAAACCCACAAATCTTACCTGGATCATAGGACTCTGAGGTGCGGTGCAGGAGACTAACATCAATACGACCAAGATGGACAATGTTGTATAGAGCAGTTATCACTATCCTCCAAATGGCAACTATTAATCCCACCACCATGTTAACGAGGAACAGCAGGTATGTCAGAAAGAACAAACTCTCTCTGCAAATAAAAAAACACAAATATTTCAAGGAACATACCAACCTTTTTGGAAATGCACCTATTTCCATTGATCACTCCCCCCCTTTCCTCTATGTTTGAGCATTATCTGCAATTACTGGTTAACTGAGTACAATGAATGGGAGCCAATGGTAAATGATAGATCTTTATTAGAACATTTAATGAGTAATTATTATAGCATTTAAGTTTCTTTCTCTACATACTTGTTTTTCAGGTCTCTGGTCCCAGCTTCCTTTTTGATGAAGCCAATCTTGGCTATTGCGTGTTGTAGCACTGTAACCAGTATTAGAGTGACCCAGGCTGGCCTGAGGTGTCATTGATTGGCAAAAACAAATGAACCAGTTGTATTAATTGTTATAAAATATAAAGTAAAGCTGCAAAAAATATACAAATACACATTGCTTACTCACCAGGCCTTTCCTGCTACTTCAAATACGATAAGGTTACGTCCATAAAATACAGGGATAATGACCAAGAACACTAAGAACACAAAGCAGATGAAGAACACAACTGTCTGGATGACCATCCCTGCCAAGAAAAAAGAAAGGCACCATTCAAAACATCACATAAGAAACTTATTGCAACGATGTAGTATTTCTTTTTCTCTCTTATAAACACATTCCGCTACGTTAAAGAAAATCTCATCGGAACTTCATGAAAGTTCTTCATTTGAAAAATTTTAAAGGTCCTTCATTTTAAGTGTATATGAATGTTTTAAGCAGCTACAGGCTTATCTCCTAACTGTGTGTCTGGGCCACAATCCTTGAATTCCTTGTTCGTGATCAGCTGCAGGTTGTTGTTTTTCTTTTACAGTAATACAATTGTATCTGTTTGTCGTTCTGTTTCTTCAAAAGTTTTTTTTTATTTTTTTAAATTTCAATGATTTTATCAATTCCATAGATAATGAGCATTGTGCAGTCCTTTTTTATCGAACCTCTCCATGGTATTTGATACAGTGAACTATACACTGCTACTGAGTAGCCAAGCTAAAACAGGTCTTTCACTAGGAACTGTACATTTGTTTCAAAACTACTTAACACACGAAACACAGTCCATGCTGACCGATGCCTATGACAGTGAGACACTTCAGGAAATACAAGAAATGCTTCAGGGTAAAGTCCAAGCATCGACCCTTTTTATTCTCTATAGTGAAGATATAGGAAATATTGATAAAGCTTATATCAATAATTTTGACCGTAATGCATCTTATGTCTGAATTTAGTTTTTATGTTGATGACACTGAGATGGACTACTCAGGCCCCCACTCACAATTTTGACACTAGCTTTTAATTGTGTTCAGCTGAACTTTTATTATTTAAAACTGATTTTAAATACAGACAAAAATAAATTGTGTTTGTAATGGATTTAATTTGTATTTGTAAAGTTATCTTAGGGCTCTTTGGAACCACCTCGTAATTATAGCTCAATGGGAAAAGTTTCTGTTCTCTGCCGGATACTGATGTCTGGTCATTTCATTTTTTTTTTTGCTTTGCGTTTATCATTGAATTTATGTGTAATTTCTATATCATGGTTAGCATGTTAAGCTAGCAATAGCTCGATGCTTAGCATTAGAGCACAACAATTCGTAGTTTTTAGAGGTGAAAAAGGTAAAACTGGTTTGGTTTGGTGTTGTTTCCAGTTCTTTGACAATGCATGTCTCATCTCAGAGCATGTAAACTTTAGATGCTCTCAATACTGTGTACGATGGGGCATTGAGGTTCATCATCAACTTGAGATATCTCACTCATCACTGTGGGCTCTGTGACAGTGTTGGATGGTCCTCATTGTCTACATGTAGACTAAAGTATTGGGGGATATCTAATTATCAGGTCATTCTCTGTCTTTTTCCTGCCTACCTTCTCACCCTAATCAGTGATAGGAGCTTTGGAACCTATGGACTTCATTCCACGGATGTTTTCTCGCTGTCTGTCCTAATGGTCAGAATTCGACTGGGAAAAAGGCATTGGTATTTCCTGCTCCCCTTGTCTGAACTACATAAACATCTGAAACCCAAAGGCTTAGTTTCATTAGATGCTTTTAAGAGAATGCTGGATGACTTGGAGACAAACACATCTGTTAGTAAATGTTCACCTGGATTTATGGGGGGTTTATGATTGTGATCCGTAAATCTGGTTATTTTATTATTTTATGTTTTTATACAGTGTATATGGCTACTGATTGACCATCTGTATCTTTGTTGTAACTTTGTTAATTGTGCTGCTGCTGGTCTAGATCAAGACATTATTGAACAATATATTTTTAATCCCAATGTGGTTTTCCTTTTTAAATAAAGGTTAAAAGGGAAAAAAATACTACTGTCTAAAATCAGTGACAACATTGACAAAGTCAGTGACAATGTCGGCCATATTACTGGAGCTATTTTCCATTAATTTTTAAATGTTGATATTTTTCAGTGTTTCCATCTTTACCAATACTGATGATTGCAGCCTGGTATCCCGTCAAGCCCATCCAACACACAACGCCAGGTTTTGATGGCCGCAGACTCTTCTGGCTGTGGTAAAGGTTGTATATTTCTCCCTTGTACAGTCCTCTGAGGTTTGACCTGGTATTAAAAGAAATGAAGAATAATGGGAGGGGTCATTTTGTACAATCCCTGGCTGTATCAAGAGACTACTGTCAGATCTGCCTGGTGAACTAGCATTCATTAGGTTTACTTGCTTTTTATTTTTGATTAGAACAAAGAATATTACATGGCAGGCATGTTAACATATACTTTTTAAATACACTGGTGTGCGATATAATATATGTGTCAGAATATGGTCAAGCTCTGGTAATGTTTGCCTGTTTTGTTCTTCAATGAGTTTAAAATCCTATGTCGGTCATTTATTCCTTGTTATACATATTTCATTATGATGATAACACCTTGATATTAGACTAGGTCAAGTTCAGCAGATGTTAATAAATCTTTTCAATCTCACAATCTCACAATTCTAGTACTATGAAAAAAACATGTTTTCTGTTTTTTTGGAGAAGTAAAACCTACAAGCACAGACCATTATGCTACCTCACATTTTCTTTTCCATCTCAAGCACTGGCTTACTAGACAGAATATCGTTCTCTGGTCACCAGTTTAAAACAAACAACGTGTGTGGTTTGTGAAATTTTGTTCACCCTTTCGAACTCACCTGTGAAGAACCAAGGACCTCATAAGCATGGCGAGGCTGATCATGCAGGACATGGTCATGGCACAGAGGTAGCAAACTGGCAAACATCAGAAAGCACAGAAAAAAAATGTGTGCCTTGTCATTTAAAGATGTATCCTTAACTCATAAAAGGGGACTACACGGCCACAAACCTTCTAGCAGCCAAGTGTAGAAAGTTACGATTTTGACAACCTCCATTCTGTCGTCTGATAGAATGATGCCGAACCCCAGTAGGAGAAAGGCAATGTTCTCATCAATACCAGCACGGACAATATGAAGTGTAGGGACAACCAGCACAACTAGCAACAATGCTGTCTGAAAGACAAAGATCATATACCTTGCCAACGAGCAAATGTGGAGATGTTTCATGGCATGTTTTTTTTAGGCAACTTACATGGTAAATTGCCACAAGGGCTACAAACGCTGATACAGCCAGCTTTAGAGGGAAACGGAACACTGAAAGACAAAAGGGGTCATTACTGTATGAGGGTCCAAGTTCAGAACCAATTTAGTCATTGGTCTACAGTATATATAGATACAAATACTGACAACAATCGGTGCTGAATTTCTGTTAAAAAAGACAAGCACTTGATGACACAGTCCGTCTACTCACCTTTTTCTGGTAAATAAATATAACTCTTAGGGACCTCCAATAACCTCTCTGCTAGTGTCAGTTTTTCTAAAGTGGACGTACTATAGAATTTCAAGACAAAAAAACAGTTCTGTGTCAAATGTTATGCATTTTATGTAGCATCAACATACTTACAATTTCTTCTTAACTTACAGACAAGCAAAAAAAAAATAACGAATAGCTGAGCAGTGCAGAGTTTTCTATGAAGTACCATAATCCTCTACACAGGACTCATTTTAAACATTGACAATGTGATTTTTGTTGAAAAATCTAACACATCAGTAAAACACATTCCTAGTTTGCAGAGATTGCCAAGATTTTAATGATATAACCATTAAATAATTTTAATTGAAATATTAAGTTGGGACTGATATTTAGAGAAAAGATTGAGCATTGAGACTTTACTCTCTTTTGATTAAATTGAGTTTGTTTTTCCCAACATAAACACAAAATAAGTATACCAGTTAGTTTAAAGTTTCACTGGTCTATAAAGAATTTGACTTTGAAAATATCCATATGTCATCATATAAGATGCTGCTCAAAGTATTATCAGCCCAACTGAATGTTGTGTCTCCAGTCACCTGGTAGCAGAGGGCCTTTTCTTGAGAAGTGACTTCACGTAGTCATTGTAGTAGCTACTGTCAAGGTCCTGTGCACAAAATAATCATTCAAAACCAACCATGTCAAAAATATAAATTAATCATGTCATCTAGATAAGGAAAGGACAACTGTCACTGATTAATAGCTTGCATATGATATCGGCTAAGGGTTATTATTATGGAATTTTTCAACAGAGATACAATAAATATTCAAAATGTGCATACTTCTAAGGATAATCCATCAGGAGACATTGATTACATGCTTCAGAGTGATGCTCATATATACAGCTATGTGTTGGAGCAGGTGTTGAAAAAGATAGGCATTGATCTGCATTGTGTGGATTTATCAGCTATCCTAAGGCATTAAGACAATCTTTCAAGATATGAAACTGAAAGAAATGTATTCATTTCCCAGTTGTTGTCAGACCATGATTCCTGAGCTCTCCATGGTATTGAAAAATAGCAATTTTAGACACTTGGTTGGGTAAATATGTCTTAAATATTGTGTATAAGTGGGTTGTCTCAATAATTTCAGTGATCTTGCTTCACAGTGAAATATCAGTCATTTCGATAACTGTCAATTACCAGCAGCCAACATAGGGAAGGGGATCCTAGGTCAAAAAGCACCATAGATACAGCTGAGAAAAAAAACTGTTGTGCATTTGGAAAAGAAAAAACAACAACAAAAAATTCGCCTAATCTTTAGAATGGTGAATTCAAACCAGTGGATTGTGTACTCAATTGTTACGATACAGTTATCAGGGTTTTGATTTGTTTAAATTCATTTCCAACCTGTAGCGCAGCAAGATATTGGGCTCACTTTCGGAGTTATATTTCAGCTCGAAATTTCATAAGAAAGAAAAAATTAAATTGTTTGTCATCAAAGATCCAATAACTTTGTTTTTTTTTTCAAATTCTGCATCAACTCCTTTCTCACCTCGTCAGTCTTTGGTCCTTTGACAAACAGCAAGGGAAACTGGATGCAGAGATAAGCGAGGCTGGCCATCTGAGGCAGACTTGCAAGAAGGGCGTAAAACTTGTAGATCTACAAAGAAATGTCATTAAAAAAACCTTAATTGCCACAGCAAAGTGTATTGAACAGCTAACTCCAGTTGCTCACTCAAAGGAAAAGCTGCCGGCAGCAGCTTTTGCAAAAAAATGTTAAATGTATTGATGACTATTTCTTGTTCTTTGTATTTTGTTCAGCTTCAAAGGCAGCTTTAGAGGAAAGCCAAAAATATATGAGACAAAAGGGGTCATTATCTGTGAGACAGACAAAGAGGGCCTTTTGTCTACAATTTTAATTGAAATTGCTTACATACTGAAAAGAGCTTAGAAAAATGAAGGGGATTAGTTGCGAAGTAAGGAAACAAGTTGGATCACTCACTTCAGCTGCTGTTACATTGCTGCAGTTGCCTTTTTTGGAGGAGCTTATCAGGGAAGGGCGTAGGTTATGGCCTTGATTTGGTGTGAACCAATGAACCAAACTATAATAAACTAACCTCGAGTTCTGATTGGGCCGAAATAACAAAACGCAATACTTCGTTATGGGTAATCTCTCCTGATTACCCATTTTTCAGATGAAAGATTCACATTTTCATTTGACAGTCCGAATTTCTTTTTTAGAACCACGATAAAAATCACAAGACTTAAAAAATTGTCTGACATTAGCCACATGGTTTATAATTTAAAATAACAAAAGTCAGAAGTAATCAATTCAATCCTTGGCATTATATTTTGCTAAGTACTGCTTTGGGGTTGTTGTACATAGCCAAACCTCATGTTACACTAGAACTGAAGAAAAAAAAAAAAAATCAAAACAGATTTATTTCTTTCTCTCACATCGATTATTACTCTGGAGTCTTGCAATCACTGCGACAGAAGATAAGCACCTTGAGCCCTACCGAAAGTTGCAGTTTACTCAATTTAGAACCTACATTACGGTAGTTAAAAATACTGACAAAGACTACTTAATAAGTCAAAGTCAGCTTAATTGTCAATTTCTCTGCATTTACTGGATATACAGAGGAATCAAGAAGATATTTCTCACAATCCCACACCAAACCGATAACCCAATTAAAATCCTTGCAGTTGATTTAAAAAAAAGAGATATTAGAAGCTTCCAAATTTGCAAAAATGATAAAATGTGAACATCCCACCTCTGGAGTTTTTGGACAGTCAACTTTCTGCCACAGCAAAACACCAAAGTGACTGAAGGAGAGCAGTGTTCCGAACACATAGCCTGCTTTGTGTTGTAAAGTTCCACACACCATCAGAGGATAGTACAGAATTGGATAGTAGAAGATAGCGATTATCTTCATAAACTCTAAAAAGGAAAAGATGAATAAATTATAGATAATTAGATCAGTGTTTCTTAGAGTACAGCCTATGTTCTTTCCTTGGCTTAGGTGAATGAATGCAGCATTGCACAAGCCTCTAATTAAAAATCCTGCTCAGTTTCAGGCCAAGGCTTTCCACCATGAGGCCTGGGATGAATATGGTGTAACTAAAAGGGCTTTGCATATTCCCACCCCAGCAAGCTGATGAGGTTCTCATACTTTTGGGTGTCTGTGATGTTAGAATTATTTACTATATAGGAAACTAAGTGTCAAATTCTATTTCCAAAAAATGCCAGAATATTTCTTACATCCCAAAAGAACAATTTTATGACAAAGAGTTAGAATTAGCAATTGAGGTTGGCCAAAATAAAGTGAAAACAATTGTAGTATTGCTGTAATATAAACTGACCCTTTTTTCTCTGTGAATCTTATTACACTTTGCTCCCTTTACCGAAAGCACTTTATCACAGTTATTCTTTTCTCGTATTCTAATGTCTATCTTCCCATTTTCTTTTAATATTTCAGCTATGACAAACCCCAACACAAAGTAAGCGGTACATTGAAATATTCACCTTTCATGTTTTCTGGAGTGTCTTTAGAGAAAGGGAGCGGGTCTGGAGCAATCACAAGCATTGCCAGCTTGCTGAATAGTAGTCCAAAAACAGCCATGACAAGGCCTTTTTTCTGGGTTTGATCCAGGAAGTTGGCAGGACTGTGAGATCATAAAGAAACACTCGGATTATGTGCAAAACATATTATGGTAAGCCATTATTTAACTCTGCAATTTAAATTCACCTGAAGATACTGGAGGATCCTCTCGTAAATCCTTGGCAGAGTTTATTTTTTCTGATGAGAGTTGTCAGGATTAGCATGGTCACTAGCTAGAGGGAATAAGAACATTTTTATTGTGATAGTCTGAACAGACTTGGCTAAATGTGTTTCTATAATGCTGGTAGAGGGTGGACGTAGGCATTTTAAGTGTCTCCTTTTAAAGCAAACTAATTAATTTACAAGATCACAAAGTCCTGTGGACGATGCATTTTTTCTGTCTATTGTAAATCCTTGTAAAAACAACATTTGTCCCACAACTAAAAAGCAATAACAATAGCACCTACCCACACATTATTATGATCTGTACCTTTAAACATATATAGTGGAGGATATACTCTTTCTTTTCAAAGCATAAATTGATTTAATTTAAATTGATGGAATGCATGAATGAAAGCTACTTTTTTGGCTTATCTGCAAGTTTCATTTGCCCATTAAAATAATGTAACTTTAAAAAACAACAACACAAAGGAGCTCTGTAGATGCAGCGAGCAGCCTTGATCATTCTTGAGCACATATTTTCAGGATGAGATCAGCTTAAGCATCCACAGTTTTTATCTGGGTTTTTCCGTAGTGATTTGGTCAGACTCAGCTGTCACAGTATATTACAAGTCAAATAAAACTGGGGCATTACGTACAATTAAACTGTTTATTTTCCTATGAAGGCAGAGCTTCCCTTTTTATACAGTTGAAGGCAAAATGATGGAAAAATCATTATATTCCATTTCCTAAGCCATAGGTCCATTCATACATATATTGAACATTGATAAGGGCTTCATGTGTTTTCAGAAAATATACTAATGTGTCAGTGTTGCTATTTCAGACTACAACTACACTGCTAGTGCTAATTCGACTGTAATGAGCTTTTCCATTTACTTCAAATCATGCTTGTTGAAATGGTACTCGGAGCTGAATTGAAAAACACTGCTAAAAAAAACAGAGGAAGAAATGGTGTACAAATATACAAAACTTTCCTTTCTTGGTAAAAAGTTTCCTTTCAGGAGTTATTTTTCGACTCATTGGGTAGTTGGATTAAACTTACTGATATCTGCATTCAAAAGGATCCATCAGGAATTGTACATACTTCCATTTTAGACTCATGCTTTCGGTGCAACCACCATGTTTCTGTCAAGTAACTAATTGCCTTGATGAGTAGATATACTGACAAACCTGAAAAGTCCACCTCTCGTTGGCATCTACCCATTCCTGGTAGTCTTAGAAGCCAACCATCTTGGAACATTTATTTTCTTAATGTTACGCTGTTTTCTTTATCACAAGTTATCGGGGTGTGAGCCTACCATGTATGTTACAGTCCCATGCTGGTGCTCTCTGTCGAAGAACTGCAGCAATGATCTTCTATTGGAATAGGAAACTGGTTTATTTTGTCCTACAAATGTATAAGTATATTTTTTGGCATCCTAAAGGACACTCTGGAATTAATCAAATACTTAACCCTTTCGTCTCATTTCACCCCTGCACATTCTCTGTTACCAACACTGATATGGGCTGAGTGCATGCTCGGGCTAGTTATTGTTGGTGCCTTTGGGAAAGTCAAGCTAGCTGAGGCGTGGTCTCCACCACACCTCTCAAAGTATTGTAAGTGATTGTCAGTATCTTTGGATCCATTTGTTTAGGATGGCCGTTCAGGTGTATACATTAGCAAACATCACAGCTTTACGATGTGCCACATTAAATTCAACAGTTGGGACAGTTCCATGTACCAGACAAAATCAAAAGTTTTTAGAAAAATACTTTTCTAGAAAATTTCTATTTTTTAGAAAAACACCAACTTCAGGCAAAATATTTGTCTGAATCTGGAAATTGTACCCTGAGATATCAGCAGACCATTTATTAATCATGTTTTTAAGTCTTGCCAAGACCCCAAATGTACAATGGTTAAACCCATCTTTCTTTCTCTGAGTATCCTGCAAAGATATTCACAGCATAGTGTCGCCATACGTGCAAGACCGACATTGCTGCATCCAATTGAAATTAGCAATGCCAGTGTAGAACTGTAAAACACTTTATAAACTCATGTAGAAGTTTATACAATGAGAATGGAAGGAAACCATTTTCATAGCATCAACACTATAAACTCCTTATCCCCCTGGAATGTATTTTATCCTTGTTTTAATTACCGTCTTCTTGTAATAAGTATCCAGCATGCCCAGTTAATTGTTGAGGTTCCAGATACATAAACTAGAGAACCTATTTGCCGGATTAACAATGAGAGCATGGTCTCCAATTGTACAGGTCCCATCATCTCAACCCCGGTACCAATCTCTAATCTCATCATTATGGGCTGGTGTGTCGGATTATAGATTTGCACAGTGTGTGACATTGTATGCATATATGGCTGTGTTTGACTCTTTTGCTGAACTTTCCTTGAGAGGGGCATGAAAATGATAAAAATTGCAGTTATAATGAAACCATTCAAGATCATTGATGGCCATATTTGGTTTTATGACAATGCTATACCCAGTATGTAAATTGTATGTTTACAGACTGCAAAGCTTTGATTTCACATATAATTGTAAGAGTTATGGATCACTTGTTCTGTGCATTTGTGTAAATCTATCCACCACAGTAGATCAAAGAAATACTTTTTTCTTAGTTTTCACAAACTGTTGTGTTTTTTTTTCTTTTCGCTGAGACATTACAGAGAATTCTTTTCCCGCCGACATTTGAATATCACAAAGCTTAAAAACTTCAGGGCTGTGCTCACACATGAATACACAACAAGCATTGTACAGAAGTGTTCCATTCATACATGAATGCAAAATATTGTCTTTGCTCTGACACAAATTTACCAATATCTATTTATTAAAGCTCAGTACTTACAGATATTGAAAGTATGCATATGTGGAAGAGCTTGTCATCTGCTATGGGATCACATGGTAAAGTAACTCTGAGCAGGGAAGGATACAATATATTAGACAATACTTTTGCAAGGCCAAATTAATTCCTCAAATAGTACTCTCCTTATGAAATACTATCACTAAAGACATAGAAAAAGAACAAAAATGTGAGTTGAGATCTAAAGCATTTCAAGGCACTGTTTTCTACACACAATTATAGCAATTATGTTCAAGAGGAAGATAATATGATCTACATCAGTTTGAATTTATTTATTTAGTTTCAGATTTGTTAATGCTCTGCTGATATTAATCTATAATTTACCTGCAATTACTTTGATAAAAAATCCAAATAAAAATGGTAATCTGATTGTTTGCTAAACAACAAACTAATACCTTCAAATGCGCAATATTCATTTCTAAAACAGTTGAATGGATATCAGAAATGTTTATACTTACTCTTTGGGAGGTGTTGTGGGCTCAGCATTATTTGAGTACCAGTCTGAATAGTCATAGTAGGAATACTGAAAAGGTTCAACTTCAACCTTGCTCTGATTCATTGCACTCGTTTGATCAAATCGAACAGGCAAAGCCAAATAAAATCTCCCACGAATCCTGATTCAGACAGGTAACCTGCCCCGGTGATCTGCTGGTCCTGATATGTTTTAGGACTGTTATGCCCAAATGTCCTGCATTCCAGTCCAACTAAGAACCAAACACAGCAGATTACCAGCGTCACAGAGGGGGGTGAGGGAGGGAGAGAGGCTCAATAATGCAGTGAATTCAAGAGAAATAGCGGAACAGTTTGACCTTAAATGACCTCTGGCACTTGGATTAATTGATATTACTTATGCTGTCACTATATTATCAATGAAGAGATGAGTCATAGTTCTCGATGTGACTAAAATAATGCCAACGTTTCAGGCATTCAGTTCGATGCTAGAAAATTTTCTTTGCATTTATGAGGTGAAGGTATTCTTCAGAGGTATTCTCTGTAATACATTTGATACATATTTGAAACTCAGCTTCCAAACTAGACATCTGAAACTAGTTAGTACTCTTGCGGTAACTAATCCAAAGCCACACCATATGCCACAAGATCACCTCAAGCTACTGTTGATGCTTGTACTGGAAATTATAACGAAGAAAAGAACACACAAATGATAGACTTTGGACAATTTACAGGGAGTTTATTGAAATCAAGATTTCAGGATAAGGCGTTTTAATGTTTTTGCGATACTTTCTCCTAAACTAGTGTGGTGCACCACAGTGAAGTTTAATTGTGTTCTTGTTGAGATTAGGCAATGTCATTTTTGTGCTGCAACGTGACATTAACCTGTTTTCCTACCTCAGCCTGTTACTTAAGATGTTAATCTTATAATAAGATGAAAATATCTCGTTTATACAGAGGAAACCTTTGTGTGAAAAAAAGCTTAGAAAAGGCCAACATGCGTGTTGATATTGGACACATGAGAGAAAGTCTAAATAAAACATTTCTATTTAATTCCAAAACAGAATAAGTAAAAAAACAGCAACTATATTAAAATAAAAAGAAATAAACAAAAGGTATTTAGTGAAGTTAAAAGAAATGCCTGCTGTCCAGGGTTGCCATCGATTTACGGTAATTGTAAGAGAACAAAAAACCTGGAACTTGATTAAGATGGCTTTAACCATCCAATTGTATTGTGCATTTTGTGCATCACATGTAATATTTTTAGCCAAATGTCCATTGGTCCATTTCCATTTGTCTTACTATTCATTGAAAAACTGACAAGTGTGCAGTGAAATAAGAGAACTTTCACAGTCTAAATCTGGATGTGTAAGTTCACTCATATGACAGAGGCAGTGGGGGCCCCGGCTGATCTGATCTCAGGATTTTCGGATGGTGAAGGGCATAGCATGTAAAAATGCTTCAACACAAAACGACAATACACATGATACGGCAAATCCACTGATGGCTTTTCTAGGCAAAATAACACAGGTCTTGCTTTGTCTCCACTTATATACACTTCTTCATTTGCCCATGATGAAATACAGTACATAGACTATTCATGTCAGCTTCTTATGCTTGTATCCAAAAAAAGCAAAAGCCATTGTTAAGTGGGTAATCTTATGTGTATTTCAACAGCCGGTTGCATGATTCACTTTACTAACAGCATTATCAAGTGAATTAATGGAAACAGCCTAATAATCAACATGTGCCTTGCTGGAAGACCTTTTTTGAGTCACATTTATATGGTGTCTCCTGACTTAATTAAAAAGGTCTACTATTTCAATTTACCTTGCACCACTCAAAGAATGTAAGTAGTTTGGGATTATGAGTTTCAGGGTACCACAGGTACCACATCAAACAAATTTTGTTCTGCTTTTCTTGGTTTCTGAATCTTATTCCACATATTCCTCACTCACACATAGGACCCTATCCTATCTGGAGGGTGCAGGAAGCACTGTGAGACTCACTTTCTTTGACTTCTCCAGTACCTTCAACAGCATCCAAACCACCCTCCTTAAGGACAAGCTGCTGGGTATCCAACTTCACCCTGACATCACTGCCTGCATTTTGGACTACCTCACAGGACGGCCACAGGATGTCAGGGTGGATGGCTGTGTTTCCGAGGCCATGGCGTGCAGCACAGGAGTGCCCCAAGGTACTGTCCTGTCTCCTTTCCTCTTTAACTCCGACTTCCTGCACAACTCCAGTTCCTGCCACCTCCAGGAGTTCTCTGATGATGCTACCATCGTCGGATGCATCAACTACGAGGAGGAGTACAGAGGTCTGATCAACTGTTTTGTTGAGTGGAACCAGTCTATGGTAGCCAGCGCACTCTGCTTGCTATAGTGTGCAATAGGCTCAATGAGTTGGTGAGGAAAGCCCGCTTTGTGGTGGAACTGAACTTGGACAATCTTGAGTTGGTGGCTTTCGGGAGGGGGAAAGAAAAACTGGGAGCTATCCTTGACAGTCCTTACCACTCCCTGCACGATGAGCTGTGGCTGATGGGCAGCTCATTCAGCCAATGGCTCATCCCATCCCAGTGCAGAACCGAACGCTTCAGACGCTACTTTGTGCCCATGGGCGCCAGGCTGGACAACAGCAGTCGAGACAGCACACAACTCTGACTGGCCAGAGGTGCATCCGTGCTACCAGTACCTCACTGCCTCACTCATTCACACGTCATGTCCTCATTCTGTTATCTATTTTGATCCTTGTTGTTGTCATTCCATTCTCATCCCCTTTATCTATTTTTATCCTTGTTGTCATTCTGTTACCTAATTTTATCTTTCTTCTTGTCATCCTGCTATCTATTTTTATCCTTGTTGTTTTCTTCATCCTTTTAATTGTCTCTTCTTTTTTTTTTTATATTCATATTTATTGTTATTGTTGGGCTGTTATGACAAATGAGTTTTCCCTATGGGGATCAATAAAGTATTATTATCTTATCTTACATATCCTGTATTTGCTTTTTGCAGCTAAAATGAGTGTTCGACCAGCTGCAAAGGGTTCTCTGATGCTTTTCAAGTGTTTGAGTCAAAATGTAAAGTAATACTGAGTGACTTTTGTTATCAGACTGACATTTAGTTGAATTGCTCCAAGGTCAGCCTCATCTTAAACAACACCTTTCCCAGTCTCCTTTCAAAGAAAACGTTGTTGCATATTCCTCTCACTATATTGAAACAGTACACAATCCAACCTGTTTTCCTGCTGATAAAAACTCCCAAATTGTAATATTTAATACAAACTGATGATGACAGTCTCTTCACCTTTAATCACGGTGGTGATTTTTCTCAGTGTTTTATTTGTTTTATTTGTTTATTTGTTTTATTTTGTTAACCTTTAAATACTCTGATTGTGAAATTGAAAAAGAAAGACATATTCCTACCGCCTGCACTTCAATTGAAATCATTGAATCATGAGAACATGAAGGTTTAAGAAACCTAATAGATTAAACAGCCCAACTTTTGCACAACAAAAACACAATGTGAAATACTTTGTTTTTTCGTCTTTTGTTTGTAAAATGAGCAGATCATTTTTTCAGTATATTTAAATGGCCCTTACATTTTCTTTCCTGACCAGTAATTGGAATATTACAGAGAAGCAAACACAGAAGGTTTGACCTTTTAAGGATCTGAAGAGCTTAGAAAAACTAGAACAAATGTGTGTGTGTTTGTGTGTGCACACTCACATGTGTGTATGTATGTGTGCATGCACGCATGCAGCTACATAATGGCCCAAACTTCTCCATTACCTAACAAAGAGGACGTTGACATTAAGTAAATGATTGTATAAGGCATGATGTTTTGAAGTTTTGAAGTTTGAGTAATAGGAAAAGAATGAAAGTTGGTCAGAGTGTGTTTGTATATTTAGACCATCCTGTCTGATGGCCTGTCATGGCTGTTAACTTCCTGCTGTTTTCAAAGTAACATTTTCTCTTTTTAATGTTTTATGTTTAGGGTCAACAGTCCATAGCAATGGAGAATGTGGAAAAAAGGTGAAGAAATGGGTTCAACCAGATTGGACTAAGGGGAGAAAAGTGTTTGGGGAACTATGTGATAGAGGAATATCAGCCAGAATGAAAGGAAATGTGTACAAGACAGATGTGAGACCAACGAATGCTGTATGGTTTGGAGACAGTGACATTAAAGAAAAGACAGGAAGGAGAGCTAGTGTATACATGTTTTGGAGAGAAGGTTAGAGAAGCCAGACTGAGATGGTTTGGTCATGCACAGAGGAGGGATAGAGAAGTCATCGGTAAAAGGATGCAGGGGTTGGAGCAGCCAGGCTGGAGGTTTAGAGGAAGGACAAAGAGAAGACTTATGGATGTTGTGAAAGATGACATGAAGTTAATTGGTGTGAGAGAAGAGGATACAGAGAATAGGACTAGATGGAGGAGGTAGATTTGCTGTGGCGAACCCTGAAGAGAAATGCTGAAAGGAAAAGGAAGATTTTCTCTTCTTATGTGGGGAAAATCATGTCAAATTTAAAGTCTGAAATTTCTCTCCCTAAATCCATATAATAGCCACAGAATGTGATTTTTAAGAAGACAAAATGCTTTTATTCTTTGAAATAACAACATCATCTAAAATTAAAAACAATATCCAGGTATGTTATGGCTAATGTCACATGTGCTGTCCTCCCTGTGTGAGGTACAAACATCTTTGACATAAGAATGAAAGTATCTTATAATTGAAGATGTATTGAAGCAATACTTTCCTTTATCAAGGTGTGACCACATGAATACAACACAAATAAACATCAACAGGAGATTTATAGTCCATCTACTTAAACTTGACAATAAAGGTCTGCTGTGTAAATTTCAAAAAAACAACACACTGGAAGATTGAGTCTTACTGAATATGATACAAATACATAGCAAGCATGACGACATGTACTGAACTGCATGGGGTTTTTCAGAATGAACTGATGTGAAAACAACGAACACATAAAGTGGCTTTAAAAGTGTTACAGTATACAGAATCTTGTAAGTATGCAGAGTTCCAAAGCAGACATCTGTAAATTTCTTTCCTCCAAATTGGAAGATAGCTGATAATTGCAGGGGTTTCTGGGTTTTGAAGACTCAGTGTTTGAACATGTCACACAGCAGTTTCTCCATGGGAGTGTTTCCGATGGTTCTGTGGAAGAACAACAGCTCAATTCTCTCTGAGTTCACGAAGCGCAGTGAGGGCAGGAGAAGGAGCAGCTTCCCAAACCTGAAGAAAAACATTTGCAACAATATAGATAAAGCATATGTTGTAACGCTATCTCATATAACAGACTTTTCCATCACAAAGAAATACAATAAAATTCCTGTTTCGTTTCGTTTAAATCGGTCTAGATCTGTTTACTTTTAGTGTTTCTTGCTTTCAATCATATTTTTCATGAACCTTCCATTGTTTTGTGTATACGCTCTCAACCATCGTCTCTTGGTTGTTTATGTTTATTTGTTTGGTTTGTTCCATTTTGTTTACCTCCCATATTTTGTTCATTTCTTCATTATGCATGTTTTATTTTTAAACAGTCAACACTAACAAACTGACAAAAGGACTGTTCAACAACAAAACGTAAATCCGACTTATTTGCGGCCCTGCATGCCTAAATTGTAATTTTCAGACCGTCACCTTTGGGGGCCTCTGCTGGCTGTACGCTAGAAAGCCTTTAGCCTCTATGTTGGGATAAAGTAACATGGAGATTAATATTTTACTTCTGCAGCTGAGGGTAACCATAGTATTTGAATCCAAAAGCTGATGGCATATTCAAAAAAAGGCAGTTTGAGAAAAAGTAATTTAGGGAAATGTTGTAAATTGATTCTTATAATAAGGGAAAAGACGATGGTTGATATGTTGTGAAAAAGATAATGAGGTAAAATGGGCGCCAACAGTTAACCACGGTACCTTGCAGGCTGACTGGGATAATGTGAACGAATGTGTTGTCCCAGCATCATGTGAGACTGGTCCTGCAGGTTCTCCACTTGTTCCGGATCTTTTAGGCCTCGAGTCTCTGCAGACATCAAGAATTGCCCATTTAACTCAGATCGGTTCACATTTTAAACAAATAGATAACATTTGACAGGGAAATGGGTAATAAAGTATTCTTTCATAAAGGCACATTTTAATACATATTAAAACAAAAAAATTAAAATCTTATCTAATTTAAAATTATTTAATGGCTACAATGTCTTTGAAGAAATAATCTGTGCGGTTCAACTTAAATCTGAGGGTGTGACCTTTCAAGTCATTTTGATGATACAATTATTTCAGTTTTTGTTTTTGTTTTTCGAAAAAAAAAATCTTATAATATTATAACAATATTACACATAACAGTAAAAAAGTGAAAATAAAAATAATTTGGACGGTTCACTCGCTTAGTGGCATGTTGATTACAGATACTGCGAAGGTGGCAGATCCCCACCTGGCTTGAAGAGCACAACAGCTTTGAGGCAGGCAAACTCTGTGGGGTCAACTGCAAGCGCCTTGAAGCGGCTGAAGACCTCTTGCAGGAGTCGTAGGTCCAGGCTGGTGTAGCTGGTCTTGCCTTGCATACTGGGGCAGAGGTCAGGCAGCGAGAGCAGCGGGCAGCTCTCCAGGGGCAAAGACCACTGGATGGCACAGAGAAGGAAGAGCTCACTCCATGCCTCCTCCAACAGGATCACCTGGACACACAACGGAGGTGAAAATTATGAATATAGCTGTCTTTCTAATGCACTGATTGTAAAATTGCACTTTGTAATCTTGAAGTCTTGTCTAAGTTCTCTCTTAAAGGGGCTTTGGAAACCCCAGAAATTGTACAATTACAGAAGTAATAAATTTAAGAAAGTGCTTATTCGCTTTGCAATCAAATTGTCTTATGAGATTGGTTAGGCTTTTTACTATGTTTTACCTGGTCTCTGAATGGCAAATTGGAAAAAACAGGCAGGTTCTTTGCCCACTTCACCGACATGAAGAGAAGTCTGGCTGAGGTCTCATACACGTTCTCTGAGCTGGATGGATACAGAGCCATGTGGTACTCTGAGGATGCTGGTTCTGGCTCATTGCTTGTCACATCAATGTTCTCATCCACTGAAAAAAGAACATACCACTTGAATCAAGTAAAAAAAGTATTTTAAATTCTTAAGGTCAGAATGTGTTTTTTAATTTTTTTCAGATTAAAAAAACTTATACCCTTATTGTTGGCCATGTACATACAAATGTCACATTTTACCAGTAGATGGCGTGAATATTAACACTTACTCCTTTTCCACTCTAAACTATTTGTTGCATAATGCACTCTAGCAGAGTCACTTTTTCTAATTAAAGTATGCTTTTATTCAAAACTCACCGTCCTCTGGCTCCAGCTTGGCACAGGTCTCAGCCGTCATGAGGCTGGCCATGAAGCGGTGGTTGTTCTGGGGACTGACACAGCGCTGGGGGGGTACAGAGGAGGTGATGGACATGGACGAGGTGATGTGGGGCCATGTGATGACGGAGCCGCTTGAAGAAGCAGAAGAGGAAGAGGAAGAAGAGGAGGAGGAAGTAGGCTCCCGTGTGGTCGCCAGGTGGTCCTTTTCAGGGTCCACATCGATGGAGTCGAGACGAACCTGGGCCGTGCTGCGGGGCTGACGCTCATTCTGCACCGCTACGCTCAGAACAAGTATGGAAAAGGATAGAGATCATAGATGAATGTGTGAAATCGCTGGAGCCTGATATCCCTGAGCAAATTAACAATACAAAGCTATATTGATTATATTTTCAAGTGACTGACGTCAACTACGAATCGGTACCGGTTCTGTGCGTTTTGTAGAACCTTGTACTTTTACATTAAATTTGTCAGAATATTGTTACCTGACACTGTTTCGATACTCAATTCAAACCCCCATTAGTCTTTTGGTTAATTCGGTTCTTTTGACTATCATACATTCAGCTGCAAGCTCGGAGGGCAATACCTTCACAATGAGATGTTATGACTCTGCACGCACTGGAATGGTGAAAATTACTTACCATCTTTATTCATGCCCGCTTGGAGGCACTTCTTCAGGCGGCACGCCTGGCACTGGTTGCGGTGAGCTTTGTCCACTGGGCACATGCCTGTACCCGCCTGGCACCTAAGCACACAAATATTTCATTTAATTTTTCAATTTTTTTTTGAAGAAAAGCTATCAATATGTGTTGCCATAAAGTTTTTTTGGTTTTTTTTTCTTTACCCAGGTCCTGATATACAGTGGAAGGTCATTGATCAGTTTGTATGTTTTACGTAAGTTTTATTAACTATTTATTAGCTTCGGGGAAATTTAACCAATATCTGCAGATTTGTATTTATTTTTCCATATACTGTTGCCATCATCAAGGAAAATTGATAGCTGTTTTTGACCATCGATCCATTGAGCTATCTTATCTGACATAGGCAGAAATAATTAGTGAGTATATGTTTGAATGGCAGTACTATCAGCTTACAATTAATTCACATTTTCCAAACTTTGGACCAAGTTTGTACCTCTCAAATGTTGAAAAGCTTGCATAAATAGTACTTTTATGGAACTCAAAGCATTTCATCTTCGCCTAGGTTTTCATGACATTGGAAAGTTAAGTGATATTAGTTGGATAGTATAGATATCTTGCCTGTAGATGAGCCTCCTCCTCACGCTGCGTTTGAAGAAGCCGCTGCAGCCATTGCAGGCGTAAATGCCATAGTGTTTCCCACTGCTGGTGTCCCCGCAAACTTTGCAGACCAGAGCTGGGCTCATAGCTTTTCCTGGGGCTGGGCTCTTGGCTGTAAGTCAAACACGGTCACACAGGGCAGTTCGGTTAGTGCCATTCATCCACTGTGCTATTGTTTTATATATGTGCCCACCATCTGTACGGTCAGCTCAGTCCGCCTGAGGCTGGCACTCTGACAAAACTCACAAGTCAATATTGCGACAGCCGTTTTGGTCTGAAAATCTCTTGATTGTAAAATGATAACAAAGAATTGCTGGAGGCAGATTATCAACTAAGATAAACTAGTAAAGGGAACTGAAATTAATCCAAATAAATCCATATATTCTAAATGAATGTGTAAAATATTGCATTGAATCTTAATCAAGTATGTCTTTGTTGATAACTTTTTAAAAATCTTATCTTATATCTCATTTTACATATCTTATTGTCCTCATTGAGTGGTTTAAAATTGAAGGCATGTATTAAGCATGGTACATGGAAATGTGTCAAAACAAAATTAAAGATGAATAAAAACCCTATTGTTAATTTTCTTTAATTTCCAATAACTTTCGACAGAACTATTTTTCATCTCAATTCATGGGTACCTGTTGACACCTCCTTACCTCCTCGACTATCATCAGTCCCGCCGCTCCCACACGACTCGGTGGGTGAAGAGGACTGCATCATGGGTATCTTTGACAGGTGATCTTCCATCGCTTCTCTCCAAGAATTTTTCCTGATAAAAAGTGATGACTTTGCAAAGTGGGAAATGTCCAAATACAATGTCAGGTCTCGCAGAGAGACAGTTCCTTTTGAGCTTGTTGCAATAAATTGCTATAAGAACTTGGCCCTTCAATTGTTCCCTGTCTGCAGATGGCAGGTTGAGTTTCCTGTAAAAGCTTTACTGCCTGGAGATACAGATGGCCTGGGGTCCTGCCATGGGCTCCAGCTTACACTTACAGGTCGTATGTCGTCCCACCAGCCATCAGAGTGTGTGACTGTCTGTGGGTGCTCCTCAGTGGCACCTCCTCAAAAGGGAGCCCAGGGGGGTGGGGGAGGATTAGCCCCAAGCGCTGTGTAAGCAGCATGGCTATTTGTCATCTTCTTAATCTTTACTGTTCATCTACTGGATCAATCAGTCACATTGCTGGGACATTGGTCCTACTGAGACATGGATCTTCCAGAAACAAAGTCGAGAAGGGCAGCAACAAAAATGCTGGTACTTTACCCCAGTTCCCTTTCAGGTCTGTCCGCTCTGTCTATCAGTCAACGCCTCTCTTTTGGATCTGCATTTAAGGGGATTATTACATGAGGTGCACATTATTGTATTTACCTGACTCTTCAATTTGTTCTTCCCCTACTTTCCTTCTTTTTTGCCTCCAAATTGCTGCTCCATTTTCCCCTGCTGTATATTTGATCTGTGTGATTGCTTTCCATTCATAATGAATCCCAGTATTTGCTCGGGAGCAGCTCATTAACTCCCATTTAGTTCTTTTTTTTTGACAAACTAGAGATCATCTTCTCCCTTCTGGCTGCCAGAAGAGAAAGGTCACTGGGTGAATAATAGAATTTTGAATGGCTGATGTTGTGGTCACCGCTAATCTAGCTCGTTCATGGTTGTCTAACATAAATTATTAAAACAGTTTAGGCATCATACATGTGCCATTTATGTGAAGATATGAAGCTACTGCTGACAGGATGGAGAATGAGAATGAAAAGGAAACATGCTGCTTTTGTCAGATAACCTAAGTTTGGATGCTAGACTAAAACACATATAATTTTATTCCCTCCATAGGCATAGGCATTAATAATGAGTTAGAATTAAAAAGTCTACATGAACTGAAAATTTGTCAAGAATATATAAGTAGAGTTCACTTGCCCATGTACTTTATTGCCATCATCCCCCTTTTTGGCAAAGTTCCCCCACAAAAAGCCACCGGAGACTTGAGACCCCTGACAGTCCCTGCAGAAAAAATTATAGCAAGAGGAAGATTATTGGATAAGTATCTATCTGTTATCGAACACTGAACAAATAGCTTGATGCTAAGACAAAGTCAAATACATGAAAATGTAAAACAAAAATGGATGACATAAAAAGAAAATAATTTGTTTTAACACGACCTGATAGAATGGATGGCTATATCTACAATATGGAAATCTTAAATTGGACACTTTCATGGACAGTCAGAGCAGCATGTATGTGTTGAACATTCAAATGATGCAAAGGTGATGAAACTGTTACATCATCCCAAACAATGAGAAAAATTAGATCACTTAAATGAAATATGTGTAGCAGTAGCTACACCCCCCCCCCCCCCCCAAAAAAAAAAAAAAATAAAAAAAAACAATCCTTTTTTTTTTTTTTAAAAACATATTTTTGTTCCAAAATAT
>CAAKHD010013236.1:54114-109476 GCA_901007705.1 Fistularia tabacaria | reverse complement strand
TTTCTGTGTTTGTCTTTTTTTTTTTTTTTGTTTTTTTTTTTTTGTTTTTTTTTTTTTTTTTTTTTTTGTTTTTTTTTGTTTGTGTGTGTGTTTTTTGTTGTGTGTGTGTGTGTGTGTGTGTGTGTGTGTGTGTGTGTGTGTGTGTGTGTGTGTGTGTGTGTGTGTGTGTGTGTGTGTGTGTGTGTGTGTGTGTGTGTGTGTGTGTGTGTGTGTGTTATATAACAGTAGAATAAATCTGCCTTTCGAATCTGACTGTGGCAGCTGAGCCTCTTACCTGTATGTCAGGTGTGTCAGATGGAAAGATCTGACAGCAGATCTTTATCTCCCACATCACGCAGCTCAGTGAGCTCCTTTAATATACAACCTCTGATATTTTTTTGTTTGCCTTTCTGTTTTAAATACATTGTACATACTCACAATAAACTCCTAGAATTCTGACCTATTTAATAATGATTTTTTGCATTTTTTTTTTCAACATGAAAATTTAACATTTTTAATGCAATTATTTATCCCACTAAATTGTAGAACAGGCAAAGTTCAATGTTATTTTATGAAATTGCACAAATATTTATGGTGCTGATACAACCATTATCATATTAAAATAGCAGTTTATATAATGATGTGAATGGCTGATATAAAAAGGCAAGTTTCTTGTTTTGATTAGGATAAGCTGGCTTCATTATAATGTGTGTGTGATATGATGTAAAATTTTTCTGCATTAGTCACTTCAAAAATTACACTAATTTGGCAAAATCTAAGTATAGCATTTTCCCAAATTCATATGTAGGTTTTGATCCTAATTTTTCCCATTATTGGAATATTATTATTGACCTTCCAACATCACTGTGACCTTTATCTATAAATCATATTGAGTAATATTGTAATTGCAAGATATGCATTCAGCAAAATGCATATGACAATATTCCCCTGGGCACTAATCCAGGCCAGCAAGGTAACTTTAAGAAGATTAAACGATCTAATTATTGCATTACATTGCCACCAGAGGTCTTCTCCTACAAACAACAGTATGGCTGAAAATAGGCTGGAAAAATCCTGGAAACGACCTCTGGTGGGGAAAGGGATCTCTGAAAATAATTCTGCAGCTTGATTGTATTTTTGTTAGTTGTCTTTTCTAATTGTATTTTCCTGATATCCTCCTCATGTTTTAACACGCCTGATCCTTGTTCCACCATAGTGCAATGGCAGTGAAGGCTTCATCGATCTCAAGTATCCACACACCCAGAAATGTCCGAAGGTTCTTGTCAAGCTCTGGATTCCTCCAATTCAGCCTGATAAAATCAGAGGGGGATATTATGTTTATTTAAACTGTTGGCTGGGCTCTGACCCGGGCTGCCCAGCCAGCTCTCTCTGTTGTGACCTAGATCTCTGACAGTAAACAGCTGCTTCCTAAAGCGACGTGCTGCCATCAGCAGAACGGCCGCAAGAGATAAATGTCAGCTTGGACCTGGGCTGAGCCTCTTGATGCAGCTCAGGCCCTGCAGTGTGTTTGGGAGGTCCACAGACACTTAGTAGCCAACTGCTGTGGCTGGGGGCATTGTTGTAGTTTTTGTTGTTTGTTTCAATTAACACTGTTTGCGGTGGGGGCACACAATAGACATAATGACCAACAACATGCATGAGCATCATGTCAGGTGCAATGAGCATCAAACACTGGAGTGATGAAGACAGAAAAGACATAAAAAAATTGTGAAATCATTGGTGACTGGGTGTGGAGCTGCGTGTCATGAGAAAAAAGACAAGCCAGGTTTATGTCATTAAGTGTCACAGTAAAAACAATAAAAATGGATTCAAAAGAACTGAAATAAATAACTAAATTCATAAACAATAGTGAGAGACCCAAACTAATAGCTTTTCAGTGATCAATGTTTGAATTTTGATATGCTATGGGATTTTTTTTCCCTTATGAAAGAAAATGTACAATACAGCTTTATATCATATGATTTTTTTAATCGTTGATTGTTGGTTGAACATTTCATGAATGCAGCAATGTCAAATGTGTTTATAAGACAGCCAAATATATATTTATATAGTGATACTTTGTATCTCTGTAATCAGTGCTGTTGTTGACCCCCCAGTCACAATTTGTCCATTGCTGACTCAATTTTTTACATTTCATAGAAACGGATCTGAAATTTTGGAAAAATTCCATTCATAAAATGGCAGCAAAAAAGATCAATAATTGCATTTTAATTTGGTGAAAACATAGAATAAAATGAATAAAATATAACCTCAATCTGTATCAGGGGTGGCATGGCTCCGGGGCTAACCTGTTGAAGTGTTGTTGAGCAAGGCAATGAACCTGTAACCTGTAACTCCCCTTCCGCTGTTCAGTAGCTGCCTTCTGCTCATGGTTCATCCATGACGGGTTAAATGCAGTGGTCAAATTTCACTGATATCGTGCTGTATGTATAACTGAATGTGACAGTAAAGGTCTTTCTTCTTTCTTCTGTATGCCATAAATGATCTGAAATGACCACAGAACTGCTTGAAATCAGCTCTTTATGTAGCTGAAAATTACCTGGAAATATCAACCCTTATGCCTCCCCATTAGAAAAAAACTAAAAGCACAGATGTATCATAAGTATCCCCTTCTTCATGGAAAATGTGCCCCAAGATATTGTCCTGTTCATCAAAAGTTCAATCATATTTAAAGTTCAAAGGAGACCAATTAATTTTCTTTGCAAAAAAATCTTATTCCAGCATAATACATCATAATGCCATTAAAAAAAGAAAAAAGGAAAAAAAGGGGAAAATTCTCTTCTAAATGATCATACACCCCACAATCTTGAAAAAAAAATCCATCCCATTGCAGTAAAGCCTGCTTACAGTGGTATGTGAAAATGAATTTTCAAAAAATTGTGTTGGATTGTAAGATTTAGTTTTATTAAGGTTGGATGTATTATTCTTGCTAAGCCATACAATACAGGTAGTAAAACAGTCAGCAACTTTTCTGTGTCTCTTGATAAGTCTTTGCATACTACCAAATAAGAGGGATTCCCAGGCGTCAAATGTGCAGATACAGATTAAACATATGTAATATGGAATTAATAAGTAATTGTATGTCTTGAATAATTACAGGTTTTTTATTATTATCTTATTGCATAAGTAATAAATATATTCACATACATTTGGCACAATACGCATGCATTAGATCCATAGGTCACCTGTAAATCAACTAAAGCAGATTTGTTTAATCCTTTAGAATTACAAGCATTGTTAAAGAGTAGGAATGAATATTCCAAGTATTCAATGATCAGCCGAAGTATGTGTAAATACATCAGGTTACCTGAAATAATGTTAAAACAGATCAACTGCTCAGCACTTGAAACAACATGACACTGCTAATCACTTGAAACATGATTGAATCCTTTAGAAGAAACAAATATTTTTAAATATGAACTGATTGAATGTTAACCTGTAATAGACAACAGCAAGTTAACAGGGATTAATGAAACTTTGACCTTAAATCAACAACAAATCACTTCTCTATTTCAAAACAGTCTTTTAATTTTATTATTTTAGAATCATATGAGTAAAACAAACTAATTACGCACTCTACTGGCAGATGGCAATCAGTCAAAGACCTAATTTACCTCGACCACTGCTGCCGCCGCTGCTGCAGTGGATTAGCTTAGATGACTTTAGCTTAGATTAGGGCCGCTGTGGAAACACAGAAGAAGCAAGAAGATTATAGCAAATGAGGTAACTGAAATGGTCATTGTTACATTTCTGTAAGCTTCAGTGCAGTGCCACTGCTTTGTTTTAACCGATGGGAGATGAGCTTGAAGGAGTACTGTACTTTTGTAAAAGGTACATCACTCCAAAAACTCTATGCAAGACTGAGAGGATTCTGATTCTGATCCTTAAGGAAGTAGATTCCCTGATGCGTAATTGTAATGAACATTTAGGAATATGCAGGAGATGGAATGGAGCAACAAGGTGTCAACATAAAGTGTCTCTCGCAGACAGTTATTACTTTGAAAATTATTGTGGATGTTTGTTCCACTTTGAAGTGTATACATATATTAAAAGACATTCAGAAGAATTTTCAGTTTAATGTATTACATGATAAATGTTTTGTTTTGTTTAGTTGATATCATTCACTGATAAATTAGCTGAGTGCGTCATTAGCATGATGAGCAAATATCTGATTTGTGAATATATGTAATATGAGTTATAAAATGCCTTCGCATTAAATAAGTAATAAGTAAACAAAATTTGAACTAAATAAACATTTGGAAGATTGCTTTGCTAATCATGAGACGTATGAAAAAGAAACATCTAAATATCATTACAATAGGAACAGTTTGCGGTTGGGTACAGCAACTGGAATGTTTACCATACATTCTGTCATTAACAATGAAACACACTTAGCTTCAATGGGGCTCTTAATACCCCATCTCCCCCCCCCCCCCCTCACACTTTGGCTCATCTACTGACTGCTGACACAGCCATTACTCACCAGTTTAAAGCAGCCCTTTGGCTGCAGCTCAGCCAGTTCGTTAAGGTTTTGGGGGGACCTGGAGGAGGTGGGTGAAGTGCAAGGGGTCAGGCCAATGGGCAGCGGGGATTACCACCGGTCCACCATCTGCCATCCAAATAATAAAGTGAGGAAATCAATTCCCTGAGTAAATATCAGAGCTTGTTTCACCAATAAACTCAACTATTCTGGAAGCATGTCCCCACAACAAATGGATAAATAATAAACAGATTTTAGGGATGTAGTTACAAATTAGTTGTTTTCAAGCTTTGGTTCAATTTTAGGTTTGAATTTAGCAAGAATAACAATATATCTCCTGAAGAGGGAAAAGCCGAAAGGAAAATAATAGTAATGAGAAGAATATATCTGAAACAGCTTGATGCTACAATAAAACACGCCTAACATACATATTTTATATTAGCCTTCCTTAAATTAGTTACATATAATTATCAGTCTGTCCATTATCTAAATGATATCCCAGATCGTCTCAACCTTGTCTGAGCTATCTCTCTCGAGAAAAAATCAGCTATGGTTTTTGGCATTATAAATGCAAACTAAGCCGCAGTCACAACAGGCCTTGCGAGAAAAAAAATCATGTCTGATCCCAATTACATTGTAAGTTGAAAGAAACAAAAAGCTTTTCTAAGATTGTGTTTGCCTAAAAAAAATAACTGAGTGATGCAAAGCTGTTTCCTTCTGTGGCAAACCTTCTTCCAGCTCATCAATTGCTGAATGTTAACATAACTGTTGCTGGTGAAGAGGGCGGGACATAAAAAGGCAACAGGATTGAAAGAAACCAAACTATTCTCTAGATACTGGAGGCTTGAATCCATGCATTTGGTGTGGAGGGTGTGATGAGGAGGAGGGTCGGAGGGTGTGCTCAAACTACAGGAGGATCACACTCCTCAGCCTCCCTGGTAAGGTCTATTCAGCAGTGCTGTAGAGGAGGGTCCGCCAGGTCATTGAATCTCGGATTCAGGAGGAGCAGTGTGGTTTTCATCCTGGTCGTGGAACAGTGGACCAGCTCTGTACCCTCAGCAGGGTTCTCGAGGGGGCATGGGAGTTTGTCCAACCAATCTACATGTGTTTTGTGAATTCGGCGAAGGCAGTCAACCATGTCCCGCGGGCAGTCCTTTGGGGGGTGCTCCGGGAATATGGGGTACCGGCCCTGTTATAGGGGCTGTTCGGTTCCTGTGTCCCCGTTGTCGGAGCTGGTTCCCCATTGCCGGTTATAAGTCGGACCCGTTTCTGGTGAGAGTTGGACTCCGCCAGGGCTGCCCTTTGCCACCGATTCTGTTCATAATTTTAATGGACAGAATTTCTAGGCTCAGCCAGGGTGTCGAGGGGATCTGGTTTGGTGGCCAAGGGATCAAGTCTCTGCTTTTTGCAGGTGATGTGGTCCTGTTGGCTTCGTCAGGCCATGATCTCCAGCTCTCGTTGGAATGGTTCGCAGCCAAGTGCAAAACGGCCAAGATGAGGATCGGCATCTCCAAATCCGAGAACATGGTGCTTAACCAGAAATGGGTGGAGTGCCCACTCCGGGTCGAGGAAGACGTCCTGTCCCAAATGGAGGAGTTTAAGTATCTCGGGTTCTTCTTCATGAGTGAGGGAAGGATGGAGCGGGAGATCGACAGGCGGTTTGGACTCTGTACCGGTCTGTCATGGTGAAGAGGGAGCTGAGCCGGAAGGCGAAGCTCTCAATTTACCGGTCGATCTACGTTCCTTCCCTCACCTACGGTCACGAGCTGTGGGTAGTGACCGAAAGAATGATATCGCGAACACAAGCAGCTGAAATGAGTTTTCTCCGCAGGTTGGCCGGACTCTCCTTAGTGATCGGGTGAGAAGTTCGGCCATCCGGGAGGAACTCGGAGTAGACCCGCTGCTCCTCCGCATAGAGAGGAGTCAGATGAGGGGGCTCGGGCATCTGGTCAAGATGCCTCCTGGACGCCTCCCAGAGGAGGTATTCCGGGCATGTCCATCTGGGAGGAGACCACGGGGAAGACCCAGGACACGCTGGAGAGACTATGTCTCCAGGCTGGCCTGGGAGCACCTCAGGGTCCCCCCAGAAGAACTTGAACATGTGGCTTGGGAGAGGGAAGTCTGGGCCTCCCTGCTCCAGCTGCTGCCCCCCGCGACCCGATTACGGATAGGGAGCGGAAGATGGATGGATGGATGGATGATCGTAACGAACCCAGACTGCCCTCATGATTTGTAGCAATCTGACCAATATGGCCAATAATGGTGAGATTTGTCTTTGCATAACGCAGATGCTCCTCTTTATGAGTCATGAGTTGAGACCCACTAATTCAAACAGATGCCCCACATGGCACACTTTTTCCCGCCTTTTATTAATACAACATATTGTTATCTAATCCGCTCAGGCATAATTAAAATGATATCCACATCCTCTCTTTTTTCCTATATTATCTTCAAGCATATAAATCTGTTTAAATCCTACGGGAACAATGATTTCCATGCAGAACTATGTACAGTAGTCTGTCACCTTGTGTGCTGCACGCTAATCTGCTAACACACATTATCTGAACAGTACATAAAACCACTAATGCCTTAAAGGTTTCTCATGATGCAGCGCAAACAGGTTGGGCTCTGAGGTCAGTGCAGTGGCCATTTATTGTTCTCTTGTCTTGTGTGATGCTGCACAGAGGCGTCAGTGAGGGATTAGCGAGCTGTGGCACATGTCAGGGAGTGAGAGTGTGGACTGAAGCGTGCTGGAAAGATTGGGCGTCATGCAGCTCAGAGCCAGTGACACACCTCATCACAGTTGTTACAGGGGGGAAGCTCGTGACTCGACACGAGACTGTCACCTGCAAATGGGTGGAGAGCTCTGCAAAAACTGTTGTCACTAGAAATGACTTCAAGTCACTAATTACAGCTGTGCTATTACGGACCCATTTAGCAGAGGGGGAGAAACCTTTGAATCCTTTAGTTCAGTAAAAGTACCAAAACAACATTGTGGAAGTTATAAAAGGTCAGTTGAAAGCCCTGTTCTCAAAACATTACTTGAGTTAATCAGGCCAGAGCCTTGAGCCTGCGGTAATTTCAAAACAAAGCAAGAGGTTAGTTTTCCGTTTTGGATTTTTGAGATTATCTCCATGGGCTTAAGTTGTCCCTTGGTTTCACAGTATGACTTAGATTTTTCGTCTTAATTGTATTACTTTGAAAGATTTCTGTCTCATGGTTTTCTTCCTGGTTATCTTTTACTTTTTTTTATTTTGATAATACCTGTGGCTTAGCTTGTTCTTCTTCCTGTCTCTTCATTGTCTCTTCCTCCTCGTCTGAGTCAGAACGGCCTGTTCCTGGTTTTTCCATTAATCAGCCACCCAGTGTCTGTCTGTCTCCTGTTGTATCTGTTTTTTATTTCTGCCTTCAGTTTCACTTGTAGTTGGATCCTGCAAGTTTCAGTCTCAAACCTGTGAGTCTTGAATTGTTCTGTCCTGTGCATCCACCTCCACTTTATTTTTAGAAAGAGACATTTGTTAAGGCTTTTGAATTTTGTTGAAAAGGAGGATTCTCCTCCTGAGACAATGAATTATTATCCTATTTTTTTGATATTTACATAAAAATAGAATAATTCTGTTTAAATTTAGGGGGCAATCCCTCATCCTCTTTGCAAGGATGTTTATGACAACTTTCAACAGTTAAATATATTCATTTTGAGTCTTTCTAATGGGACTTTAATTTTGACATTTTTGAAGGTGACCCACATAAATATCTGAACTTTGTCTTCCAGTCATGATGATGATGATGATGATGATGATTGATGATGATGAAGAAAAGTGCCATATTTTCCTCGCAATGATATCGAAAGGAAGGATGTACATGTTTCCTCATCACACAAAAGCCTCACTCATGGTAACTTCAGTCTTTTGCTGTCCAAGCCAAGACTTCGGGCACATCAGTCTGCTGTTCTCAGATGGAGCCACTACCCGCTTGCAACACGGTGGACACTAAAACGACTGTGATATCGTTTGAGCTCTTCCAAAATCTGTAGATTATGACCTCAGCTCTACCAGAACCTGTCAAACAGGTTTTTCTGATTCGGCCCACTTTAATGCTGGTATGATGAAGTCTTGTGGGCTGGAATGAATAACACACGTGACAAGCGGGAAGTCGTATCGCCATCACTTGTCCATTGGTTCTGCTCTGAAAAGATCTAAGGGAAAATTGAATTATTTGTAAATAATATAATATATAATAATATATATAATTAATATAATTATTTATAATTAACTAGAAATATGTGCTACTCCATAAACAAGAGCTAGAGATGAGTTGGTGAAGCCAAAAATATATTTTTAAAGGTATGACGACCTTTGGGAAATGTTTGATCTGTGTGCAGTCTCACTCTGCTTAATATTGCAGTGTGTAGTGAGTGTTGTTTGATGAGTAAACTTAGTTCCTTGTGCATTTTTACGAGCAGCGTCCTCAGCTGATTTGCAGCCAGTCAGGCTGCTGCCATGTAATCTGGACGGGAACTCGAGCCGTCTCTCACCAGGTCGCTAAGGCCCCACTCATTATCTTATCTCCCATTGTGACCCGCTGTAATTCCCCCTACTCATGATTGATGATGTCGTTGTCTAATTACACCAAGACAAAACCACCGAAGATCAACTTTCCTTCTTGTGTCCAAGTCTTCCAACTCCATGAGGTCTTCTGGAGAGGACGATGGGGGGTACTGGTTGCCGCACACACTTACGGTTTATACTGTGCCTCAACTACAGGGACAGCAGTTGGAGCTGATTCATAATTTAGTGCAAAAAATGCAGATCTATTTTTCAGGAAAAAGACAATGACATTAGTAAAATTTTAATGCATCTAAAATGGTGGTCCATAGAATCACAGGATATCCAGCTGAATTAAATGTGCTTGCAATTATTACTTTTGTTTAAAAGAATAAGAATGGCATGCATTTATTATTGTGACATTAATTTACTTTTTTAGTGGCATTACTAATAGAAGTAGAATTTTATTTTCAATCATGTAAATTCTTCCTGTTACCTGATTTTATTTTACTTTTGCATATCCATATGATGTATACAAACATATATAGAGTGTGTCAATATAGAATTATGAATGTAATTATGAAGATACATACAGTACATATCAAGATATCTGCATCTACAAAGGGAAACCATTCTATAAATGATTTTAGTTCATAGTCTCCTTTACGAAGTAATTTCTTGAAGTAATTGTTGAAATATTTGATTCATGTTGTTAGCATGTTGGACTGATGCCCATGATTAACAAAATAGTTGCTTTCCATCATGGAAATTAGTGAATTGAAGGTTTAACACAGTGCTTTCTTAGTTTTGACTGCATTTGCATTACAATCCATTTCTTGCATCAGTTCTGAAAGTGGTTTCCCAAAAATTAGACAAAAACATTTTAGACATGTTTGATGGATTTAATTTGTATTGACTTAATGAGACGCAGCGAAGTGTTTGTCAAGACTACCTTTGTGTGTCAAGGGCCAAGAACTAAGAAATGGCTGATATAAAACATTTACACAGCAGGCTCCTCTGCTTCAGATCATGTCCCTGCCTGCCTAGGACAAATCAGATAGCTAGCCTGTGCTCTTTTTAAGTGTGATAGTGAGCCTCATCCCTCCATGTGACAGGTGGAGACAGATACCTCATTATTCATGCCACAGGGGACAAAACAAGTCCAGTACCTGATGGCCCCCCTGCTGGCATTCAGTTTCCAGTGCAGCAACACAAGGCAGCCTTGGACCATCGCCGGGCCACGTTCATCTCTGACCTCAGCTGATGCAGGTCGCTTGCCGAGTCACATTAAACTTTCAGAGGACCCAAAGGTCTGCGTCAGGAGTGTTAACAGCAGCATTGTCCCAGATGCCCCCGCCTCAAAGGGCCAAGTGTAACAAGGCACCCCCCTGCTGTGGTCAGGGTCACCCCCCTGAGCCCATAGATATAGTGAGTCTTCAAATCCACCTGCAGCTTCTCAGACTCTGATAGAAACGAGTGCTTCATTTTTTACTTCTAAGTTTAAAATCATTACTGCTGCCATGACTGCAACAAGTGCTATAGTTAACCATCTTCGTGAAAGACAACAAACGGCCTCAGACATTGACTCAAGAGCCAGTGTAGGTGTGGGGTGCAGGATCAGGTTCAGATGATGGGATTGCCACTGAGACGGCTGATACCATTAAAGGTGCAGCCATGACACCCTTCCAGCCTCTCAACACAATCATGCTGAGGGTTTTTCAATCAGCCTGACATGTCTTACCGCGGCAGGAAAAACAATCATCGATCTTATTTGATCAGAAAGTCCATTAGATACTGTTGAATAAATGCAAATTGGGTGTGACATTTAGCAAAGGCTCTGGAAATAGTGAATCATGTCTAAAAAATTATGGGATGGATGTACAGCCACAAAAAGTATGGGAATGACCTAATCACATACAAATGTATTGTTAGCTCTTTAAAGATGTTTTACTTAGCATTTACAGACAAAATGCTTATACAAAAAAATGTGATTCTTATCTCTGTCATCTGATAATCATTGCTTACAAATACGGTGTGTGAGACCGAGAGACTTGAATCAAGAAAAATTGGATTAATCAAATCCTCATTATTTAGTTCTAATACTTTCATATTTTCTGTCAATGAATGATAATATTTTGCCATTCATCTCATAATCACTCAAGCAAATACCTTATTTATTGCAACGAATCCTTATAGAAAACCCCACAACTCTGGGAAACAGATGTTAAAATGAAATTCAATGGCATATTTCTGTTGGCTTGTCCCTTTGCATTGGATACTAAGCCTGATAAAATTGGAAGAAACTGCACAATGGACATCTGTTGAAGGTGGCCCCCTGCTCCACAACAACTCGGTAAAACCATGGGCCCCCTACTGTTAAAATAAGACAACGATTATCTGGGATTGCTGGATGAAATATTTCAAAGACCAAGTATTTTGTGGGAACAATGAGACACCTGCTGCAGATTTTGTGACATCACTTCCACACACTGCGGCTTGGCAACTAAACATGCTAAACTGTAAATAAACATGTTGAAGAGTATGATTAGCTTTTAAGGATGCATAAAATAACGAATTAATAATTGATAATTTAATAAGTTTTAGCTTTGCAGGATGGAACACGATATATAAATGTGTGTGTGCGTGTGTGTGTGTGTGTGTGTGTGTGATTGGTGGGGGGTGTGCAGAGACTGAATCCTCATGTGCTTAATTTACTGAGTGGATTCACTTTGACATGCTAATAGAATATAAATATGTTAGGGCAGTGAAAGATATCCTTTTACTTGCATTAGCTCGGTGAAACTCTGTAGTTTGCACATGAAAATACATAGCTTGATCTTTTCTTATCTTTGTCCTGTGATTATTACTGGCCTGACTGACATTGGCTTTGCTGCATTAATAATGAAAAAAAAATATATTTATTCTTTTCATACATACAGTATTTTAACAGTTCTGTGTTATACACACTTGTGTTGATCAAATATACTATATACTGTATATTTATATATTACTGATGATCTTATCAACTCTCCGTTATGTCTCTGGAATAACAGACCCTAAATCACTGTGTTTCATTGCAGTTATGTTTTCCACATTTTATGTCAAAAAGTCATTAGACATACTTCACATAAAATACATACAGCTTTATTTTTGCTGTTCTTCTTTAAAATAACAAAAGACAAAAAAGACCTCACTCACATAGCAAGATGTATTAACCCCAGACTGTGGGGGAAACACGCCTTTTCCAAAACTGGCCATCCCCTTTCCCCCCATGTCTCTCGTTATAGTACTGTAAGTGACACAGCCTTTACGCACCATGAATGGATAATTCTCATGCAAGACATGACACTACCGGAGGGGTTCAACTGAATGATGCTTCAGTGTTGTCTTCTGTGTGTGTGTGTATGTGTGTTTGTGTATGTGTGTGTGTGTGTGTGTGTGTGTGTGTGTGTGTGTGCGTACGTGTGTTTGTGTGTGTGTGTGTGTTATTTATAAGTGTTTACAATGGATTACAGTTTGAAAGAAGTTTGCACCATAAGAAACAGACTACATTCTCCTTTAATGTTTCAAATGAATTTATATGAAAAGCAAACTGCTCTCGAGGTTATGACCACATGATTGATGAAGAATTGTTGAGCAATTATTGCCTTTTTCTGAATTCAACCTCAATGATTTGCACCTAGCCTATCTGAGTCTCCCTAACATTGGCCATATATCTCTAACATCAACCTCTGAGTATCTACAGACTGATTCTCACATAATATGAGTAAACCTTTGCACTCTTTCCATCGGGTTTCCATTCAGAACTTGGAAGTCATTAGTTTGATGAGAACAGGCTGGTTTTGCAAAGTCTCAATTTTTTTTGTAAAATACTCTTTTGTAAGGACTATTTGCCAATGTTGTGACATTTGTTTTGTGTTTGAGGGTGCAAACTGAAAATCAACAATATTAAAAGATATACTGCACACAGATCTCATAAAATGATCTTATCAGCAGTTATATGTTGTATTTATATATCTATATGCTGGAGTAAAAAAAATTATCTTGATAAAATATCTAAGTTTTTAGCAATATATGAAACATGAAAATGTAACATGATTGTGGAAAATGAATAAGAAGCAATAAAGATGGTTTGCTTCCATCTAGTGGTTGAATAGAACAGTTGTTGGGCACAGCAAAAATAAGAATGATTGATTTCTAAAAGAATTGGTCGGTTACGATTTAGAGATGTAAAAAGTGGTAAGATGTCAGTCCTATTGCCGTTTTTTTTTCTTGACCTGCCTTTGCAGCAGGTACACAAACATAGCGATGTTCACGAAAAACTGCAGTAAGCCTATAGAAGGTAGGCCGTAGTTCATGTAGAGGAAGCCACCAACAGTTGGTCCGACCGTGCGAAGCAGCGACTGGACAGACGCACACATTCCCAGCATGGTGCCTGCATGCAGAAAAGAAGGTTCAACTTAATTTAAGCACCTGGAGGATTTGTATTTGAATTTTTTTTGGCTTAGTCTGGAATAGGGCTAGGGGGGAGGGTATCAGAAGAAAAGGGCTTCTCTCAGTGGTGCAATATCTAAATTAAACCTGCTAAAGTATATAAAGAAGCACATGTGAGATATATAATGCATTTAAATGATTTTGTAAACAGCAAGATCAAATGCTTGTATTGTCCGATTAGAATGCAGCTATTCGAGGCAGTTTCTTATGAGTACATTCAAGTAGAATGATAAACATTCTTCATACCTTTTTGCTGATTTCATTTGGATGCTATGTTTTACTTAATTTTGGGGAATTCTTGGGAATCTGGGGGACAATTCTAGAAGATTTTTGTCCATTTTGTAACGATAATGAAATTTAAGTGAATTTGAACATGAAAAATGATTTGCAAAGTACTTGGCAAGCCCTAAGCCTAACATGTTTTGTTATGTTTTTGTTGCCCCATGTTAAATTTTTTGGTTGTACCCAGACAGTCACAGATCAATCAAATTTTATAAAGTTTTGTCAGCTGGAACAGCTGGACCTTACCTGTGTCTAAGGACGATACACTCTTGGTGAGAATGCTGTTTGTGATAACATTGAACACACTGAGAGAAGATATCATTGGAATGACGATAAGGCAAAACTGGAACACATTCTGCATGTAAGCCTGCCAGAGGGAGCACAAAGGATGATTAATAATTGAAACAACAGGGGTTTGATTGGCTATCTATATGTGTGATTGTTTTAATTCAGATTTATTATTCATAAGACTCTTGTGCTAAAAAGATTTTACACGTACACATTTTTTTAACTGCAATAAATACTTTCTTGATCCTGCAAAAACATGTGTTTTTATATGCTGGCATTTACCTGAGCAAGTCCAACACAGGATGAAATTCCAACAGAGAGAAGCAGCAGCGAGCTCTCAGAAAATGTGGCTGTAAGTCGTCCGATGACTCCTCCCTGAACCACCTGAACAAACGTCCCACGTTCATTCATTCATTTAAATACTAAATTAATTCAAACTCTTTTTCACAGACAGAAATTGTAGTCACCAACCATCTGGACCATCCCAAAATATGCCATCAGGTAGCCATTCTGCTCCGGTTTCAGCTTAAAAAATTCCATCGCAATGATGGAGAACATCACTTGGAAAATTACTTTGGAGGGAGAAGAGATGCTATTTTATTTTAATTTCATTAATACTTAAGGTTAATGTTTTTAGTTTGTATCATTATCCCGTTGAATGAAAACACGGTGCATTAAAATGTTCCTTTCCTGATAGACGAGAAAGCATGAGTTTTTGAAAATTGTGCAACAGAACAAGTGAGCAATAAATCTGATAAATCTAGTCAGACCTGGAGACAGATTTCAGAGGTTGAAAAAATAATTGTGAAGATTCAGACTCACCTGACGGTAAGCCACAAACAATCTTCACAACAAATGTTGGGGCCACTTCAGGAAAACTCATCAGTCGTGCAATCTGTCGCAAGTTAAATATTGACTTGCTTTGGTGATCAGCTGCAGTGGATTAAAAAATGACAGAATATATTAACCTTTATCATGAAAGGGCAACCACAAGAGAAACCAATTTTCAAAAACCTTACATTTGAAAATCAAACTTTTTTAGACATGAGAAAAATCTGACAACATCCAAGGGCAGCAAGTTCAATTAATCAGGTAATATCATTTGAATTGTATTACTTTAAATTTAAAAATTCAAGTGGAAAATCTGATAAGTGCACTTTGATATTTGAAGGGAAAAAGGGATCATGACTCAAGGGAGCTTGTTGAACTTGTTGAGCTTGTTGAACATGCAAAAAGAGTCATAGACTCACCTTGTGTTTGGGCTTTAGTTGATTCTGGGATAAAGCTTAGGACCAAGAACAAACTGAGTGTACTCCCCATAGCACCAACACATGCAGCAAATGATTCCCTTGGAAACAGACAGTAAAATTTTATACTGGGTGGAAAATATATATGGTAGAAATACTTTGCATTTTATTATCACTTGTTGTAGAGAGGAAATAAACATGAGTATGGATATGGATGTGCTATATGTGACAAAAATATGATATCGTAGTGCATGGTATACATTTCTAAATCTGTCCAAAATTCAGGAAAGTGACATTTTTCATTGTATGAGAAGCAGCTTTCCTCAAAGAGAATGACTTATCAAAGTGCTAGATTTTAAACATAATTATTACTTTGTAAGACCTGTGCTTTGAAACATACAAGATTTCCTTGAGATAAATGTGCATTTAGGGTTAGTGTCTCTTCTGCAAAGTGAGGAGATTTTAAAACCTGGCTTTTGAGCAAGTTTCTTAGTAATGTCTTTCATGCGCTGAGATCAGTTTTACTAAAATTGTGTGTCAAAGGTTTTAGCATTAAAAAGCCCATAAAACAATATCACAGTACGACAGTACTCATATGCTGGAGATTGATGCATGGGAAAATCAGAAGCGAAACACTTTCTTTTTTATTGAAATATTTGCAAAATGAAGGCAATGCAGCAGGTGTTTTGTATTTTTCATTTGTAATTTATGTGTAGACGGTTGCTGTCACTCACCCATATTTTGTGGTGAGGTGGCCCCCTAACATGGAACCTGTTAGCATGCCGATTCCGAAACAAAGCCCTAGTTTAGATAGAGAATCTGCCCGTTTAGCTGGTTCTGAAAGGTCCGTTACAACCATCTCAGAAGCTGTGGACAAGAGAGAAAAACACCATTTTCAATTTAAAATCACCCAAGAAATCAGTAAAGAAGACTGTGGGGAGGCAATGAAAGAAACACTGAGTACCTGATTTATAAACTTGAATTGAAAGATACATTTCACACTGACTTAGAGCTGTTTGGAGCAATTCCGAAAAAATGTATTGCTTTTCAAGCCAAAAGCTGGTTTGCAACACAAAGCAAGGTACTACTTTTCAGTCTGTCGTCCAGTTTCTGCGCCATAGCAACAACAGAGTGTAGACATTTAACAAAGTAAAGATACCTTTTTTAATGTTATTATATGCGGATGTCAGGTTACAAAGTGCGCACAGAAACACGGTGAGTAACCGGGACTGAGGGAGGAAGACATTCACCTGGCAGGACGTGCATGAAGACTGTGGGGAGTTTGTGCACAAACAACATGGCAGGGTGGTTTGCTAAGGCCAGCAGCACAAAGAAAACAATAGTAGCAGAACACGACAGAGATAAGGCTGTTCGCGCCCCGAACAGATCTGCAAACCTGTCACAACCACAGAATTGGAATGAGAAAGGTGCAGATCCATGATGTCAGACAAATGTTAATGGAACACATCGAGAATCAACCCGAGCGGTAGAACTCAATTGAGATGTTGGTCTTTGACAGGAATTTCAGAAATATGAAATGATAGCTGTGAATTTCATATCTGGATGCACACAGCCAGTCAGGTTAGATCACTGCAGGCAGATGTTTGCATTGTTTCTAACTTGTATTGTTAACTATGCCTTCCTGGTGTTGATTTGCCTGCTTTCTAATGTTACAGTCAGCAGTAATGTGTTTACTTAGGCAGGAACAATGTCTTTGACAGCTCAACTATCACTTTGACAGCTCAACTATCACTTAATGCATCCATGCAGTAATGTTTTATCCTCAGATATCAGTCTCAGCACCGAACTTCGGTGCCAGTTGGGCTCTACCAAGTGTGTCTGCAGAGTGACAATAACAGAAACATTTGTGCATTTTCAGCAATCCCCCTAACTTACCTTCCAAACATGGGACCCCCGAGCAGCTGGATTAGACCTACCGTGGTTTGCAAGTAACCAAACCACAAGGTGTCAAATCCCAGTTTCCTTGCCAAATACTATTAGAGAGACGCAATAACAATGGTACACACATTAGAACACTTAAATACATGTCGTATAAAGCATACAGAGCTGCAATAATCAGGTGATCCTGTTCATCTCAGCTACTTTTGGTCACATATTTATCAACACTGGATGGTTCAAATTGCTTAAAATTGCCAATTTCCCACGTTTTTTAATGAATTCTTTTCAAAAAAAATTTTTACGAAGTTTCTTGAACATGTATGCAATGCAGTAGATCTCAATATACCCCAGTTACCAGTCTGAAATTATTTTACATTTGAAGATCTCCCATAACAAACAGGTCTGACAAATCCTTGGGCTGCAGTCATTTTCCACAGAGGACATGAAGTCAGTCTTGTTCTGACCAACGTAACAAAGACAGTTACTGTTCATGTGTTCTGTTAGTGTAGCTTATGTTTAAGTGTTGCACTCAAGTATTACAACCGAGCACTTCATCCACTGTACGCAAGCATGATTTGCTCAAGCCTCTGCACAACTGCACCATTGTAGTGAGGGCCTGTTGTTTCTATTAAGCATCTACTGACGGGATTGTCCTCCTTGCAGACCCCGCAGCATCCTTCATACTTACAGGTGTTATAGAAAACTGTAAAAACATCCATGTTATATCCAGAGCCGTGATGAGATAAACAACATAGATTATCTTTGTCCTCCTCCACTGGTCTCTCAGGTCGGATTTGGAGTTTAAAACATCTCCGGGATTTTCCTTTCGGCTCTCCGATGTCATGATGGTGGCTCTAAGATCGTGTGTCCGCCGCCCGGTAAAATGCCCTTCGATCTGGCAGACCTTCCACTGGGTCGTTTGCACTTTGGATCCCACGGAAGTGGATGTCAGTTGGATTGCTGAGAAGGTTACTGGTTTACCTGTCTCCTAGATAAACAGCCGAAAGCCCGCCAGCGTTATGAATAACGTACATGAAAACATACGATCCGGTCAGCTGATTGGGCGAAAAACAGGAAGTGTTCCACTTGGTTCATAAAGCTTGTGAATATGTATCTCAGAAATGTCCTCAATCCAAATAGCTCTTCGTGGAATTGTTCTGCCAAAAAAAACGGCTCAAATGTCCAACCTTGGTGGCGAAACAGCCGCCGGACAGCTATTTCATTTCGCATCGTTTTTTCATTTTTCCCCATCTAAAACCCAACAGAAAAGAATGAAAGATGATTATGTTTTTCCATCAACTTTGACTTGAGGCTCGTCAGCAGTGGGCGTGTTTCTAACTTTGTTAAAGCGACAGTTTACCCCAAAATACGAAAACTAAAAGCATTTGTTGTTTGTTTTTTTCTTGCCGTTGATCTTTTTTGAGTCTGTGTGTTAATGTTTTACGGGGTTCAGATGTTGTCAACTGCAGGGACGTCCGCCTTCTCTCGCGTTCATTAAGCGTGTGGGCAGAATAAATCTCATGTCGCTGCACCGCGAGTTAGGAGACCAGAGAGAGCGTTGCTGCCCCCTATAGGTCAAAGTTGGTAAGGACCGGGCCTTACCATGAAGGCTCGGCAACGCAGGCTCATCACCACTGCGCAAGTCAGAAAGAAGACGCTTGACAATCAACCACTTCATGTCGTGCTGAAATATATTTTAAGTCTCTTCTGCTTTAAAAGTCCCCCCCTCAACATGCCAGGGGTTCCCCCCTTCCATGGTCCCTTTGCCTTGAATGTACCATGTTAACGCAACCAAAATCCTAGGACTTTTATTTTGAAGCTACCCATCATTGCTGCGCGACCTTTATTTTGAAGTCAGGGACCGGCCTCCTCCCGGAAGTATGTTCCGTCTGCAGGTCCGAAGCTGCGGTGTGGGGGTCGCTTGCGGAGTGGCAGTGGATGCATTGACAGTTTCAGACTGTGCGTCTTCGCGTATTTGTGGCATGTAGATTCGGAAAACGCTGGTAGACGATGCAGATCCTCACTCCTCAAGTCTTCTGGGCTCAGCGGCACGGAGAGATCTTTCTCCGGGTGGAGCTGAGCGATGCCAAGGTAGGACCGTTCGCAACATCCAAGTGGCTACTCTCAGTCAGCTTTCTCAGTCTCAACTTACACGCACCTCTCCCCTCATTCGCAAATGTCCTGTCGAGAAAACAAAACAAAATATAAATACTATATTTACAGATATACATTTTAATCCTGTTTGAGGTACAAGATGGTTAATAATGTTGTTTTCCTGGAGTAATAACGGGGGAGTAACGAGCTAACAGGTTCAGTTAGCTTAAACTGTTAGCCGGTGATGCTGCTCTTTACATACGTACTGACCTCACATGTAACAATGTAAAACAATCAGTAAATAATTAAAAATAACTACGTGTGTTTTTTTGTGCTTTACTCATATTTTACTACTACAGTGATACGTATCAAGTGAAATGTTCTCCAAAACAATATTTCTGACTAAGGAAAAATTGTATGATTGTGCCTTTCGTAATACTTGACAGTTTTTATTCTGCTTGAGCACCAGGCAAGCAAAAACATACTGAGGATAATAGCTTTCAAAGAGGATTAAAATATATACATATAGCACTCGGCATTACAACTGAGTGACTAACATATAAGTTGTATTGCATAGACATTCGAATGAATTAAAATGTGTATTATTGTTCTCAAGTCACAGTACAGGTTTATGGCTCGATCAAGCTGATAAAGTTGGTCTTTATGACAAGAGAGTCTGTTTTTGTTTTTAACACTATACATTTATTGATTAAACGAGGCGAGTCATATGGGATCACAGGAAAATATGTATCACTTGATTATTGCTCATATTGCAAAATAGAAAAGCATCATCGATGAAGTCTGTCGTAAAGTAACAGCTGCTCTTTACAAATTTCTGGGGTACGTTTATTTTGTCGGCCAATCAAAAGCAAAGATGTGGGTGTATTGTGTCGGCCTTTAGCTGTGTATTTTTTTTTAACGTCTGCTTCCAGCATCCTTGTGTTATGCATTCATTAAAGATGAATGACTTTAATGGTTGTTCTGGATCTGGTTCAGGGTCTTTTTTCAAATCCTAAAGTAGGATAACAGAAGGACACCTGTCTTGTTATACTTGTAGAGGAGCTTGAACTAACTTTGTGAACCCCAAATGACGATCAGGTTTTTTCTCAACAAATTGTTTACCTACATGGAAAAAAGATTAGAGATTTCATGAATTTTGTATGTCACTGTTTTCACTGTATAAGCAGGTTCACATAATCACTTCTTATACAAAGTCTAATTAAAAAAGAAACCATTTTAATCAAAAGAAACTGATTATTGAAAACTAGAGGCTTTTATTGGGTTACAAATCTAAAATAAAATAATTGGTAGCCATTGCCTTTATTGAAACTGTCATAGAGATTTGATAAAAATTGAAAAACAATCTCTTTACAGTATTTGGTATATTGTATTATAATGATTTGAGACTCTTTCATTCTACATTATCTAAATGTAAATGGGATTTTTTTTTGGTGTTTTTCATTTTGAAATAAAAGATAAACACAGCAGGAGCATAAAATAAAGAGAATGGCTTTTAAAGGGTTGACATTCAGGACACTTATGGCTTAGAATATTTGGCAGTCATAATCTGGAAAGTGGTTTTCAAAAAGATAAAGCAAGAATTAAAAGCATCCTTTGTAGCCATGTTTGGAACAGGCGCACCATCAAACCTTTAGGTCATAATTACATTTGTGAGGGTCAGATGGTTTTTATTCATAATTTTTAAACTGTAAGGAAATTAAAGAATCTGACTAGTCCTGGTCTTCATGTGCCCTGTATTCTAAATAGTTGTTTTTTGTGTCACTTTGGTATTTATGACCCGCTTTTTGACCCTTGTTTTGCAGAACCTCGATATCAGCCTGCAAGAAAACACCATTCAGTTTAGAGGTTGGTAATTCACTTGTGCATTTTCTGGATCAAACACCCGTTGCTTCATAAGTCTTTTGAGAACAACTGGATTACCTCAGTTGTAATGGGGTATTTTACTGTAAAATTCTATAAATATCTGACAGTTTGTATCAAGGCCTTTCATTTTCTTTTAAGTATTCTTATGATCGTGATTTCTGAATACAAGCATTAAAAAAGCTTAATCCTGTTTCTAACATTAGAAAAATCCCGTCTCCTCAGCTCAGGGCCATGGAGCGAAAGGGGATAATGAATACAAGTTCACTTTGGAGTTCCGGGAACCTGTCAGACCTGAGGTATCAGCTGTTCTCTCATCTTTATTGCAAAACAGGATCGGATTTTATTTTGTGTATTTCCCAACATTTGTTATTATATATTATATCTTATTTTTGACTTGTGAAACATTCGCCTCCTAAGTCTTTTCTTCTCTTTGTTTCTTCTGATTGTCCAAACTGATGCTTTTTCTGACCATGATGATGTAATATATATTCCTGTGCAGTGAAGTAATTAAAGATAATATTTTAGATCTGTAATATATTATGCTCCAATACAACTTTTCTCCTAGGATTATAAAAGAAAAGAGATTTAAATCTAAATGCAAAGGATCACCTAGGTTTGTCAGTTGTAAGAAAAATATATTTATATTACAGATTGAACATAAGTCCACCCAGCGTCAAGTGGATATCAAAATCAAGAAACAGGAGGAGCGCTGGTGGGACCGGCTGACGCTGCAGGAGAGGAAGCCCTTGTTTCTGTGTCCCGACTTTGACCGCTGGCTGGACGAATCTGACGCTGAAATAGAGCTCCAGGCAAAAGCAAGTACAAAAACCTGGGGAAAATGATAATGTTAGGGCTGAAAGATGAGTTAACTTCGTCCCTTGAGGTTTTACGGACTTAAGATTTTTAACAAAAGATAAACCCACAAGATATTTGATTGATAAATATTTATGGATCTACCAAAATACTTATTTGTATGAAATTTACAATCACCGGCTGGTATATATAAACTTGAGATGTTTTCATTCTTAATTTGCATGTAAAATATTTGCAGCACTTGATATTGTTTGTTAATTAATAGGGATGTGTGTCATCATAGTGTAAATCTTGTTTTTTTTTCAGGAGGAAGAAAAGATAAGCAAGATATCTGTTGAGTCCAAAGTTCGTAAGAACCGTAGGTCCCTAAACTCTTTGCCTGCAAATATTCACAAAGCCATTCATATTTTAGCGGAAATTGACCAACAATAAATGTCTATTTTTTAAGAAAATCACAGGCAACAACTGACTCCCATTGCATCCTGTTTCCTCAGCCTACCTTGGACTGAAGAGAGGTTACTTGTTCATGTATAATCTGGTACAATTCCTGGGATTCTCCTGGGTCTTTGTCAACATGACAGTTCGACTCTTCATTCTCGGTCAAGGTTTGTAAGCAACTGCCACTGGTAGACATACTAAATACTTCAAAGTATTAGTTCCTTCATGTGCTATACTGTTTGTTTTAGACGCCTTGGTTTTCAGGAACAAGCAGTGTTTCCCCACATAGGCTAAAAAAACATAACTGTCATGATTCAAATTTTTTGTTTTGGACTGAATTGAGAAAGCAATCTACCACGCATTATATAAACTCATAATAAAACAAAGATGCTCCACATGAAACATCTGAGTCGAAATAGAATCAACAGACTGCGGCGGGGCATTGTTATTGAAGAAAAATACTGGTTACCCTCATAAATAGCATCAACATAATTAGCATGTGTGTGATACAAAAGGTGGAAAAATGTGTGTCCAAAAAAGCAGAGAGCTGTGTTTTTGGCTCAGAGGAGCTTTCACAGATGTGCTTGTTTGAATATGAACAGGACCTCGACACAGCAAGGATTTGTTTTGCTAATGATGAGAATTATGAATAATGTTTCTTGCGCTCCAATTATATCTGTTTCTCTCCCATCTTTACCCCAACAGATTCATTCTATGATACCTTCCAGACCACAGCCGACATGATGTATTTCTGTCAAATGATGGCCGTGCTGGAGGTCGTTAATCCCTTTCTGGGTCTGGTCAAGACTGGATTCTTCCCTGCCATGATACAGGTAACACAGAAGGGACAGTCTCTTTCTGGTGCATGAAGGCAGCTCTTAAAAGCTACAGCACATTCAGGGAACAGGAATGGGTGTCAGAGGCACAAAAGGGGATTTGAAAAATCACACAGCTCTCTTTTTCTACAAGTCTATCAAAACCATTTTGTAGCTGTAGGAGTCAAAATGTCATTGAAGTTGTAGTTCTTTTTTTAGAGTTGCAAGACACTCATTGAGGAGTTAATGAAATGAAATCCCTTTGTTTTGTAACATTCGGTTACACACGCAGCACAACTTCACAGTCCTTCGCATTTAAGCCATCATGGATGAACCATGAGCATCGGGTAGCCACTAAGCAGTGTCTGGGGAGCAGCTCGTTGGTCGGTCTTGCTATCCAACTCTTGGGCTGGCTAGGAGGAGCTCGAGAATTGAACAAGGAACTTTCGGTACCAAGATGTCAACTCTAACCACCTGAGCCACGCAGCCCCCTAGTACCGTAAATGAAATGATTATCAGATATCAAATCAAAATGTAGAAATAAACAGGAGAAATAATTTTAGGATAACTGTACTTGGGATTTTGTATCAGGTAAAATGCTGATCATTTCTTTGATTCATTAAATATTTTAATAAATGTCAATCTATGTGACATTTTTTTCTTCATTTACATATTGACTCAATTTTCTCCCCCCAAAATGCTGCAAAATGTCTGTAAAAAGATTTTTTTTCCCCAAAAATTAGCAATAATTCACATAAAACCTAGCAGGAATAGTGAAGGGTTTTTCTAACTCGTTCATTTTGGGTGTAATTTCTGGGACTGTTGGTTAAATGATATCTCTTTCCCCAATGGGAGAACAGACATTTTATTCTGTTTTGACATTGCAGGTCGCTGGGAGAAACGTAATTCTGTTCGTCATCTTTGGGAGCTTGGAAGAGATGCAGAGCAAGCCGGTAGTCTTCTTCGTGTTCTACCTGTGGAGCAGCATTGAGATCTTCAGGTGAGCTCCCCTTCACCACCTCTGCTCTCCCACCGAATGTGTGTCGTTGCTCCCCGTAACATCAGCCTGCCCCTCCGTGTGTTAGGTACCCCTTCTATATGCTGGCCTGCATCAGCACAGAGTGGAAGCTATTAACTTGGCTGAGATACAGCCTCTGGATACCTCTCTACCCACTGGGAGTTCTAGCTGAAGGTGAGTGGCTCTTCTTGCCTTGTCGCCATGATTTGTCAGTTCATACAGTGGCTGACATTGTGTGTCTCGTTTTCATGTCTGTGTGAAGCGGTGGCCGTGATTCAGTCTCTACCCATCTTTGATGAGACGCGTCTCTTCAGCCTGCCCCTCCCTGCCGCACTGGGACACTCACTGAGCTTCTCCTACACTCTGCAGCTCTACCTGGTCCTCATGTTTCTTGGTGAGACTCAACTCACACACCACTGTCCCCATCTCCTAAGTATAATTTTATCTAACTGATGTATCGCTACTACATGTGGACTGCTCATAGTTACATCACTGTGCATGGACGTGAAATCATTACAGATCAATATTTTCAGTGAAAAAATATTGTACATCCGCGAGCTGGTCCGCCATTTCAACTTGTTAATTTGGCTATTTAATTTCAATACCAAAGAGAGATTCATTGTTTTTAAGTTGCATTTATTAAAATGATTATTCCATAAGAAAGTGTGTTCTTATCTAGATTTTTTAGTGTGTCTCCTATTAAAATGTGATTGGATTTTGAAAAAAAAAGTAAGTAACACGCACATGTTTAGAATGTAATTAATAACCATCTTGCCTGTTCTTCCCCAGGACTCTTCATCAACTTCCGACACTTGTACAAGCAGAGGAGCAGACGATATCGCTCCAGGAGGAGGAAACTCCAGTAACTGATCACTATAGCACATTCGAACACTCAGAACTGCTGTCTCATACAAAACCATTGTTTAGGTTGCCTTTCTTTCTTACATGCACACACACACACACACACACACACACACACACACACACACACACACACACACACACACACACTGAGAGACAGAACCAGAATAACATCTGGAAGACTCCATTTCACACAAATCCTCCTGGTGTCATCTTGTGAGTTTTTAGATGTAACCCTTTTTTTTAAATCCAGTGGTGTTTATGTGATGGATACCCATTTATGCTAAGGAGTGAATTACTTGAATTATATTCTGAAGGATATCATGTAGCGATGGAAATGTAGGCAGGAGTGGGATTCCAGATGGAAAGCATCAGAAAGCTGTTTTTTTGCATTATTCCGTAGAACCAAAGGGGCTTATCAGTCAAGTTAATTGAATTCTATTCTTATTATAAATAATATTATCAGCCATAACCACAGGTTGTCAATAAATGTTTTTGTTATCTGATTATCACTGATGTCACATATGTATTTAATCACCATATAAATCAATAAGAGAAATTTACAGCTGCTGAATTGACCCTTGGCATGAGATTCACTCTCCAGACATGATCAGGACTTTTGAACTGAGGGATTGTCTCCATCAAATCTTGCATCTAAAAAAGGGGTAATTTTACTCGAGTTCAACGACAAAGGACTTTCAGACATTGTAAGAATTGCCTTTGCATGAAAATACGTCCTAAAGAGATTATTTTGTTGCGTCCTGTGCTTGTGTACAGCTGTGCTTTTGTTCCCCTGAAAGCAGCTATGTTACTGTAGAAAGAAGATTTTAATCTGAAAAAAGGAACCATCCGTCACGATATTTATCGCCAGGATTTTAATGATACGTCTGCTGATGCGAGAGCTCATCTTCGCCTATCTTTTCCGCTGCAACTTTATCCTTCCATCCTGTCATCTGAAATGAATACTTTGATGTGAATGAAACTGGATTCTTTCATTTCAAAACATTTGCAATGGAAGTTATTGAATATATAGTATATCTAAAATATGTGTAGTCAATACCCACACGTATTCTTGCAGCAGCCTGTACTGCAGTGCTATGACTGTGCCATTGTTGTGTAATATAGCACCATATGTATGCAATCAGAAAACTTTTATGAGAGCAAAATATTGACACCTCAGATCTTAAAGGTGCCAATTTTGTCTTTAGAATATTTATGTGAATTCGTATAGTACTTGTTCGAAACCTAAGTCAGACTCGTCAGGATTCGCTGGTTCAAAACACGTGTCAGCCAAAGGTCTCAGCTGTCCTTCCAGCAAAGTCTTTGGGTTTTCCACTGTTTTTGATTCGAAAAAACATGTTTCAGGTTTGCATTAATAACTTCTAAAACGTTAATGTAATTTTTTCCATCCTACAAACATCTCTACGATTGCAGTGTTGCTCTCAAATCCCTATTTTAATTGCAAACTAGTTGTGTTTGGTTGCACAAGTCAGCACTATGGTACCACTGTTGTTCTACCTTCCTCCTGAATCCAGCTGCACTAAAAAATCATCACATGCAAATTGCTGGGATGGGCAACAGATCACTGGCTCACTGTTTATATTCAGACACCAATCATTTTCTGTTTTTCCTATGTAATTGCTTCTAATTTTTAGCTTATTTAACTTTCAAACCACTAAAACAAATTATCTAAGTGTAATTATCAATTAAAGACAGAAGGATATCGTTGAAAATAACCAGGAAAGATTTTTACTGAACAGCTCGTCATACCCAAATACTTAATTTATTTGGTGATTTTCTCTTCTACCATACATACACTGATGTGATTTCTATCAGTGCAAAGCAAATGTACTCTTGATATTATGATACTCATTCCTTTTGTCCATATCACCCAGCACTACCTCCAACAAACCTGAAAAAGACACTCTGACGCCATTATTTGTGCTTCCACTCTGTGTCTTGACCTGCACAGGCCCTTCAAACAAGCAGCACCATTGTGCATTCTCCGGCCTCCATTTCTTGCACTCCATGTGTTCTGTGGGTGACATCCTGGGCTGCACTGCAGACTATACCAGTTTCCAGAGAGACTGCTCTTTTTTTCTGTAAACTGGACACAAAAAAATCTACACAGACTATCTTTTGTCCATTGACAGTGGTAAAGTGACATGCTGAACATGGCAGGTACAGATGGGACTCCTCAGTCGTGATGTATCGGGTCAGTATTTAGCTACTGGAAGTGCCAGAAGGTGTCACTATGTTTAGAGTTTAGTACCAATTTTCTTTGAAAAAAAGAAATAGTTTAATTGATTTTTCCCCAGCATATCCTGCTTTTTACTTACCATTTTAATGCCAGAAATTTGTATTAATTTCTAATATAATGATGAATAATTAGGTATTTTCTGATTTTATACTTTAAATACCCCACTCCGTCATCATCAATGTGACAGTTGTTCGATAACCTTTTGAAGCCTTATCATGAAAAGCTCAGAACAAGTATTTCTGTTCAACTGTTTTGAGCTTAAACGTCTACATTCTGAGTTTGTTGTACTCGGAGCCGTCCGACTTTCAGATGGTCAAAAAGCCATTTGTACACTTGAAGATGGGTGAAATGAAGTTATTACTGTAACCTTGTAATCCTGGTCAGAGGAATTAAAGATTTATTCTCATTATTGGAATTAGAAGTTGAAACATTCTTATTAGCCTATTGCTACTGACTTGAAGAGTCTTTTTTTAAATTATTGTTGTATTTATTTCTGTTACCTGAGTGTTTGCTTGGTTTTCCAATAAACAGGTATTTCAAAATTTTGTTTTTGATGTGGTTGTTTCTGACTGCTGATCAGGCTCTCCTATCAAAAGCAAATTAGGATTTTATTTAGCTTTGATCACATCTTGGAGTTTTTTTCTTGTCATCAGTTTTTAAAACCTATCATTTCATTTATGTTTATATTTGTTGCAGCCAAACCTGTCTGATTGTGAGAGAGCCTGGTGCCAGACTTTATGGCCATTGATATTTGGAGGTTCTAAATAATAAATCAAAAGTTATAAACTGGCTGATATATCCAGTACATAATTACTCTCAGCGGAATTGATTACAACTATGTAAACATTAACTACTAATACAAAAGGGACCATCGTCTCTTATAGATCAAATATAGTCTTCACATCATAGATATTCGATCATTTAAACGTTACCAGTCTCAACCTAATATGAAGGATATTATTCTGTTAAACACTTACCTCTGACAACCATCGGTACTGGATGCAATGAAAGATGACAATTTAAAATCACAAAGTCATAATGACATTGAGAGAGAAAGAGGAAAAGAGACCAAAGTTTTATTTTCGTCTCACACACAATTATGGTAAATATCCTTGTCAAAGGTGGTCCTTTCTTTTTTTCCTGCATTGGACCTGACCTGTTTACCTGCGCCATGACCTCTTTAGGCTGCCTTAGGATTCATTATATGATGAGGGACTTTTCGGGTAGGATTATAGCAATGGATGAATTTTAGTGTTCAAAGGATATATCTCTCCATCCTTTCGATCAACATCATTTTTTTTCATGTTTATAACAACTTTTTGAATTTAACTGCATGTTAAGACAATTAATTTAAAGAAAAGACGTACAGATCTTAAAATATGTCCTCAGAACCACTGAAAATTTAATTTCCCCCAAATCCACAAAGGAAATATCTTTGACGCACTGATGGAACCCATCATGATGTAATAAAGAGAGAGATTATAGTACATTTTAACTAAAAAAAAAAGTATTGAACTTTGGAACAGGTTTAACTGCAGTACATAAGAACTTTAAAAAAGTACAAATTTCACAGAATCACGGTTTGAATTTGGAGTAGGGGGGGAAACACTCCCACGGAGAGGCCACACCCTGCCACACCCCGACAGATGAGCAGCCGGCCCCCCTCCGCCTCTGCGTCCCCCGGAGGGTCCCGCCTCAGGCTGCCCCCCTCTGAACGTTGCTGTATTGATACAGCGGTATGTCTGGAGGGGAAGGTTGAGAGGTGTTCGGCTGGCAATCCTCTTAGCGGCATTATGCTGAGCCTCGGCCAAGCCCTGACATGCGGCGCGCCCTTGTAGCTCCTTCCACCCCACCCCACCCCACCCCCACCCCCCAAAAACCGGAGTCAGCATCTCGGCGTCCGTTACGCACAGCTGGAGGGGAAGATCCGCGGAGGCGAGGAGCCGAGCGGCCGGCGGTTACAGGTAGGAGCTCCGGGCGCCGCCGCACTCCCCCGAAAACTGCTTCTCCATCCTTTTCGGTCAGGACGGTGGGTGGGGGGGGGGCAAACGGGTGGAATGCGTCGAGGTGCTGCGATAAACCCGCGCTGTTCTCAATTAGACCTCAATTACCCCCCAAAACCCCATCGCCCCCCCCATCCGCCTCCCCTCCTTTTCAGCCAAAAGACTTACGCTTTATTTCCATGGAAACCCCATCACTGCGGGCTGACTTCATCGCTGTTGAGCTAACGCGCGTTTCTGCGAGCGGCGCGCATTTCATCACGCTCTCTCCGTGCGCGCCGTGCGCGCCTTCGCTCTCGACCGATAGCGTTAAATGTAATCAGGTTCAAAACTATTTGATCTGGAGTTGTTGGTTTTTTTTAAAATTTTGGGGTGGGGTTGGGGAATTTATACATTTTTTTTAACGTGTCTTAAATGGACTCCAGTGTTATAAGAATCCAAAGCCCGAGTGATTATGTAGCCATAGTAACAGGTGGCTGTCTGCATCCCCATCACACGCTCGCCCGCACACACACATAAATGCAGTTCATCGCTGAAAATCTGAAACTATGCAAAGCTACCTGATAATGATGATGAACTGATGATGATTATGATGATGATGATGTTGATGATGATGATGATGATGATGTGATTTCCTCTCGGCTCTGCCACAGGTTGAATCCACCAGCTGTGTGGAAGATGAACCGCGGCACACGCGGACGTGTGTGTCTCCCTGCCAGCGTCATCGTCTTGCCACATAATTGTGCTGGAACTACCATGAAATAGCGATGTGTCTGCTGTAACCTCCCGCTCTGAGTCAATAACCACTAAGGCAATGAACGCGCACTCTCCTCCCAGGAGACTCCGGCGCGTTCGCGTCCTCTTCTTCATCTCAGGTGTGCTCCTGTGTTTCGTCTATACACTGACACTGAAGGCCCGACTGTCCGAGTTGCGAGCCTCCGCCCACGGGGATGACGTTCTAGGAGGAGACGGGTCTGATGGCGATGTCGTGCAGGTGAAGGCGCGGGAGGTGGCGGCGTCGAACGAGACTCAGGAGGAGGTCATCTCAACCGAGAGCACCAAATCTCATCTGGTGCTCATCGTCAACAGGACGGATCTGGAGCAGTGCATCTACGTGGATCCCAAACCTCTTCCAACTCAGTCACCGCCAACCACCACTGCTTCGGTTCTCCCCCCTCCCCAGTCGCCCCACAGAAAGAACGAGTACCCGAAGGACGTCTTCTCAGTGGAGCAGCGGCGTCAAGGCTGGGTTGTTCTGCACGTCATTGGAATGACCTACATGTTTGTAGCCCTGGCCATCGTCTGCGATGAGTTCTTCGTGCCAGCTCTGGAGGTTATCACCAACAAGTTAGAGATCTCTGATGATGTGGCTGGTGCCACGTTCATGGCCGCAGGCGGCTCAGCTCCAGAGCTCTTCACCTCCCTCATAGGCGTCTTCGTTTCTCACAGCAATGTGGGCATTGGCACCATCGTGGGCTCAGCCGTCTTCAACATCCTGTTTGTGATCGGCATGTGCGCTATCTTCTCGCGGGAGATGTTGCATCTGACCTGGTGGCCGCTCTTCCGTGACGTGACCTTCTACATCGTGGACCTCATCATGCTGATTGTCTTCTTCCTGGACAACACGATACTGTGGTGGGAGAGCATCATGCTGGTGCTGGGCTACATCAGCTACGTGATCTTCATGAAATTCAACTGTCAGATTGAGCATGCGGTCAAGACGCAGCTCAACAAGCACGTCAGCATCGTCAAAGTGTGGACGGCAGAGGAGCCGGAGAAGGTCAGTCCGAGCCCGCACCCAGGTTGACACACATCTCTGTTGCTGCGCTATTGTTTCATTTGGATGGAAACTCACTTTCACTTTATATTTATAACTACACACCAAATGAAAAGCTGTATTCATTTGCAGTGTCAGATCAAATCAGAGCAGTTCATTGCACAGACCACCCGTTTAGGGTCCTTTTGATATTTGTGATCAAATATTACTTTCTGGTGCTCAAATGTTAACAATTAGAATGTAACACTGTGCCTCATTTTGGTTTAAAAGCTAAAGGACTATCTAAGAAGACAGTCATTTTTAAAAGTTGACATCACAAAAAATTTCTTCAGTGTTTAACCAACAGGTTCATGATCTTAACTTAAAAATTGGGCTTAAAAATGTTTTTTTAACTTCAACATTTTTTCAAAATTTTACACATTTCGATTATATATTGTTCTTGACACTTTTTGTGCATCATTGATAACTTTTTCATCTGGACTCTGGAAAAATTAAGAGGTTATTTTTCCCTCTCAAGGTGCAATATGACCCCTCCCCTCCTTTCCTCCTTTCTTTTTGACATGTCCCCGAACAGTGGATTATCCAGCATGCGTACATGCGTAGAAATGCATCCCACCTGTACTTGGTGCTGGGGTGTGAATCAGACTGCCGTCTCCTCCCAGACTTCTCTGTGGTTTCGGCCCTTTCATGTAAGCAGGGTTGGGGCTGTTGCCGGTCAAACACGGTGAATGAGGGACAGTTATTTGTGCGTCCGAGCAGGTGACGGTGTGTTTGTGTGAAATCCTTTGATGATACTGAACAGAAAGGAGTCCAGGTGTCAGAGACTGTCAGACGGCGATGAGGTGACGAAAACATCACTCGGTTTGTCTAATTCTGAAAATGACGGTATTGGAATCAGCTTCATTTGGAATAAAGGGAACAATGTTGTTTTGTATCGCACCAACAGGAACAGCTACAGACAAAAAGAAGTTCATTTCTAAGTCTGATTAACATGCAAAATTCTGTATTTCAGCAAACAGCGCCGCCCCCAAATGGCCTGCAGCACATCTGCACCCATGCAATGATGCACAGTGCCACTTCAGCAGTCACATTTCTTCTTATATCTTTTAATTATTACCTGATATTTTCATTTTCAAAATCCTAAAAAATGGCCAGGGAATGAAGCAGATTATTATTTATTGTGACGTTTAGTAGCCATTTTCCTAATATTGGCAAATATCATGACATCCATCAAGTGAGTTACACAACACAAATGAAGTGAATGAATTTGTCCCCCATGTGTATGACAGGCAGTCTTTCTTCAAGTTCTTGATAATTTTGTGCTTTTCCAGTTAACCTTCAGCATGTTTTTGGACAAAAACTGGGAAAATTGCCCAGATGTGCAAATGAGAGAGTGAATGGTTCTCTGTCTGTGACCCTGCGATTGACTGGTGACCAGTTCAGGGTGTACCCCGCCTCTCTGCCATGATGGCAGCTGGAATAGACTCCAGAATCCCACACAACAATGTGTAGGATAAGCGATAGACAAGGAATGGATGTTTTTGGACAGTGGGAGAAAAACGGAGAACCCGGAGAACCCGGAGGAAACAAATGCAGACATGGGAAGAACATGCAAACTCCACACAGAAAGGCTGTCCCGTTTAAATCCAAACCAGGGTCCTTTGTGCTGTGAGGCCGAAGCGCTAAACCCTGCGCCGCCAAATATACAGTGTGGTTTCCTGATTTGAATTAATCATTTCCTTTAAATTCATACAGCTAACTTTTTTGAATTTGCCACAGCACCCCTTCCCCCCATGAAAAAAATAAAAAAATACAAGATAATGATCAGTGAGGTATAACCACAAATCAGGGATTTGATAGTTGAAAAATATGATATAATTTTCCAAAGATGAAATTCAAAGCACGGAGTCAAATATCACTTGGATCACAGGGTGACTTATCCACGTACACATCCTAGTTATTTCCGTACAATCGTCTGGACGAATACTGAAGTGTGAGTGAAATTATTTTACCTTAATACCCTGAAACGTGAAAATGGGACAGCCAACAAAGATCTGTTATGCTCTCCAGCTCAAAGTCGGAGGTAGAAGAGTTCCTTGTGGAAGCTCATAGCGACCCCGACAGGAGTCAAGGTCTAGGAGCCAACTGCAACATCTCTAGGCCTAGAAAGCCAGCAACTGAACAGAATGCAAAGGAGCCCACATGGCAGGAAGTTCAGGACATAGTCAGCAAAGCCAAATCAACTGCTGCCCCTGGTCCAAGTACGATACCATATAAGAGATAAGATAAGATAACACTTTATTTATCCCCATAGGGGAAATTTGTTTGTCGGAGCAACGCAACAATAGCAGAATCAACATATAGATATGCACTAAACAATTAAAAGCAATAAAAACAATTAAAAGACAGAAAGACAAAAAAAACACATATATATATATATATATATATATATAAATACATACATACATACACACACATATACATATATATATATACATACATACATACATACATATATATATATATATATACATACATACCCGCACACACATATACATATACACATACATCCATATGCACATATACAAATACACATATGTAAATAAAATGCAGTAGGGGTGAGAGTAAGAGTAAAATAAATAAATAAATAGTAAGGGTGTGAGTAGAACCAAAATGGACAACAACAAGGGCAAGGATAAGGACAGATAGGCGACGACAATGGAACACTGACACCGATGAAGTAAACAGGATGCGATAGAGTGATATCAATCCGGGTAAAGTGGACTACAGGGTTAAGGGCATGACACGTGTTGGCGACTGAGTAGTGAGGTGGTGGTCGCACAGATGCCGTCCAGGCAGACATAGTTGTGTGCCGTCCAGACTGCTGTTATACAGTCTGATGGCCGTGGGCACAAAGGAGCATCTGAAGCGTTCAGTTCTGCACCGGGGTGGGAAGAGCCGTTGGCTGAATGAGCTGCTCATCTGCCACAGCTCGTGGTGCAGGGGGTGGGAAGGATTGTCCAGGATAGCTCCCAGTTTGTCCTTCACCCTCCCCACAGCCACCGATTAAAGATGGACCAGGTTCCATCCCACCACTGAGCGAGCTTTCCTCACAAGCTTGTTGAGCCTGTTGACCTCACCAGTCCTGGCACCGCCCCACCAGCACACTAGCGTAGAAGAGAGCGCTGGCTACCATAGATTGGTAGAAGGTCTTGAGGAGCCCACTGCAGACACCAAACGACCTCAGTCTCCTCAGGAAGAACATCCTGCTCTGACCCTTCTTGTATATAGGTCATCAGTGTTGTAAGTATCCAAGAAATGCCAAAAATGTCTTCAGAGGCTGTGGAAGATTATAAGGAAGATCTAGACCAAGGGTACGATTCCGCCAAGCTGGAAATTGGCCGAAGGATGTTTTGTTCTGAAAGAGGAGAGATCCTCTGCAACCTCCCAGTTCAGGGCAATCTCTCTCCTTAGTGTAGAGATCTTCTTTTCCATTGTGGCAAGAAGGATCACCTCTTACATGACGCAAACCCCTATATCGATACGTCCATCCAGAAAGATGGTATCCCAGGCTTTTCGGGCTGTCTGGAACACACATCGATGATCAGCCAATTGATCCAAGAAGCAAAGCAGAAGAAAATCAACCTAACAGTTGTCTGGCTCGACCTCGCTAATGCTTATGGGTCAATCCCACACAATCTCATCCAAGAAAGACAAAATCACTATTACATCCCAGCAGCGATTCGAAACATGATCACCGGCTACCTTGCGGGGTTTAAACTCAGATTTACATCAGCACTTTTCACCACCAGCTGGCTGAACCTACAAAAGGGGATCCCAACAGGGTGTACCATCTCCCCCATCTTGTTCATTATGGGAATAATGATATCCGTAGCAGAGGTCATAACCCAGGGCCCTATATTGGAATCCAGCATCGTCCAGCCAGAGCTGCGAGCATTCATGGACAACATCACAGTAACAACTGTGACTCACATCCAAGCAAGATGGGTGTTGTAAACATTGGGCAGTGTCGCCCTTTGGGCAGGGATGCAGTTCAAAGACGGGAAGTCCAGGCACTTGGTCATCAAGAAGGGCAGAGTTACTAACAAGCTCAGCCTCCAAGTCCACGGTGAGGTCACTCCATGTAACCAGGGCAACCCAATAAAGTGCCTAGGAAAGTGGTGCAATGCGTCACTGACAGATAGTGCCAAGGTTAATGAGGCTGTGAAGCACACTGGGGAATAGCTAAAGATGATCGACAAATCTTTACTCCCGGGCAAGTTCAAGACCTGGCTGTACCAACACAGCCTCTTGCCCAGGCTCCTTTGGCTATTCACTATCTACGAGTTTCCCCATGACCACCGTTGAGGTCATTGAGAGGAAGACCAACGAGCACTTATGGAGGAAACTGGGCATCTCCCCAAGTTTCTCTTCAGTGGGCCTTTACATCCAGTTCGGCCATCTACAACTTCCCCAGTCATCAGTTGTTGAGGAGTATAACGTGGCAAAATGGCAGGGAGAAGGAAGATACAGTTTGCTGGGGCAGTGGAAAAGGGTTCCCAGGGGGCCTGGACAAAATGGGATTTGCCCAGATGTACGGTCACATGGAGAAACCTGTCGCAACTGGAACCTTACCGTAGCTCCATCCTCTTGAGGTCTGTCTATTACACCCTTCCTTCGCCATTACATCTGCACACGCGGGGGTGAAGAGAGGATCCACTTTGCAAGCTCTGCAGCCAGAAAGGGACTCTGGCACATATACTGTCTGGGTGTAAAACCGCTTTAACCCAGGGATGGTATAGATAGCACCATGATAAAGCTCTCCTCTCATTGGCTGACACCATAAAGCGGGAGAGAGGTAAGAAGAGGCCAGCTGACACAGTTTTGGAGAGAGCAATCACCCTCTTTTAAGGAAAGAGCAAGGCCTTTGCTTATCAAAAAAAAAGGAAAAGGCCTAGCATCCTTCAGACCCCAAGCTCCTGGGAGATGAGCATCAATCTTGGGAGGAGGCTGCAGTTCCCGGAGGTGGTCCAAACAATCCTCCACCCAGACATTGTGCTATGGTCAACCAAAGACCAGAATATAATTCTGAATGACTCCACTGTGCCACGGGAGGAAGGTTGTGAGGAGGCCCATGAAAGGAAGGCCTCAAAGTACCAACATTTTGTCCAAGACTGAAGTGTGAATGAAATTATTTATACCTATTATATTTATACCTAAATACGCTAGAATGGGAAAATGGAACAAGAACTTACACTTAAGAGCATTTTTGTAACCAACTGGTTGTTGATTTTAAAGGCGTGTGTCTACTGGAACAATGATGTCCATACATTTTCTGAAAATAAAACAAAGTGCACGCCCATCCCTGTACGTAAAGTTAAACAAATGCAAAATCATGCAAATCAAGAAGTTCCAGCATGTCCTGAAGGACCTGTAAACAAACCGAGCACAATGCATCTGATTTAAAACACGTATTCCGCCACCATATTGCATATATTTACTTAAAACCCCATTAGTTACATTTCTGAAGTGTATAAGCACAGTTGAGAGAACGCTGTCTGATGTTCCTTTCTATTGTTTCCCCTCTGAAATTCATTTGCAAGAGGCGCAAAATAATATTTAATTTAAACTCTTGCTCAGCTGAAAATAAGCAAAATAGGCAAAAATGACATCAGTTAAGTATAACCTGGAAAATAGCATGATATGACCTGAATACTCACAATAATTACCTGGTAATTTGTTTAAAAATACCTCTATAAATAAATAGTTTTGATTCTGTTGTTTTTATTCAAATATACTGCCTTCCCTAGCAACTGTAACTTTCTGGTTTTGATTCAGTGTTCAACATGCCATTTTCAGCCACAGAAACGCCCTTAGCACCTGGTCTTGGTTACAGTACTTTAAGAATGAATGCATTGCCCTGATTTTTTTCCAACACAATTTTTGTGCAACATAGTTGTTAATAATTTGATATTTGTTCGACCTTTTGCATTGTGACCACCGTGGGAAGTTGGGTGATGCAGTTAGAACTCAGAACTCTGGCTTCACAGCAAGAAGGTTGGTGTTTTAATAGTGGCCTCTGCATGGATTTCACAGGTTCTCTCAGCCTTTCGGCCTCTCTTCCCTCTATAGTCTAAAAAAAACATTATATAGATCAAATGAAGACTCAAAACCAAGAGTGAATGGTTGTATTTCTCTATACGTGGCCCTGTGATTGACAGTTGACTGATCCTGGTTGAACCCTGCCTCTCATTGATGTCAGTTAGGATTTGCTCCAGCAACTAAGGGATTATCAGCATAGAAAGTTACAGTACACAGCCACCATTTTGCAGATTGAAGTTGAGATCAAATTCAGTTTAATTCCAATAAGTATTGATTCCCTATAGAGCCTAGTATTTGTCTGTGTCGTCGATTTTCTTCATCGTGTTGGTGTCATATTATAGCTAATCCCAGCATTTCATACTTGGGAACACTTGACAGCGATATAGACTGAAGATCATCTTAGGATCATAGAAACATTACCTAAACAAGGGCAAAGTAATTTTACGAAGAAATAAAAGGGAAATCTCAATTTAGAAATCTGTTTTTTTAAATTTTCAAGTCATGAGGCATCAGATTAGCGATTATTTCACATTAATCAGGCAACTAAATGGAGAGCAACAAATTAGCAACAGAAACTGACTTAGTCACTGTTATGTAGTAAATTAAATTCAGTTTGCTCTTTAAGTCACATTTTCAGTGTTCAGTGATGTATTTATACTACTGGTCAGCTGTATATAGTTTTTTTAATTGTTACCATAAACATAAGGTAAGCCGGTCAGTTCATACCAAGACAGCTCGTGACTGAATGAGAGGAACATCTTCTTACAGCCGCGTCTGGATTAACCTGTGAGGGGTCCTCGCCGCAAATTTGAGCCCAGATTAACCCCCTGTGATGCCACTTCTCTACAGCCTGACGGGGGACACCAGCCTCACTGTGTTGTCATTTATTCAAACACGTCTTCATTTAACAGCTTACGCCACGTAACTCGGCATCACCTTCAACATCGAGCAGAAGAGAAGCAGATTCTGAAAGTGCTCCAGTGAGCTGACACTCATAAACTCATACCTGCTCCAGTGTTAACATGATTGGATTAGCCTAATACTATTTTACTCGGTGTATGAAAAAGCATTGATGCACATTCGTACAAAGGTGCTCACGGTATATCAATCCCAAAACAAGAGAGGCAACAACACACTACACACAATTAATTTTTCATTTTGCATTTACAAAGAAAATGGCCAATTGAATGTTCCGGTGCCGTCTCCAAAATGCTCCTTCTGGTGATATCATCATGTCATGTATTGTGCTTTGTGGGAGGACTTTGCCAAAATTTGTAGGTGTTGAGAAAACCACATCACAGCGCCGGCTTTGTACGACAACAGATATTGATGTGAGTTACATTCTACTTTATGTAGGAGAATCTCATAATGGAGTCTCCTCTGATGGGATGGACTTTTTATTTGGAATAAGCAGAGGGTTTCATCTGTGGCCAGAATGTGTGCATGTCATCTGCATCCTTGACTTGTCTGAATGTAAGCGACACAGTTTCGTCAGTACCATTTGATTCTGGCCTCAATATCAAATATTAATTTGGGGCCATGATTCCCTACATGATGCATAATCAGAAATAGTTGGGGTTAAAATGTTATGTTTTATACCTATTCTGCACAGCTTTTTTTAAATGCATTTGGTTATTATGTCTGTATGTGCCAGTGGGTGGTGATGGTAGGGAATATTACAATATAATTTGCTAAGTGACTAGCATTAAACCAGAGAAGAGTAAAACATCCATTGTCACACATTCCTGACTAATGTTAAATGTTCCAATGAAATGTTACTGACCAATCAGGAGAGCGACGCTGCGCCTCCACCTCTGCCATCTCCTCTGCCTGCTCCTGTGGCTCCTTCTGCTCCACCTCCTGCACCAAACCTCGAAGAGAAGCCTAAACAGGAACCCACTCCACCTCGGACTTCTCCTCAGCATAAGCCATTGGATCCAGCAGAGGACAAAACCCGACTCCGGGTAAAGATCATTTCCCCACTCGCTGTTGGCTTCCTGAGGAGAATACAAGGTGTCAGAGGTTCTTTGGTGACAGCCTTGGAAAAAAAACATTTATAAATCAATCAATAGATCCATACTGTTCATGTAGGAATGCCAGTAATAATACTTTCTTTTCTCATTTCGAAAATCACAGGTCTTTGAATTATTATGTCTCTGAATTATCTAAAGCCCTGGCACTCACCCAGTTACCAGTTATTAATGTCTTACTGTATAGGTTGTGCGGTTGTCAACCACAACTTAAATGTCAGCTTTTGATAATGATTGAGATAATGCCGCCAATAGCAAATAACTTGCTCGGATCATCTTTAACCAAACGGCAGTATTTATTCATTGACGTGTGCATCTGCAGGTCCGTCCTGTCCTGCAGCGTGGCGGCAGCACGGCTTCCCTCCACAACACCTCACTGAGGAGCACCATCTTCCAGCTGATGATCCACACACTGGACCCGCTGGGTGAAGGTAACACCTTCCAGCATTTATAGAATTCATGGAAAAATGAAAGATCTAAAAGCTAAACTAATTGTCCCTATAAAAGACAAGAAAGAAAGTTAAATTGGTGGTTCTAATTAAAGGTGGTGTGTTTCTGGTTTTGAAGCGAATATAATCAGCTTCAGTATTATTCAATTTTTTGGTTTGTGCTTTTTTAATATTTGATTTATTCAAAAATATATTCTATTTTAAGTGACTTGCCAAAGGTTTGCGAGGAAATAAAGGTTACAGTGTTATTGGGTTCAGTTTGCAGTTTTAAAAAAGAAAACTTGATAGTTAGAAAATGCTTTTAAAAGAATAATCGTGTATTTTCAATCAAGGAATTGTAAATAACACCAAGTTGAATTTCCATGAATGTGATTATTTGAAAAAAAAAAAGTTTACATTTTAAGATCTTTTTGTGACAAGCTTCACTTGTGGCATCCCCGTTTCCTGCCACAATTCATAATAACTCCTCTCAGCATCACACATACACCCCTCTTCCGTTCTTGTAAGTCAGAGTAACCTGATGAACCGCAGCGACCTTCAGCCCGTCCTCAGACACACCTGGCCTGGTTTCTCGCTCTCGCAGCACTTGACCACAACTGATCCTTAATCAGCTTTTCGATGCAGGCTTATAAAAGCTGGATAAGGGCCAGCACGGCAAGCACTCCAAGCTCTTTATCTCTGTATGAAAGTAGTGAAGCCATAGGTCTAACTCTGAGACCGACTCAGTGTGCCTAGGCCATTGCCAGGGGCAACCTGTCTTTGTGAGACAACCTGAAGAGATTCATCCTCATGAATTCAACCAAACATCCAGGTGTTTTGCAGCTGCGATTGTGAATTGGGGATGAAATTAAGCAGATAGCATAAATATCCAGACTGACTTTTTAAATGTCAAACTGTCGAGTTTTTTTTATCTCATGCATTTTTAAATGTATCTGTTTCTTAAGCATTTCATTTAGATATTCAGTTGAAGAAAAAGATAAAATAAGTATCTGTAAATTTCAATAATGTGTTTGTTTCTGACTTGATCCATCTGATCAATTCTTTTTAGTTCAAGAAAGTGTTCTTATATTTATCTCAACATATCTAAATGTACATACAATTGTACAAACAATTGAATTTGAATGAAGCACAGTTCTACCCCACTGAAAGAACTAACTCTATGCATGTACTGTATATTACATAACATATATATATATATATATACATATATATATATATATATATATATAACTGAAGTGAAAGATGAGGACCATTACTCCAACAGACCTAAAAGTATCTAACTGTTAGTAGTTACAATAATTGCTCTCCTTGTTACTGTTAACTTTAGAATGTATTTGTGTGTGACTGTTGACTCATTTTGTATGTTTGACGCCTGTGTAACACAGCTGTTGCCCGGAGGTACAGGTTTAACTTTGTCAGAATATTCCCTGCATGGAAAAGAGGTTTGTGTGCACAAAATACTTTTTACTAACAGCTGGGTTATTTATCGCTGAATCTTTGAGTAAAAGACACCACAGTTTTGGGCAGAAATATTCTCTTTCTCGTAGGTTTCCCCTTAGAGCTGAAAAGAGAAGATTACATCTCCCTTTATCATTGGGAGACTTTCTGAGTATTGCAAAAATCAAATTGAAGTGTGTGTTGTAGACTGATGTACATGATCGAAAAATACTTGGAAATAATCCACAAATAAAAATTACAGCTGGGCGGGACTGTCAGCAAATGTCATGTTGAGGACTCACATAAATTTGCAATACATCAATGGCTCCAGACGAAGATCTTTTATCGGTAAAATTCTTGTAAAATTCTATTGTCTGTTAAATTCCTAAATTAGTGACTCCTTCACTAGTTTGCCAACACCTCATTTTTGTTTGCAAAAAAGTGGGTGAATGCCGGGAATAATACTCACTTTTCAAAACTCACCCTAAAAGATCGTCGTTTAATAATTTAAGTTATAAAGAAAATAGTCTTTAATAAATTAGCCATACATTTAAAGGAAAAAGATAAATAGATAAAACTGAAAAAGACCAGGTATGTGAAAAAGTGTGTGTGATATCCCTCTCAGACTCAACCTTGAGAGGCCCACTCCGAACCCCTGGCCCGAGGAAAGCCAGGAGAGGTAAGGGTAACATCACCTCACTGCTCCCCTGTCATAGTGTCTGGTGCTTCACGTGTTCGTGTACGTGTACGTGTAGCGTGTTTGACGCTAATCTGCATCGTGTTCATGTGTGGCACTGTGGGAGTGACTAAACCGTAACTGTGAAGAGTGAGAGAGTGAGAAATAACTTTGCATCCCTGTTCAACAATGAACAATTCTCACTCCGGGCATTTTCATTCCAAATATGCATCTCTTGGCATGGAATGGGGAGTCATGTGACTGGAGGGAATTGATGGTGTGTTAATTCTGCTGTGTATTTCTGTCAGAGACGTCCTTTAATGGGGACGTCAGAGGGGAGAAGTCTGTGCAAAAGAAAGGTAAGACATGTTTGTGTCCTGTTGCGTTCGATGTTTCTCTGGAAAATTTCAGGGACGGCTTTGGAAATCATTGCGTCATCGAAGGTCTGCATTGTTTAGTTGTATTTTTTGTGGTTGCAGTTGCTGCCTCTGGTTTGTGTATATGCTTCTCTGACCCGAAACACTGGCTGCATGGAAAAGTAACAGTCATAATCATTTTTAACTTGTTTATTTTGTACACATCTTTGTGCTTCTATCTGACTTGGACAAAAAAAGAACAGCAAGAATTGTTTGCTGAATTTATGGGTCTGTTTTGCAGATTGTTCACAATTACCCTGAATAATTGCGTTATCTAATACCTCAAATAGTAGTAAGAAATTATCCCTGGAAAAACAGCAAAAAAGTCATTTGTACAATTTTAGATATAAGATTTCAATCTTATATTTGTTATCTATATAGTATATAGCATACATTGCACACTAAAATATGTCTTTTGAACAATAGATTTAATTTTTTTTTTTTACATCCAAACTCTGTCTTTCAAAACAACTGAAGTGGTGTGAACATCTACCAAAAATTCTGTGATATAAATGCTACAACACTTTTATTCTTTAAATAATTCCACAGTTCTCACATTAAGATTTTTAGGGTTTGCACAAAAACTGACCTTTGCAAAGACTCACAAAATGTGAAATAATGATAGAATAGAATAGAACAGAATTTCAGAAAGTTAGGTTAGCTGAATTCTAAGTGAGCCCTGATCTTAGTGATTAATGAGGAAATGTTTCGTAAAACACGTGATCTCAAATCTCATTGAAGTGGCTGATAAAAATATACTTTCGAGCATGGTGACATGTATGCTCCTCGAGCGTATCTCTCCCTGACTTGCTAGCAAACTCTCTGAATGACAGCAAAGAACAAATTCAAGGCAATGATGCTACTGATCACACACAAACTACATCATCGCTGCGCGAAAAGTGATTCTTCCAGTCATATTAAAGCAGCATGAACGATTTTTTTTTTTCTTGTGTTTTACATGTTTGGCTTTACTTTACCTGCAGGAAGTACAACTCATAATGTGGCGCCATTATTGCAGGATGTGCAAGTTAACAAAGGTTTGCTGATGAGATAAATGTTCCCTTTTTCCCAATTATACAAGAGTTAGATACAAAAAGATCATATCTACAACCTTCACGCTGGCTATCAGGAGGCAACACGGCTGGTTGCACACAGATATCCGATTGCAGATGTCCATCAGTAGATGGAAGGAATTTTTACTTGATTTTGCTCAGTAAACATGTGTGAATTGTTCCTTAATAAAGTTCATAAAGTTCAGTCAGGAAGTCGCAGGCCCAATATATTGTAATAGATCATAAAGCAGGTTGGGTTTGGTTTTTTTTCTGGAGGCTGAACATGTTTGATCATTTATTAATAGTCAGAAATTGTTCAGGGTTGAAGGAGGTTGCTCTCTACAATCAGCAGAGCTGATGTGCTCTGTGTTCGAGCATCAACCCGTGGGGTAATCAGGTGCTCGACAGTCTGAGATGTGGAGCAAAAGAGGGGCTGCAGGAAAGCTGGAGAGGCTTCGATGGGCCCCAGTCAATCAGTCTGAGGATTAAAATGCAGATGGGTCCCTTTTTGTGTGTGTGCAAGGGCGCATTCGTACCCACGTGCATTTGTGTGTGTCCATTTATTTGTTTATCATCAAACATTGTAATCAGTCCCTGTGGCTTTTTAATCATTCCCATCCCTAAGTACGAAATAAGAGTTTGTTTTATCAGAGGAGTTCAAAGCAGACGCAGACCCCTTTTTGAATTTTGTAGTGGGTACCTATATGTTAAAGTAGAATAGTCTGATTTTGATAAAATGGCTATTTCAAGGTGTTGGTATGCTATTATCTTGGGGCCTATTTCTGTAAATAATAATACTCTTCTACAGCCGGTACAATAAGTTGAACTGGATGTCAGTTTAATGTCTGAATGTGATGTTTAAGTTGGAAATGATAAATCGGATAAATTACAAAAGCTAAAGCTGGACTTTATCCCTCTAGCAATTCATGTAGAAACTGATCACAGCAAACCATACCTCTCTCGGTCAGGCTTGAACTTAAAGTCAAGACGAACATTTTGAATTAAAAAAAAGGTAAAAAGTATGTTTCAGTTGGTAATCCAAAAAATAAAACAGTAAAGACACACTTCTGGGCCTTCTATTTCTGAGCTATGGTGAACTGTATCTGTTGTTATGTGTTTAGAAGAGGATCAAAAGCCCAAGTCTGATGTGTCTGCTGCTGGCGCACCAGGAAGCGCTGAGGTCGAGCCGTCCACCTCACAGCCTCATAAAAACGAGGAGACGAGTGAGAAGACGGCCGACCAGCAGGGGTCAAAGGTACGTAATCTTTAAATTCGATATGAATGCAGCAGTTAGGGTTCAGGTTATCAAATTAACCACATAATAAAAGATTTGATTCTGAGTGAAGATTTGATTCTGAGTGAAGTGTGACTGAGGGTCTTTCAAAAAATGTCTTTATAAGATTATAAATAGAATAACAATATTATCAAAAGTATTGGTCAGAGAAGAGAACATTCAGTTGCACTACAATGACAATGATGAGCTGTTTCAGTGACCGGTAGATTCACTGGGGAATACCTGAATAATGCAAACTGTGTCCGAGGTAACAGCCACTGATTTCATGCTTTAGCGTGAGTCACCACGGTGACGTAGGCCCAACTCCTGATGTTTGTCCTTGAGCCAAATCAAACAGAAGCCACCTGCCTGTTCAACCCTCTCATTCGGCTATTGAGACGTACGACTGCAGTTGTTAACCTGAGGGGCACTTTACAAATCACATTTTCATTGAATTTGAATGTGTGTTACATGATTTCCAAAATTTGACATGGAGCCTTCTTGTTAATTTGCAATGGTGGATAATGTGAAATTACCTTCTTATTATGTCAGTTTTTATTGATATAGAATCAAATGCATGGATAAGTAAGAATGAATAATTGTTTTGTGCTCATCGACTGTTTGATGAGCATTTTGAATGTCTTAAACCACATAACACCCAAGTATTTAAACCTGTAAATAGAGCTGCATTAACAGCTGACCATATACTGTAGTCTAGTGTAAGTTGGAATAATTAATTCTCAAAAAAAGATGATGGCAACAATTCACCCAGCAGTTGCATTCACATGATGCTTCCTGTTGACATATTCAGATGATGAGTGTACAGCATTTGCACCTTCTCGCAGGTTGAAGCCTCAGCGGCGGGAGGTTCAGAAACCACGGCGGGCAGCACTGATGATGATAGTGGCGATGAAGAAAGCAATGACTCCGAAAAGAGTGAAGACGATGATGATGATGATGGAAATAAAGAAGAAGAGGAAAAGGAGGATGAGGAAGAGAATGAGCCGTTATCTCTGAATTGGCCAGAAACCAGACGCAAGCAGGCCACTTACCTCTTCCTGCTGCCCATCGTGTTCCCTTTGTGGCTCACGCTGCCTGACGTCCGCAACCTGGTGCGAACAGTCGCCTATTGCCACAACCACAATGCAGACATACCCTCTCACATTGGTCAGGGCTGCAGACTTTGGCAACATATTTTGAATCAATAAATCCAGTTATACTATGCACAGTTCAGTATTCGATCACATCAAAATCAAGCTGGAACAAATTTTGAATATGTAATACCTGCAAAAATTTGTGTTCATTTGCCTTGTTAAAAGTAATTATTTTCCAGTATTTATAAAAAATATATACAGGAGGGCTGTTTAATGGGATTATTACCTGTGTGGATTGATGTCACATAACACTCGTGGCCTTTGGCTCACATGTATTTTTTTTTTAGGCATCCAGGAGATACTTTGCTGTCACATTTATCGGGTCCATCCTGTGGATTGGAGTTTTCTCCTACATGATGGTGTGGTGGGCTCATCAGGTAAACTGACTCCACATTCCTACATTGTGCGATATTACGATTGTATGTCCCTAATTCTGCAAAGAATAATCATATTGTGTAACAATATGAGTGAAAGAACTACAGTGATTTTGAAAGGTAACACTATTATAATAATTAATAACACCTTTTTTTTTTGGTCCAGGTGGGTGAGACGATTGGTATCTCGGAGGAAATCATGGGCCTGACAATCTTGGCAGCCGGAACTTCCATCCCAGACCTCATCACGAGTGTGATTGTAGCCCGTAAGGGTCTTGGGGACATGGCCGTGTCTAGCTCTGTAGGCAGTAATATCTTCGACATCACTATTGGGTGAGTGATCATACCAACCCACCTCAATCCTCTTGATCTCTGAAAACGGTAGGGTTAGAACTCCAATAAACGTCGAAATTGTGAATGTTACATTATGGATCATGATGTATCCCCAAGTCATGAGCAAAGTATGGGGCCTAGATAAGAACCCCGAAGGTTATTATCCTATTATAGGATTTGCAAATTAAGATGCAAATCCACTAAAAATTAACTGATTATCCTTGGACACAGTGATAACATGGACATCGCTATGACAGAAACATCACATGTGAATTCTCTGTTTTCAGTCTGCCAGTCCCATGGCTCATGTACACTCTCTTACATAATGGCAAGCCAGTGACGGTCAGCTCCAACGGCCTATTCTGCGCCATCGTACTGCTGTTCCTCATGCTGCTCTTTGTGATCATTTCCATTGCTGCCTGCCGCTGGAAGATGAGCCGAATGCTGGGCCTCACCATGTTCGTACTGTACTTTGTGTTCCTTGTCCTTAGCGTTCTGCTTGAGGATCGAGTCCTAACCTGCCCTGTCTCCATCTGAGCCAATGGCACAAAAAAGTACATCCAGACAGTGTTAGTAAAAGAATTTCTAGATAGTGAAACCCACTTAATTTCAAAAATTTGATACTGGTAACCCGATGTTATCCTAGAACATGAAACAGTGTACTAATTTTGATAAATACTTTTTTCAAAACAAATTTTACAAAATCCAACTGAATAAAATTATTGCTATTTTTTGGGCTATAAATCGCTATTTGTATCTATATTTTGCATTGGTTGATTCTTAGTGACATTGCAGCCTTCTGCTCAAACAAAATGTAAAAGAAAAATTATGTGTAAACAAACTGTAGATGAGAAAGAAATTACTGCTTCACTGAATCAGAGGCAACGGGAGTCAACTCAGTTGTTATTCCATGATGCTGTTTGTTAAACCAACCAATATACATGCAGTGGTTATCTGGAAAACACTCGGGATGTCTCCTGCAGCTGATCAGGAAACCTTTTAAGCCGTTTTTTTGTCACATCACAAAACAAACACACAAAGGGGAGAACAATATGCTGTTCACATAAAAAAATTGAAAATCAAAATGTGGCTGATAAAGTTTGATTTGTTGTGGTCGGCCTCAAATTAAATAATTGCATTGTCACTGACTGTGAGTGACAATTCATAAAGCATTGTCACTGACTGTAAAGGCAACGCTGCATATAAATTAGAAAATAAACACAGATTAAAAATGTACCATCAGAAATGACAAAAATGATGAAAAGCATAACTTGGACGGAACATGTAAAAGATAATGCCACAGTCTTATTGTGTCACTGATACTGATAGGATGAACCTGTTAAAAATATAATGTGATGTTTTCAAAACATAAACTACAGTCTCAGTGTAGCTTAAAAATTTAAACATTTCCAAACAGCTGCTTGGTGACAATTGCACAGGATGTACCTACTTCTCTGAAGTTTCGAGTGTTATAACTTTTCTCTGATTTATTTCTCCTTGTACAAATTCAAAACCCCAAGGGAATGAAACTCATGCTCCTGAATTTAAGAAAACGCACATAAAACACTTTTCTATTTGCATTTGTCACACTCTACTGTTTCTGCTAAAACACAAACCTGTAACTAAAGTTCAAGATTACATCAAAATATTCCGTGTTTGTTGGTATTGTAACAATATTACTTCTGGGACAAACAAGTCAGCTAAAGTAGTTAGAATACAGATTCACTGTGCAGCAATTCAAGACTTCTGGATGCAACTTGACATTCGTAAGTTCAGTATTTTCTGAACTGTATCCATAAAAAGTGTTCTGTAGTCGACCATACTATGTGTTTGTTCATGTTAAGTGTGCAAAGAAAGTATTTGTGTGAAATTCGTAACCATGGTCGAGAGAAATGATAATCGTGAGTGTATGTGTGTTGGGTACAAGTGTGTTCTCGTAGCATGAGTACCTGGCCGGCGTCATGTTGTTAAGATGTTGTTGTCTTATTAAACGTTCTTGTTGGATGCAATTATTTATTATTAATAGGAAAACTTATTAATATTTAGGGCCGAAGCAGATTGTTGCAAAGGCCCGATCATCACTTGAGGAATTATTCAAATTGAAATTCCATGCTGCAATAAATTATTTTTTTAACAGTGAACTGCAGCTCTGTCAGTTTGTTATTTGCCAGGTAGTATATCTGCTGACTTCTGTTTGTTTTTAGATAATATGAGTGGTTGCAAAGAAAGGTTACATATACAAGTCTGGAGTCAGTGAACGAGTCCTGAAAATGTTCTCGACTAAAAGTTGAAGGTTACAATAGAAAAGGCAAAGCTGAGGCTGTATGATTTTATTTACATTTACACTGTCCTGAAGATCTGGTCTCTGTACAGAACTCTCACCACATCAGAAAGGACATTTACATGTGTGAATTTACTATCATAAAATATGTTTTCTACAAAGGTTAGGTTAAAATGCACATGGCCCCGGATTCTGTAAAATAATTCATTTGTACATTTTCTATTTTCATTTTCAAACAAGAATGGCAGCTCCTCGAGCTGCTTACATTGCAGTCGATGTTTCTCAAGCTCAGTGAGAAGCCTAAAGGAACATCTGCTAGTTCACTTTTGTGCAACATCCTGACTTTTCAAATCAAACACGTGATCGACTGTCATTAGACCAGAAGCTGAGGTCCTCTCTCAACCATCGTGCAGGTCACTGTCACTAAAAACAGTTTGGTGTGTCGTCAGTCATCATGCAATTTGGCCTTTTGGTCAAGAGTTTGATTCTCATTTGCTCCTCAAAACACCCGTACAAATTATCGGTTTGACTGCCATCATTCTAATGGAAAGTAAATTAGGACGAAATTGAATGATGTGAAACAGGTTTAAGCCATTTACTATGAACCAAATCAAAGTGCTTGTTAAATAAACGGCCATCGTTCTGATTCTGACACTGTCAGCATTAAGTCAGAGCAGAAACAGTTATTGTTCTTATTTTCTCTGCCCTAATGGCTTTTTGAAAAAGTCATCCCTCGGGGGACATTTGAACACAGCCTGACCTTTTCTAGCTTTAACTACTTCAACAACTTCTGCAAAATTCTTTGCTGAAATTATGTCTTTGAAAAAGGATTTAAAAGTTTAGGACAAAAACAGATAAAGGAACCCGTTAAAGGAGAGTGCTGCGAAAAGACTTTCTATTAAATGTCTTTTTAAGTTTGAATTTGAGGATTTGCTTGAGACCACAGTTTGCCAACATAGAATTCACTGGAAAATGGAGAAGCCCTTTCCTAATAATCAAGAGTGTTTCATTGTGGCGGGAGATTTTCGGAGCTGTTCGCTTTCTTCCAAAGAAAACACCTCAGAATAGGTACCTGGTTTTTCAGCCCTGCTGCCCTGTTGACACTTCCATTTCAACGCTTCCCCTTAGGGCATTTAATTTATTTTGCTATTAATGTCAACACAGAGAAGAATATCAAAATGTGATGTCAAGGGAGCATCAATTAAAAGTATTCCTGATTTTCAACTCTCCACAACCTACCTGTTTATCTTCACAAGCAAGTTCAACTGCCAGTTTCAATTTGCCAATGTTTTAGGGAGAAAGGAAAACATCCAGCACTTGAATGTTTGAAATTTGAGCACTGTGATATGAGACATCTCCTTCCAATATTATTTTCGTAGATAATATTGTAAATAGTAGGAAGCTTTTGATCACTCATACGTAACTCCATATATTAACTAGTAAAGCCAGAAGCATTAGCAACATTACATTCACTAAATTATAGAAGCAGAATATGAATATGTCAGACTTACAGAGGAAAGGCTCATTCACTCTTCCACCAACACTGAATAAAAAGCAGCCCGGACTGACATCACTCCCATGGGATGTTTGGGTTTCTTGTGCAATGAGGGCTGGTATGGTTCAGGAAGTTCACTTTGGGTTGAAACTAAAGGTGCGGCAGTTTAAAGACAAATCAGGCACAGAATAGTGAAGAGTGACAGGCTGATTATAAAGTAGGGTTGCGTTGATAGCCGACTTAGTGTCCATCTAAGGGAAAATTTTGTTTTTATTATCCTCAAAAACTGTCATAAGTATACTTTGATTGTTTGAAAACATTGCAATAAAAGCAGTGGTATGGTTACTGAGTGAACACTTTCTTTAAAGATGAAATATTACAATGAAAACTGCCAGCTGTTCAATGTATTACATGTTATAAATTAGGTTTCAGTTATGTGGTCTTTTTTAAAACTTTGATCTTATCCTATCTGTTTTAAAAGCACAGATTGAACAGGTGAGAAAAGTGGAACTCAGAACCTTGAATTCATCGTTCGAAAGAGGAAACCGGACCTGCTTGTTGCCAGGTGTGTGTTTGTCTAGATGCCTCCCATCATCCTGTCTGTCAGCACATAATTAGCAAAGAGCCGAGCGCGGTAATACTGAAATGACTTAAAGTTATTGTTCATATGAAAAATAAAATAAAAAAAATAAGCTGATACACACTGTTATTAACCAACCTTTGCACCTTGAATTCCTTTATAAGCATACTGGGCAAAAAAGATACTGGACTAATGCAAACCATGATTGGCCAATATTCACTTACGATATTAAACGTAAAAAAAATATAAAAAAAAACTCCAATATGTTAAGATTTGATTAGTAGTTGTCAAATATAATTTAATAATTTTTCCCTTTGAAAATGAATTTAACTTGTCACAAATTTAAGGGGAAAAATGCCATGCAAAAATATGAAATAAGTCACCATTAGGGATGACTTGGTTCGGTAACCTGCAAAAACACAAGTTTACATGAAATCATAATGATAATTTGTATGGAACTATAACGTGCCAAACATTCCATTACACTGTGGTACAACTACAAGATTAAAATGCTTTCAAGTACTAAAATTCTACATTTAAAAAGGTTGCATCAATCATGTCAAAAAACAAGTCTTAAAATTTCCATAAGAATGTCAGCTAATATTGCGGTTTATGTCGATATCAAATTGGCTCTAAATATGTTAAAATTTGTGGGGAGTTTTTCCTGCATCACCCAGCCCTAATTGAAAAATTCCTTCTTTTGGGTATATGTGCATGATTACAAACATGATCTGTGTGTGTGTGTGTGTGTGTGTGTGTGTGTGTGTGTGTGTGTGTGTGTGTGTGTGTCTGTGTATCTGCATCTAGCATGATAAAGCATAGAAACCTAGTAAACCCTTACAACAAAAAATACTAAACACATAGTGCAACATTTTGTTGAAAAAGAGCTGTAAATGTTGTCAGAGACTTTGAGATGATCACAGTCAGTGACGCACACACACACACGCACACACACTTACACACTCACACAATGATGACACTTGAATAAATAAAGCTTACTTTGTACAAATAGAATTCACATTAAAATATTGCTAATGCTAGTTTATATACGCCATATGACTATACAATATAAATGTTGCTTGAAAAAGTTACTCTCCCGCTGAGTGTGCACAGAATAATTGGCCTCTGCAAACCATGTGCAAAGCAGCGCTTGGATGAAGTGGTTATGAATGCTGGGGGATGCTTCCGTCATTAAGTTCTTATAAGCCTGGGCTACATGATGCTGTGCGCCATTGTCTGCCACTCTCCGTACAAAAAAAAACCCCAAAATATTCACACATCGTCACAGTCTCCCGTCAGGTTTCCTGAGCTCATCATAAAGCAATGGGTGCAATGGCGGGCTTGAGGGTTTACAGGTAAGGCTCTCCGAATGTCCTGCGGCACTCCATGACCCCCGTGCTGGGAGGACGGTCACAGTTGTGGGTCAGCTTGACCAGGCTCGGTACCAGGCGGTCGTAAGCCAATTTATACTCCCGATCGAAGGCGTCTGTGTGGAGCAGCAAGGAAAACTAACATTATTACAATCATCACTACAATCAATTGATTGCATTGCATTCAGGAGCAACAAAAGGTGGTAAATGCTAATTTACCATCATTTCCCTTTTGGAACATTTGTCTATTTGAAATATTAAATCATAAATAACAAATTGATTTACTTGTTAGTACTTGTACTATGTTATCTGTTCCAATAATATTAAGCAATGCCGAACTTACTATCTTATTCCAATTAATATTTCCCAATATCTGTCCTTGTACGAAACTTCTACAGAAGGTTCTTACACATGAATAAAAATAAATGTAAATAACTATGTAAGCTTAAATTGTCCTTAATATTTTTATTTTCTTTCAAATTAGTCTTAGTTAATGTATGTCAAATATGTCCATTCTAAGGAATGTGAGCCGTACATTTTATTTTCTGATTAACCAAAGTAATTTTAGTTTTTCCCTTTTTTCCCCTCAGGCTTTTAAAGATGGAGTTGACACTCTTGTATTTGTTACAGCCTTGTATCGTGTCAGAGGCTGCCACCCAGACACCAAACTGTCTGTAGCTGTGGTATATTTCAGAATAAAACTCTTGAGAATCTGCTCCCTAACCCTTTTTTTAGAACCAGACTAGTTTACTATTTAATGAATATTTAAAAGATTTTAAAAAATAAAGAGCAAATAATTTTTTCTGGGGTTTGGTTTAAGTTATTCAATGATAATATATAACATTACAGATATGCCTGTGAACAGTTTTAAGTTTGCCGAGAGTAACTTAACAGCTGTGAGTGTTCTGCTGCCACCAAGTGGCCAAAAAATGACCATCTATCATTAAACACTATCAAACACACATGATCGTTACTCGATCCCAAGACTAAATAAGTATGGTTTCCATATTATTTGGACGGTATGTCCAGAGCCACTGTGGCTCAAGTTTTCCGTGTCAGCTCACTGAACATTCATACTACTGCTAATCCAACACTTAGGTTCCAGGGGATGCTGGAGCCTATCCCAGCTATCATCTGGTAAGAGGCGGAGTACACCCTGGACTGGTTGATCACAGGGCCACATTTAGAGACAACCAACCTTTCACTCACTCATTTCCAAATTAACCCTCTGTGTTAACCCTCCTGAAACCAACACAGAGAGAACATGCCTCCACACAGAAAAGGCCCCCTATGGTATGGAACCAGGGTCCTTCAAGCTGCGAGGCAGAACCCCTAACCACTGCGCCACCATGCCGCCCTTCGCTGAACATTTTAGTTCTTTTATACTGACAGGTATTATTTCTAGTTTCGGATCACCAAGTTTATCCTCGGGGCTACAAAAATAATCAGAAGGCAAGTGAGTGACAGCAAAACTCACCGATATCAATGTTATCTTTTCCCAGAGCCACTAGGGAAAGGAAGAGGATGTCTCTGTACAAACTCCTGGGCAGGAGAGAGTTAAAGTCAACACAGTCAGCTTTCACACACTTCTCATTTTCACTCTCACAATTACTGTTGCAAAATACTGTAGTATAAATCTAATTTAGGAAATTTCATTTGATTTACCATATGATGAAATGTGATACTCGTGTAAATGAAAGACGCGGTCCATTAGACACCAGTGCAGGTCGGTTGCATTTCAACACACATTGGGACCTTCTTTTTACCTAAATTCGTCTTATAAAAATTTAACTTATTAAATTCTTACATTTTTAATTTCCAGATCTTTTTTTCTGTTTCATTTAATTTCATCTATAATTGTTTAAAATATTTTCAAAAGCAACCCAAGGTAACTACCCAAAACTGTGTTACTCTACCAAGCCTGTCAGCAAAACAGAGCCTGACAATTCTTGCAACACAGAGGACAATGATTTGACGTCCTGGCTGAGATTCCAGGAGTTGTAGCATTGAATATCAGTTCATGTTTCTCCTCTGCTCAGGGGTATTTTTTAAATTTCACTTCACAAATCATGTTCATCTTTGTGTAAAACAAGGCTTGGACATGTCTTTCATGGATCTTTTGAAACTGCTATAAAAAAAAAAACACTCAAGATAAATAGAGTTAAGCCTGACTGGTGAGTCTTTGCGGAAATATCATCTCAGCATATATAAATGTGTACAACATCAATAGGAACAGAAGCATCGGCTCTCCTTCAAAAGCAAAAGGAGTAATTGACCGTTTTATAGATAAGAATGGGAGTGAAGGTGAGGATTTAATCTTGAGTCTCGTCCCACCTCATAAAGCAGCACTGGAATCGATTTACAACCTGCAGCAGCAGGAAGTATCTGATATAAGACTAGATATCAAAACTCCTCCAAACCCTTTTTTTCATTTAAAAGTTTGAGCCTGGCACAGTATTCTGCTTGAAAGGGTATATACATTAAAAATGTCATATATCTCTTACATTTTTCTTATTAACTATTTGCAATTAATAGGGTGAACAGTCTAACTCAACCTTAATTTCTTTCATTGAAACAGTTTTTGAATTTTCAAGATGGATACGTTTATTTCATTTCCAAATGAAGCAGTGTCAAAGGACCGCTGTATTATGAATATTACTAAACCGCACTATTATTTAAATATTAATAGCTTTACTTTTCCAATGAAAAATCTAGCTCCTGGGATATTTTAGCGGAAGAAAAATGGAAAGAACCTCATCAGCAAATGTTATTGTTATTGTTAAAGCAAAGTAATATCATCATATAACATTTAATCATGAGGGATCGGACCGTTGTCTCTTGACCCCGAGTGTATGGGCCAGCAGCTGGAGCAGCTGCGCCATCGGCCTGCTGATGTCATTCCTCTGGATGCTCTTCACCACGCCATGCAGCAACTCCTCACTAAAGGGCTTCTCCTCCTCCGGAACTGACCGGGAAAGTGGGTAGCCCACATCTGCCAAAGTACACACACACACACACACACACACACACACACACACACACACACACACACACACACACACACACACACACACACACACACACACACACACACACACACACACACAAAAAAAAAAAAAAAACAAAACTATTAAAAAAAAAAAAAA
>CAAKHD010013236.1:5671-54094 GCA_901007705.1 Fistularia tabacaria | reverse complement strand
TGCTCTCCTCCCCGCCATGCGGCAACTCCCCACTAAAGGGCTTCTCCCCCCCCGGAGCTGACCGGGAAAGTGGGTAGCCCACATCTGCCAAAGTACACACACACACACACACACACACACACACACACACACACACACACACACACACACACACACACACACACACACACGCACGCACGCAAAAGGTTCAGCAGGGCCTTTTGTCACAAAGACAAAAATACACATTTGTAGAATTCTGATCAGATAGTGACCCCCAAAGTAAAGCCAATGAAGACTCTGATGAGCCCCACAATCCATTGAACACTTTTACAGTAGCATTTCCTGGCCTACTGATTTTATCCACTGTACGTTTCATTCAGCTGTTGTAACCCTTTGGTAGATAACAAACGGAGGCATGCGATAATCATTGTTTTTGTTTTTTTTTTATATTTCCTGGGATTTTCCAATTTTCATGATTTTTTTAAATTTTTTATCCTATTTTTCAGCATGTAGTTATTTCATTGAGCTGAGGTTTTTTTGGTTTTTTTTCTGATAAGTCTATGGATCACTCACATGATTGCTGATAAATATGAATGTAAATAAATAAAAGAAAGTAAAAATAATACAGAAAACTGGCAGGATATTTTGATATCTTTGTTCATTTTTATCTTTTATGACATTTGTGGCTAAATTAGATTTCACTTTGTGACTGAAAATTCATCCAACTGAAAAAAGATAAACATAATATACTCCTAGTTTTGCTATTAGGGGAATGATTAAGACGATTTATCCACTGAACATAAAAAACCTTTTCGGAAGAAGGATGTGATATCTGTTTAGTACCCTATCCTTCACCCTCGATCAGTAGCATCTGACATTACCCATAATCTGACATTATCTGACATTGTCTGACATTATCTGACATCATCTGACATTTGACATTACCCTCACCTGAGATATAACTCCACATTCCTAGCACTGAGGTAATGTTATATTACAGGCAAACAGATCCTTCTTTTCACAAAGCAAAAACAAACCTGTAGTCAAACTTCTCATACAGTTTCACACTGGACACAGACTCCATTACAAAAACAGTCAATCCATGGAACAAAAGGCTGACTTTGCACAGACAACACCGCAAAACACAGAGGGCGGAACACACGACATGGACAGCAGGCCTCAGACAGCACAGCCAGAGCACAGACACTACTGAACCATGGCCAGAGGTGAACACTCACTTTCTAACAACAGAGTACAATTAAGCCCTGGAAGACAGAGAGCAGACAATCTGTTAGCTGGAGGATTATGGGACTCCTAGGAGGAAGTGGCTTCGTCCCCATTGCCCTCCATTAAATAATCACTTACTGAAGACTGAGATAAGGCAACAAAGAGTCAGCACATGAGTCTGTTAGTGGAAATAGTGAAAGGACGTCAATCGCTCTCCAAAGACAAAGCCCGAAATGCAGGTGAAACAGAATTAACAAATGACAGCATATGGCTGGGTGGCGTGAAAATCACATGTGTATCAAAAAAAATAACAACAACAGAGAATAAAACCGTTTTAAATTGTTACAGTTATCGCTTCTGTGTTGTTTTCTGTATTAACATTGACATATAATGAATTCAGGTCTTAACTGAACCTGTTCCCTGTCCTGCGAATAAATTAGTCAATTTCTTTGATTGACATGGTTTGTTTGAGAAAAAAAAACATATTTTTGTATTTTCAATATATTTTGAAAAGCTGGGAACAGGCATTACAAAATTACATTAATTCTGGGGACAGATAAGGAATGCATTAATATTGTAAAAGGGACATCTGCTCAGCCAGAAAAATAAATTGTCTGATAAGGATAAGATTTTCATTATCAAACCTGAGCTCAAATTAAACTATAACAAAAATTGTGACAAAAGATAATTTCAGCTCAGTCTGTTTGCAGTTTTTCCATAATGCAGTACAAGAGTATGCTCGTATTTTAATAGGATTTTTCCAGAATGTGAACCTGGACTGTTAAAAGATGAGCTCTAATGGCTCCTGCCATTTGTGATCTTGAAAGGCCATGCTTGCGGTGATGATTAATGTACAAAAACTCTGGAAACAATTCTATACACTTCTGGCAAAGATTTTATGAGGAAAAAATACAATTTGCCTGCGACTTTCACTCAATAAGTATGTTTGTAAGGAGCTAAAACTTTACTCGCTGAAGATGTTTCCTAATTCATTATAAAGTCCATTATCAGCACTTGTGAAGAGAGAGCTTTAAATTTTTCGAATCAGCCCTCGTTTGCTGAGTATTGGCACAGCATGGCCTCAGAACTATTTATGATGTCACAGATGGTCCTCAGAGAACTGCCCCACTAAATCAGCAGATAATGAAGTCCAGGAAATTTACACTTCAATCAATGAATGTGTAAAAGAGCCAAACTGCTCAGCCATTATTCTGTCCATTCGATTCGACTCAAGCCACAAGAAAAAAAACACATTTGTGATTAGAGAGGGACATCGAGGTGTTAAAAAAACAAATGTGACTGACTACATACGGTCAACTGTTGGCTTCTATGATATTAGTTTACCATTGCAGAGACGAAAAGTAGATGATGGGGCGAAAGAGCAAGACTCACTGTAAGTGTTCCATAGGATGTAGAGTGGCTGGATAGGGTCCTGCTGTAGCTTCAGGTTGTCCCACAAAATCTGAATCAAGACGTGTTTACTGTCCTCTGACATCCAGTGACGAGGCACCTGCAGAGTAGAGAGAGGAGCAATGAATTAACAGTTTAGTAATATACGGACTGTCAGACATTGTTTCCCTCTGACATTGGATTACTTTTTTTTATTATCAATAAATAATTTTGATGCCTTGTTCAAATATGGATAATGAATGCAAATATATAAAGTTTGGGGTTCATTTGCTTGTTCATTATTTTACACATTTGGGAAAATTGTAATAAGATATTATGTCACTAGCTCTAAAAATCTGAAAAATGACCTTAAAAAAGAAGCACTAAACATCCCCAAATGAAACCAAAATGCAAAATAATAATAATCCTATTTTACAAGGGGTTGGGGAATTTGACTTATCCTTTAGCAAATATTTTAACATGTCTAAAAAAAATTACATCTCTAAGCATTAACTGGAAATTATGCTTATAGTCATCAGAAAATATATTTTCAGATTCTTCAATGTTCCTCCAAAACCTATTGAATAACAAAGGAGTGATAAAATTTCAATATCGTATCAAAATGCCTAATTTTTATTCGTTTTATATTTTTGTAAAAGGGGCATCAGATACTGTATGAGATTCTCTGCCAAACTGGGCCTACATAGAAGCTGGTAAATGCTTCTGGTAAACCCTGGTAAAAATGCTGGTAAACTTAAGTAGACACAAAATATATCATTTGACATAAGAGTCAGTAAATGAATGGGTGTGTGTGACTGTTTTTTCTGACCTGGGAGCCTCTATTGCAGTGCTCAGAGGTAAGGATGAGCCCTGGCAGGTTGCTGGGCAGGTCCAATCTCCTGAAGTACCAGACCAGGTTCCAGTAGATGATGGGATGGTGGTCCACCATGTCAGCCTCTGTGATCACTTGATCACCCTCATTCTCAAGCAGGCTCTCCAGTTCCTTCCATAGCACCAGTGGGCTCAGGTAGGGTACTGTTACTGGCTCAGGGTTGTGGAGCCGCCAGTCCATACTTAGTGGGTCCTAAGTGGGACAAATGTACTAAGATCAGTGAGGTGGTGGCAGTACGTCCATTGTGCTATCACAGGTGTGTTTTTGACATACAGTGGTTTCATTCAGGCGACTGGGCAGACTGCCTGAGATCGGCAAGTAGCAACTATGTTGGGATGCGTCATCCAGTTGGCCAAAGGCACTGACACTGCGGGCCATTGGTGTTGCAGACAGCGCCACCTGGCGCCGCTCGCTGGGAATATTGATACCATGAGCCCTTGTTGTTTGTATTCTGAGGAGACAAGACAGGAGGTCTGCAACTCTGACTTTATAACAAATAAAAGTAAATACATTCTACATCAAATAGAATTCGGAAATTAAGCCAGGTTAATTAACCAATAAAATATATTGTGATTAATCTTGTGTATGAATATAAACTGGCCATTTATTACATTAGTATGGCAAATTAATTTCAAAATTGTTCATGAGAATTTATACAGCAGCCCCTGTCTTTGCACAGTGCAAGGCGGACAAACTGGATGGAAACTGGCTGAGATGTAACTCACACTAACTGGCTGCTCATGGGACCTTCTAAAACATTGAGCACGAAGGCAGACAAAGTAGAATGTATAGTAGATATCTGTAGTATTACTACTATGATATCCGATCTCTCATGCATGAAAACACAGCTTTGTAACAGCTCATGTTTTACAATGCAGATGGGGAGTACTTGGACATAGTTACGACAGGATCAGTCCTTAAAAGCGTAGCATGATCAACCAACCGCCATGAAGATGAGGCTGGGCCAAGAAATATGATACAGATCATTTGGCAAAGCACTGTAAGAACAAAAAACTGCATTTTGATATATTGTACAATGATTTATGCTCGAGGCCCTATATTTTAGTTTTGGATGATATCCCCTCAAACTATTAGTATCAAAATCTCTATACCTTCCAGTAATTAACTGTGAATCTGTCCGGTGAAATCCCATTGAAAGGTGTTGTCAGCAAGAAATTGTATCTAATCACTCGTTTTAATGGCCCATGCCCTTGGTTTGGATCACCATAGTATACCTTCCCCTCCCTGATGACTTCTGGACAGTGATCACAGGGGACGGAGGGGAGACAGCTGTAGTGGGACAGGGACTGGACAAGGTGGACGTCCCCGTATCTAAACCTGTGGATGTCGAGTATGATGAAGTCATCGCTTCATCCACCGATGGGCTGCCCTTTAGGAACAACCTGATAGGAGGACAAAAGAGGTTCCATAGGGGGTAAATATATTTTAAACTTGACGAGACAGATGAGTTAATGTTTTTATTATATTTTACAACATCAGTTTCAAATGATACATCTAATGTCTAATGCAGTCTTTCTACAGTCATGCTTTTCTGTGCCATCGTGCTAAAAAAGCATAGGGCGCTGTCTGCAGCAAGGCTATTAAAAGTAGGCCAGAGAGTGGTGATTTAGGGCAGTGAGATGTACTTATTTTCTGAGAAAAATTTGAGAGGCTGTATGAAGGGTCACTTGGTACGACTGGATCTCTTTGTCTTAGTGAGAATAAACTTTGATTTTACCATTTATTATTATAGAATGCCATCAAAATGAGACACTTCAGAATGACAGCCCACAAAAAAAAAAATTATATGTGATTCAAAAAAGGTAAAATGTGTTGAAAGCATCTATCTCCTCAGTCTTCAGGTGTTGCCTTATACCTGCAAGGTCCTCGCATGTCTCGGATCTCCACATTGAGGAAGGGCAGGAAGGGGTTTCCACAAAAAGGACATATGGTGTTCAGATTGGAGTCATCTGCAGTCCAGCCAGCCATGATTTCTTCATCGTATACAAGGCAGTCACATGTTTTACATCGCGAACAACTAGAGATCAGCAGCTGAAGAGGACACCACATAAAGGACTGGATGATTCAAAAACTTTTAGTCACAATTCACACACATAACTTGTCTTTTGAAGCCTAAAGATGCTTGCCATCTGAAAGCTGTTTGTTAAACTCTATGTTGATATGAAGGAATCAATCTTTGTTGGTCTACTTTAGCATTAGATCAAAATGACCTGAAAGTTACCAAAATAAAGACATTCCAAAATAATGGCCTGGCAATTAGCAAGAAATTGGAAAGAAGCAACAAAGCAATTAAGTTGTTAGGAGAAGAGTGGTCAGAAAATCTCTATCAGATAGAGTGTGTTCTAAAGTTAGAGAAGCAAGTCTTTGTCAGATTAATGCATGCATAAACATTTAATTCAAAGTGGAATAATATGGCTTTTAACACCTCCAACAAAACTTCTATTTCCATCCCATTAAAAAATTTCCCAGTCGTCATCATGAACGTTTGTCAAGTATCTTAGTATTGTGAGACTTAAGCTGCTGAGTTAATGGTTCTGGCTTAAAACTCATGGTCTCACCTCCATGGCGTAGTTGTTGAAGATGCTGGTGTTGCTGGTGTAGCGTGAGGAGCCGAGGTCTGACTTGTCAGGCAGAGGGAAACCAGGTGGAGAGAGGACGCCACCTGAATGCAGATGAAGACTGAGCATGTGAGTAAGTGACCATATATAAGGAATATGCATATTACCTTCATATTTCTTGACATAATTTTATAACAAGCATTTACAGCATAGGCAAGACTGGCATACTGATTTTTATTCCAATGATAAATAATCTGTGCCGCATGTACAAAGAACTACTTTGGCCCTCAAGAAAGGGTTGGTCCTACCAGGGTGCAAGGATGTGGATCTTCCCAAACTGGAGCCTGCAGTGGGGCTGCTGTCCAATCTGCTGTGAAAGGGGCTGCGTCTTGGGCTCTTTCGAGATCCCATTGGCCCAACCGGACCGTTCTTTTGAGGCGAAGCCACAGAGCTCATCGAATCTATGTAGTCCTCTTCATCTTGTAGGGAATTGCAGTCAGACTCTTCCACACTCAGATGCTCATTCTGACTGTCCTGTGTGATCAGATGAGGGATAGGAAGGTTGACATCATCACACTGACCTACATGAGACTTATGTAGACATTAACAACAGACCGGCACTAAAGACAACGATAAGAAAAAGAAGGGTACTGAGCTAGTTTAACCTGGATGTTGAGGATAAATCTGTGTACACAGACAGCAAAAACAAACATTTTTTGAAGACATGCGGTGAATTCTTGCATTCACTTCAGAAGAAAACTTACAATGCAACAGTATATAAGATAAGATAAGATAATACTTTATCGATCCCCATTGGGGAAATTCGGGAACTTACTACTGCTCGATGCTATGGAGCTAGCTGTGATGAGCTAAAATGGGATTTCATTATAACAGAAATACCACTCTGCTCTCATGTTCTCATAACAGTAAGGAATTGATAAACCTCGTATTGGGAAAACAAAACATTGGCGCTCCATTTAGAGCTCCCACCAGATACTGCGGAGGTGGAATATGTGAGCTTCCTCTTAGGGGACTAGAGCAGCACAGGTTGTGCAAGGCAGGAATTGAATGAGCACACACAAACTGCACACAGAATTACTGACAAGAAACACAAAATGTTGTACAGCTGGATCGGAGAAAATGTGATGGATTACCAATGATCACAGTGATTACAAATATGATACTATTTGCTTTGGTTTGTCTTCTTGTCAAAGTAGGTTTAGGGAAGGGCTTTTGCACTCACTGTCAGACAATCACAAAAACAGCAAGATGGCATCAGCACTAAAACTGTGCATTCGTGATTTAACCCTGTAAGTATCAGTTTGCTTGTCATCAGACTGAAAGGGGAGTTTTATGAGTCTGAAAATGTGAATTGTTGGGCTTTCAACAGGGTCAAAAAATTATCCATTTTGGCAATATCAATATCATTTTGCCAAGGATTTTAGTGTACTAGCACTAAAAATGAACCTGCATTTACACCTACACAACCACACAGAAATTTGTTCCAAGGTTTTTACCTTTATTGGGGTGGCGTATGTGGCAAGACGGGAATACCAGCGACTGGCCTTCTCTGCCACACCTTTTCCAGCAGAAAACATGCTAGTCTTAAAAACATCCAGTGTTGGAGTGAGGAGGGTGTCCAGAGCAAATGAGGAGGATGAAGGTGAAGGAGTTGCAAGGCTTATCCTGCTTGTCCTCTCTCTATAGGGGCTAGGTCTAGGGCTGGGGCTTGGGGTGGTGCTGGAGCTGCGACAAGGCGGAGATGACCACAGACGTTGCCGTGCAATGGGCTGGGAGGGTGAAGGAGGGTGATAGGTACGTGACCGCGGTACTCCACTAGTCCTGAGGGGTGAGCTGTGGGGCAAGCTGGCTCTGCGGATGGCAGAAGGATGGTGAAGAAGGGGGCTGGATGGGTCCTGTAGGTCCAGACTTGGTGTACGGCTGCTCAGAGGGCTGCCCATGTGGTTCATGTACAACTCGATCTCCCTGGCTAAGTGTCGACGGGCACGTAGCGCGCTGGACACATCTTCCTCAAGACATCCATCCTCGTTTTGCTGCTCAGACACCGACTCAGCTGCTAGCAAGGATAGAGGGTCATAACCCGTCTCAATGCCTGTGCGCTTTACGGTTCCTCGGGATGTCACAGTATTGACGCCACAGTAACTAGCACTACGTTCAACAGGTTTTTTGTGAGTTCTGCCTGACTTGTGATAGCTGGGATCAGCAACTGTGACAGTCTTATCCAGATCCAGGTCCTCCAAATCAAAAATGGCTTCTGCATTACTTCTGTCCTCATCACTTGAGTCCTGTCCCTCTGTCTCCTCATCCTTCTCTCTGTGCTGGTGACTTCTGGCAGCTGCTTCATCAATTTCGCCAAGAGCCAGCGAAAGAGGTCTCTTGCTCTTATTGAAATTGGCACCAGAAAGAATTTTTGCATCAGCGCCCAGGTGTCCCGCAATTTTATCTGGGTCAGTTTCACCCTGGCTCATACCCAGCCCGAGAACAGTGGTGCCACTACCGCTGCTGCCTGCTGTGTCACCGCTCAGCCGACGGCCTCTCACACCCTGCCAGTCAAAAGCTGAGCCACTGTTGGTGCTCACAACCACTTCCTCGAGAGCACTTTTATGTCTCCTAAGCAAGCTGTTGTTCTGGGCTTCACCGATCTCATCCAGAGAGGAAGTGAAGAGGAGACCTGCAACATGCCCTGGTAGAGTGGTGAGGGAATAAAAAGAAAACTATTAAATCATACGCATCTGTGATTTGACAAAACTACAAAAACTTTCCTTAAGAATTTAATTTTGGCATCCAGGTTTAGGTTAAAAAAGAGTAGCCCTGTTTTTTCCTGAATGAAATGTGTTCCTGAATGTTAACTGATTGCATGGTAAGTCTCCTGGCTCAATCAAAATATACAATAAAAAATGAAAAAAAAAAACAGAGGGAGAGCAATAGCTGGTTTTCAAAGATTAGGTAATATGTTTTTGAATAAGCAATTGGTCTGACAAGATTTGCTCCAGGGCTGAGGCTTCTTTGTACAAGCTAAAATAGTCAGTGAAGCTGGCCATTAACCTACTGTACATCTACAGTATGTTAGAAACAGATGCCAGTATAAGAAATATTTTTGGAGAGAGAACTCACTCCACCGTCACACATCTGTTATAGGAAGCCGTTGACTCAAAAATTGAAATTCAGCCATTATTGATTCGACCCTATGCCAAGATGTCAGGTGAATGTTTTTAGTCAACAGAACGCTCCCAGTGATCTTCAGAAAACACTTTTTCAGCTTCCTGCAAAGTTCACAGCACAAGACACTGCAGACGTTCCCTGTATGTCTATTATGCACTTTTTTTGAATGGGCAACAACTTTTCATTTTCACAAAACACCTCACCCAATCTTCTATGGACATTGGTGTGAGCAAATAATGTTTGGGCAATCTATTTTTATAAGTAAGATTTCCAATTTACCTGAGCTTGCAGAGCTCTTGGGTTTAAAGGCAGATCTGTCATATGGGCAGCTGCTGCGCACAATTCCACGGGGTTGGATTTCCATGTCCAACTGAGGGAGGCAGTCCTTACTTCCTTTTGTGCTCTCTGTTTCTGACACTACAGACACGGAAATTAACATTTAAAAAAAATTCTTTGTCTTTTATGAACACAGCATGAAACACATTACCATGCTTAAAAAAGTCAACTGAAGGACATGTGTAACTGAAATACTTTGATGTGCATGAGAAACTAAAAGGAATGGATCGTCTCTGGAGGAGAAAGATCAAAGAGGAGGAAGGGGAAATCCCATGTGGCTAAAAGGTCAAATAATCTCATTTTCTTACACAAAAAAGGTGATGTCCAATCAGACAGATTACTTACAGGAGCTGCAGTCGCTCTCCTTCCTGTCATCTTTGTCTGGGGCAGAGTCCTGGGCACTGCTGTCTCCTCTCCGAACTTCTTCTTTGGATAGCGAGTTATAACCCAGATCTGACTGATCCCCTGCAGAATAGAGACAGACAGAAACAAACAGAAATGAGATGGGGGCGAATAAGGGAAAAACAAATGTTATAAGCAGCAAAAACAAAAATGCACAATCAAGGAAATATGTAGTAAATGACAGTTCTTTATAGGAGAGACTAACTGTAAATTTAGAGGCCAACTATACAGAGAAAAAAGAATTAGCTGATAGAAAGAACAATGCTTCTGTTTTTACAGTCTCTTCTTAAACAAAAAAGGAATTCAGGGGGAAAATGAGAATCTATTGTAGCATTACAGACTCAAGAGATATAGGAAGGTTAACCTGCAGTACACAAAAACAAAATTAGTGAGGTTTCTCTAGTCTTTCTTCTTTTTTCTCAGGAGGTTATAGAAAACGCTGCTGAGCTGTGAGCAATAAAAGAATCCTCCTCAGGGTCGGCAGACATTCACAGCTACTGTGAGGACAACAAGTGCAGTTTCAGCTAATGAATAAATGAAATAATCAGGGTTAAGGGGGGGGAAAAAAAAACTGCTGTCACTCCAGGATGATTCTTCCATCTGCCTCACAAACTTTCCCAGGTCTCCCGGGCAACCGGAAGTATGCTGATTGGTCTCCCCTTTCATCTTTCCCTTGAACCTCTTTGGTCCTCATCTCTAAATAAATCATGAGGCTGCATGGCTGTAATACAGTATGGTGTGACTTGCAACTGATGGCAAGCAACAAAACTCATTCCGGGACAAAGATAATCAATGAGCGTCACATTGAGGTTCTTCTCTCCTGCTGAGCAAAAAGGCAAAGTCACATGCTGAGTTTCTTTCTCCATGATGAAAAAAATGTCCCTAATCAAAACAATATGTTTCTAGATAAGTACCCACAGTAATTAACCACAACAAACCACTCTGTGGTGGAGGAGGAGTGAGACAGATGAGCAGAGGCAGAGAAGTAGTACAGCAATGTAACACATACAGAAACGTCACAGAGGAGTAAAGACAGAGGAGGCAGGAAATTACAGAAGAATCAGTCAGACTGGCGTTATGATGTAAGAGCAGAAGACAGGAAAAAGAATAGTTTCAAAGCAGGTAGAAAAACAGACAGATGCAACCAGAATGTGAGAGACAGGCATACTGACAGAGTGGTTTACCTGGATGGCAGGTGGCATCTCTAAGCCCAGAGCCCCCCCAGTGTGAGTTAGCCACCAGGGCCCTGGCGCCCACGCTGTAGGCCCCTCGGCCGACTGCATGCAGGGGCAACACAGGGAGGGCCAGAGTGGAGGGTTAGGGACAGAGCAGTGCAGAAACCACAGCCGCAAAACCAGAGATATGGATGGATTACAGGAATGAATGAAAAGCAGAAAAACAGGATGGGATGAGGGAAATGAAGAGGAGGCTGTTAAATTGGACAAATGATAGAGGAAAGGAAAGTATTTCAGTGATAGGAAACAGAAAAGATATGGTTCAAGGTGACTGCCTGAAGAAAATGGAATCAAGTGGCAGCCAGTTGAGGTATACCTGTGCTAGATCTATCATCAGTGGGGTCTACTTTGATGGAGTCAGTGTTGTAGGGGCCCTGCTCAGTCAGGTTAGTGTCGGCAGCGCTATCCAGGCTGCCGTGACTCACAGCATCCAGGTCACTGCCATCTGCCCAAAAACAAGAAGGGGATAAAGATGGCTTGTAACTTCTGCTCCATTCAGAGTTACCTATCTATTATTTGTGTATGTTTATGTAACATTAATTGTTCAGTTACTGATAAGAATGCAACAACAAATCTTGTTTGATAGCACTTTTAAAAATTCAAGTTGAAAGTCACTTTCTCTGTTGATGTGGTTTATAATGTGCTTTGCTTGACTGTTCCTCTCTCTTAAATAGAAGCACTAGTGAATTCATCCGAGATCTTTTTAGAGACACAACCAAAAAGGAAGCAGGGATTAGCAGGACACAAATAAGCATGAGCTGGGTCTGCAGGGGCTCACTGACATGCAGAGAAGCTAAATCACACATGCACAAATGTATGCATTTTAAAAAATTCTACTGATACTTGATATACTTCAGGCCCTTTTTGTGCTAAGCTACAATTTTAAACAAATTACAAATCAAAATTTTTTTTTCAATGAATAAAGCTTGACGTTGTGGGCAATTAGACGAAACAATATGGATACAGAACTTCAAACAAACTTTGTTGATGCTTTGCATCAGTAGTCACTACCATTTCACTCTTAATACAAATGGAAAGGTCCATGAAAGTACCACTCCCTTGAGAAAGGATTATGAAATTATGAATGCAATCCAGATGTTGGGAAAAAGTTTAGAGGAGCTGAAGCCTGGTTTATTCCTTCAAGCTATTTTCAGTAGCCTTTTCTCTAAGTTGATCCCACACCTGAAGCACATGAACGTTATATGAGTGACTTATGATGATAAATTATAATCAACCTTGACGGCATGATTGATCAAGCCCTACTGGCAAACAACATTTTCAGCAAAAGTGAAGACCTGAGCTCACACTAGATCCAGGCAAGAGTTAGAATTTGAATTACTGCGTCCTTTGTTGTTGATAAAATCCATGCAGTATTTTATCAAGCTGAACTGGGTTATTTGAAAGAGGTTGCTTAATAATTGGCTTGATGACATCCACAAAGATAAATACGACAGGTTTGGAAATTGTCAAGTTCTTTGTGGGCTTCTTTTAGACCACAAAAAATACCTCATAATTATCATAATAATAGTAATTGATAGTTACCTGACAGTGGGCTCAGAGTTAAGGGACCATGCTTCCGTAGTGCACGTTTAAACTGGGCCACACCTAAAACAACATTTCTCAGCTTCATCCATAGAAAGTAACCTCCTCTGGTACTTGAAGGCCATGTGCTCTCCAACACCGCCTTGAGATGAAGAGAAAAGAAAAGAGGAACATACTGTGGTGAGGAGGATTACAAGGATAAAGAGTGTTATCTAGACCAAAAAATAAGTATAATGTTGTATATTCCTAAGATATCTCACAGTACTTCATTCTATACAGTTGCAGTGTTTAGTTAGCTCCAGCTCTACTCTTCTCATTCAGATTCAACAAAACATTCTGAAGTGAGTGACCTAAAATAAAAACTGTAAAAAAAGCATCTTGAATGAATTTTTGATCAAAGTGCCAATGGTATGAGATCCACATTCATGCTAAACATTAAAAAAAAGAAAAGGAGAGACGCTGCAGCTGTTCGTTTTCAAATCACGTTCAACAGTCTCTGTCTAGCCTAAAATATACTTCAGAAGCCTTCAGAGAGAAGCACTATTGGTATGCCACTGAACACTGCAGAGTTTATTGTGCCGGCTGCTTCCCTGTGAAGGCTAGTTTAATTTGGACCAGGTGATATGAGACTGCTCTGAGGATGTTGATAACACAGTCGCTTAGACAACTACAGCACAGCAAGCAGGCCTCTGCTGGGCAGTTAGGAGACAACAGTAAGACTTTATCAAGGTTCTTCAATTACTACATCTGTGTGTGAGAAATTCGTATGATGGAAGAGTCTGACTTCAAGTTTTAGTATGAGACTTCAAGGCACATAGATAAAACATTCACACATACAAAGATTGATTCAGTAAATTCAAAGTATGACTGAAAGTTCCACATTTTCTTTTTCCTTCTTCCAAAAAGACTCTTTTCACTGGGTTGCGAAAAATCTGTAACTAAGGATAAAATGCAGAGTCTTTCTTTTTTAAAAAAAAACATGTTTGTTCCAGCCAATATGAGGCTGAGCAACCCAATTTCTCAACCAATTTGAGCGGGTTTTCCAAAATATTTTGAGTATAAAATTCTTTTGATTGAGCTCAGCCAGGAAACTGCCTGCAACAAGACAGAGAAGGAGTTTCATATCACAAAGATGAGTTTTGGAAGTTAGTTGTCTAACTTTGTCCAACTTTAGCTTCTCAAGGGTGATCAATGGTCATATGAACATCCAACATGGGAAAAAAATTTAAACAAAAGACAGGAGGCAGAGCTGGAGGTAGCAGAGATGAGGATGTTGAGGTTCTCTTTGGGAGTGACGAGGATGGACAGGATCAGGAATGAGTCCATCAGGGGGACAACACATGTTAGATGTTTTGGAAATAATGTCAGATAAGCCAGACTGAGATGGTTGGTTCATGTACAGAGGAGGGATAGGGACTATATTGGTAGACGGATGCTGGAATTGGAGAAAAATCAGACAAACTGTACTGTCTCAAGAAGATTTGGCCTTTCTTGTTTATTGAATCTTTCATTATCTATTCATTTATTTCTAACTGCAAAACTTTGTTCACAACAAAGACCAAATGAATGAGGATTTTTTGGCGAGATATGTGCCAACTACGCTAACATCTCAAACATTTGACCACTGACACGGACGGTTATTTATCACAGACACTGCTCATTTTAAATTGTTGACAACAATCATTCAGCGCTACATTTCAATCTAAAAGCCTTCCTTCCTCTCATACTTTAAAGGTCCCATAATATGATACTTTCATCTGTATTGTGTTTGTCTATTACTCAGTTATCTGAGTAACAGTATTTTTAAGCATTTTCTTGTGGTCTGTTTTGGTCTTAAACATACATATACAGATCCAACTATTATTATGTTTCAGCTCTACTAAGAGCCCCTCTTTAAAAAAAGCGCTGTAAAAATCACAACACTGTAACTTTCACACTGCTTTATAGCAATGTTTGAGTTTATTTGTGATCTCTTAAATCATTATTTAACTATTTCAAAATGTTCCAGCTTATTTAAAATGATTTTCCAATATTAAGTTGGATTGTAGGCTAACAGCGATCCATTATCGCACATCTCCTGGCTATGTATCCACTTTGAAATAAAAATGTGTTTTTCCCTTCTTAAAACACCAGGACAAAAAAAATAAATAAAAAAAATAAATTAATGTTTATTTTTCTTTGCAGGAAAAAAGTGTATATACTTCTTTTTCAGCATTACTTGCTTTGTATATAGTTAAGTTTGTTTGCTCTCTTATTTGTAGCACATAGAGGCAGTAATGGCAGAGTTATTCATGGTGATACAATTGTACTGGTTGTACATTAGTGATGTGGCACCCAAATCATATCGATACCAGGCTGTAAAACTGAGTAAAGCATGTTGTGCAAGAGCTATAAAATGACTGAGCAGTGAGCAAAGTGAAGTTTTCATTGTTTTTGTTTTACACCTCCAACCTTAAAAAAGGCGCAAAACGAATGGAGTCAAATGTTTCAGGATACAGGACCTTTAAATTCATAGGATGAATTAATTTTATTATAATTTTATTATTGTCATAATTTCTGTGACAGGATTTCCAACAGTGAACAATCAGACGCACATTTGGTGTTGTTGGGGGGAGACTGCAAATGCCAATGGTTTGTCATGTTTATTTTCATCTGACAGTCAATTTTCTTCAGTTAAGTGGCAGTGTGTCTTGTTCCAATTAGAAACCGCCAGAAACAAATTCATGTTATTGATGCAGCAATGAAATACAGTTCACGGTTTCGACCAAATTATTTATGCATCTTTCATAAATTGTGAATGATAAATCATTTGATCACAGACTTTCTTTTTTAGAGCACAGCCTCTCTTCCTGAGAAGTTGTATTAGATCAGTGTAAGATAAAGAATAACTTTACGAAAACTGAAATCTTTCATACAATTTTTATTCAATGTTAAATAATAGTTTTTGAGATATCCCTCAGTAGGTCATTTTGTTTCTCTGGAACCATACAGACTCTGGTTATTTCATCCCTCTTCTCTTATATACAAAACAGTTTATACTGTCCATCATTGTCTTCATCAATCATAGCTGATTATCAATCAGATTTTCCCAGAGATTTATTTGAGCGTTCATGCATAAGTCAACCCTTAAGGGGAAAACCAAGACCATGTTCAATTCAAGAAAAAACACACAGGATGATGCTATGGTACTGGGTTACAGTACACTTAGAACTATTTGCCAGTTTGATTAAGTGCACATCCTTAAACCAGTATGTTTTCTTTTGAATGGACAATGGTGTAAAGTGCCTTTTGATTTGCCAAAAGCAATAAAGTCTTGTTGTACTTTGTTCATATGAGTAAGATGTCATGCATTTAACAACAGATTTAGGACAAATCATTATGCTAGCCACTCACTGACCGTATAGCATCAACATCCGGAACAAGCGTATGTACCTTGTTGTAGTAGCCATAAGTGATAGCATTGGGATGGACCCCAGCTTTCTTCATCTCAAAGAGGACCCTGACTGCAAGGACAGGCTGGCCATACTGTCCACAAAGCTGCATCAGCACTCGATAGCAAACCTGCATTTTTGAAAAAATAATACTACACCCTGAATATTAAACTGAATTAATACACAAAATACACAACATACAGAAACAAAAATCATATCTGTCTCGCTAGGTCACAGTTTTCGAGGAATGAAAATATACCTCATCAGGTGGCTGCAGCTTCTTTGCCTGCATCTTCCTGAGAACATCATAGGCAGTGCGCAGAGCCCGCACCTTGGAGTGGCACACCTTTACATATGCTGGAAGACAGATGAACCACAGGCCATAGCAGTGACGAAGTAGGCACTTTGACCACAGCTGGGGAATGGATGAGTACTTCTTGGCAATCTTCTGGGCTGATTTGATCTCCTATGGACCAACAGAAAGGTAAGCTGAAGAAATCATTTGATAGCTCGGGTTTTGATGGAACTTTGACTATGAAGCCACTTTCTGCACAAGTCATACACTCAAACTAAGGACTTTTCAATTTTAAATATCATTACTTAATACTTGCAGCCCGCACTGCATCCTCACAAGATTGTGCAGTAATTGTCATCTCCATGCATAAAAATAAATACACCGACATATTTGTGAGTAACATCTTGTTGTTTGTCTGGTCTCAGCTTAAACTACGTCCAGTTTGACACTAAAAAATATGCATGACTGTATGCTCAAACTGATCTTGAGTTTGTCATCGAAGCAGAAGTGCATGTGAATTCACCAAAGGGGAAATTAATAAACATGTAAAATCACAGGCTGTCCATGAGCTCACCTGCTTGGTGCGCCTAAACATGGGTGCAGGGCTGGTGGGACAGCTGTGCCGAGTGGTTAACCGAGAACTGGTCCGAAGCCCCTCCACAGGGTCGAACAGCTCAAGACTTAATACTGGAAAGCCATCATACCTAGTGAACAGTGTGTGTTGCATAAAGTGACAGCATTGGATTGACATGCAAGAACATTCACCAGCTATTCATCATTTGTGGTGAGAATGAATAGGGTTTGATTTTAAATTATCCTAAAAAAGAGTAGATAACACAGTCTGTTTGACTTACAGGAGGTTCACAGCTAAAGAGGTTAAGAAACATCACTCAGTGCAAATAACACAACACAGAGGGGAAAATGGCATTGGGATATTGATTGCATATGTTTTTATCCAATGACCAAGCAATAAAAAAACAGAATTTTGCCCCTGTGAGGGTTCTGAGCCTGCTTATCAACAAACAGTAATTTCTGAACAAGTAACTTCCTACTAATTTAATTTCAATTTTTTCATTAAAATTCTTGGCCTAGAGTATCAAATAGAAATACAGTACTTGAGAGTGGAGTACATCCTCAAATGTTTTTAATAAGAACTCTCATACTGAAATTCAAAGACACTGGCTGCCAGGATGATTTAGGTATCAATCAGGCACATGGTTAAGTCAGCTATAGGTCTGTCAAGGCTAAGCTTTATATCTCTTCAGGTCTCATGGTTTAGGCACATGGACCCAGACAGTAAAACAGCATGGAAGAAGAAAGTGCAATGGAAACCAAAAAAAAAATCAACCAAAATTTAATAGAATATCAATCATAGAGCTTAAAAAAGATTTTGAAACCTGTAGCAGAGTGGATGTTCTTCCTCCTCCTCAGGAAGAGGAGGCAGTTCTGGGGGTGTAATGAAGACTGTGTGCTCGCTGCGCTGGGATTCATCAATCTCTATCAGCCTGGTCTCTTCTGGTCTGTCACCATCCACCTGCAGAGAGGGATCACACAGACGCACATTATTGGAGATGTTGGATTTGGCTGTACTGCTAGTGTTCATCAATCACAGCTGATGGAAGCAGGGAGGATCCTGTAGGACAGATTGGCACTTCAACACTGCACCTGCCATTATAAACTGTAATAAATATCTTCTGTTTGCATATTTTATTTCACCTGACACTGTGATTAACCTTTGAAAATATTATAGAGGCATAATTTTAAAAGCGCTTTCTGGCCATAACTCTGATGACAGGATTTCAATTAAATGAGGGTGGCGAAGCTGTGGGAGAATGACTGCGGGTGACCTAGATTTTTGAGGCCCCCTCTCCATCCATAACCCCCATTTATCAACATACAAAAGGCAAATGAACCAGCACAATGATGTTTACTATCTTCCTTCCATGCATTTTCTTTTACCAAGTCATTAAAAAGGACACAAAATTTGTAGAAAATACATTTGAGCTTAAAAGGCAGTGGAAAAATTCGGCTAAAAAACTCAAGTTTTATTAAAATCTGTGAAAAGCCTTCCAGACATTTTAGTCAGATGACATCAGCATTTAACAGATAAATCAGTGCTGGTATGTTTGACTGAGCTTTAACATTTTCCGATCAACATTTAAAAAAATGAAAACTTACTTTTACGTCTTGTGCAGACACCCAACTGGATTCAAACATTTTAGACTTTGAAATTTGCTTGAAAGAGGCGTGTGACATATAGGTCAGATCATCTGCAAACAATTTTAGGGAGATATTTCTAACAGCTGATGTTGATATGTGCCACCCTACAAGGGATTTTAATGTCAGTCTGATTTCCTCTTCCAAATAATTGTCATGTATGGTGATGGATGCATTTTATTTTTACAGACTGTACAAAAAGATGAAACTATGAAATTACCTCTCCAGAGGGAACATTGCTATTATGCTCAAAATACTGAACTGTTGCTGAGGTTACTGCCAAAACATTATTTTTGACACTAACTTTGGTTTTAGGTGAGAGTGTAACTTGCCTACAGGCTGAAATGAAACTCTCAGGACATTATGTACCACTTCCCGACAAAGTACATCTATTTCACCACAGTCATATTCTTGCAGCGGACAGATTAGATTTCTAGTTCCCAGAGAGAACTTTAATGGAGAAGCTCTGAGCTTTATGGTGAATATAAAAGACAAAGTGTCATGGATAAATTGAGATGTCCTTAATAGCTATAATTCTATTATTAGTGGGAAGGAAGGAAATGAAGCACTTAGTGATAGTTCATATTATGGTGTACTTAATCTGAGACTGTTTCAGGTTTTACACTAATCTTAGTCAACACAGTTAAGTGTGGGAAAAAGGCTTTAGGGCTACGAAAACATGAGTCATTTGTTTTTTGTACAATACTGCATATAATTAGTTAACTAGCTAATGTTAAATGGTAATGTTTGAAGCAAGAAGCAGTAATTTAGATATCTGCAAGATGTTCCTCCACAAATTGCTCCTGCTGTACAGGCATGAGGGAACACCTTAGCCAAGGATGCTCAACAATGTCTTTGTAAAGTAATGGTCTTTGAGAACATTAGAAGACAACAGCAATTATATCAAGTATATTGATAGTATAACTTATCCACTGCTGACCTAACAAACAGAGTTGGCTGTTTCTACGTCATAATCTAAATCTTCACCAAAACCTGCAGTTTTTAGCAAGATAGATTGGTAGCTCAAATGTTGTTGTTGTTGATGTTCATTTGCAAGGTGACTTCTAAGTTCCCAAATCATACAAAAGTGGCTGTCCTATGGTTTTCACCCTTAGATTTTGGGACTGTTATAACCTCTGGGGTTTTCACTGTCACATAGAAAGAGCTAAAAAAGACAACTCAGTCATGTCTCCGGAAGAAGACAATCTCCGACCGTGTAGTTTTAATATCCATCAGATTTTTTTTACCAAATCTTACATCACTTGCAAACATTATAATGACTTAACCTATTATGAAATAATTCAGTTACTTATTTTTTATTGTTGTTTATCAGCACAATGCTGGTATTGTGAGTAAGTGTTCTGGTTAGGATTTAATTCATCATAGCTTTGGTCTTTGTAAGTGACTGGCTACTCACAACATGTGGGTTTCAATTGATGTTCCACTGCCCACATAGCGATATTGATAATTGATATTCTATTGTGTGACAGTTTCTTTAGTTGTTCTTACTGTGTGACTGGTCAGCAAATATTACTATCATGTTTCCTTGAGCTTCAACCACAGGTTTACTTTGATTTTACCTAGTGAGACACTGATCATCATCGTAGCCTGGAAACACTTGCATGGATGCATGGTGGCATCTACAACTACAAGGAGTCATGGCTGAAAAGCTGACTACAATTTCAGAGAAGGTATGTTGAACAGCAGCTCATTTAGATTTAATGAAAATAGATAAAGAAAATAGCTTAATTACAAATATGACTGACAGAATGGGGAAATCGGAGGAAGATACTGCTATAGGTCATAGTTCCACCACACTCCCTTCACAAAATCACAAGCCCATTCATACCTGTTGATTGAGTGACAGAGTTTTCCTTTTTCAAAAGGATACTTCCTTTTTTTCTGAACAGTGCCTAGCAACAACTGTGATGACAAGTATGCACTTTGTCTGCCAAACGGGCCTGCCAAACATCAGAAAGTACCCCAGGAACAAACCCGAGACAAGACCATCAACCCTTAGCTATTTAAAAACAGTAACTCAGTTCAGTTTAGGCTGGTTGATAGAGAAAAATGTGCTTTCATATCTGTTTATTGTTTTCAAAATTGAGTTTACACCACCTCTATTTGTTTAATTTTACATCTAAGAATTTGACTTTCAGCTGTAATAAATGGCATGCTTAAAAAACTTATCGCGGCCATAGGTTTAAATTTCAAGATATTAATCATGAGCAATATCTTTGAGTCATATGCAACCAAAAATAATCATTTGGGTATAAACAAGGGACTGCCAGTGCATTTGGTATGTTCTGTTTATGGTCATACGATAAAAGAATTTTGAACATACTCACGGCCTTCTGCTTTCTGTTTCATCATTATGTATACATTTTAATATGTAATAATCAAACAAAATTACATTCGTATGATTGGTTCGTCTAACCAATTGTTAACTGGCTGTATTAGGTTAATTTTGTAACCGAAAGATGTCTCCCCTCATAGATCAATACATCTCATGTCCTTCTAATTCAAGTGTGTGTTTGTGCGTGTGTGCTCCTGTGTATCTGAATCTGCTCATACGTTTGTGGATGCTTGTGGAATGGTGTGCTGAGCTGTCGTTCCCAGGGAATAGATAATGTGTAAGGGCTATGGAGGATTTAATCTCCTGTGGAGCCGACACACTGGAAGGACATGGTGACCCAGTCACGCCCTACCTTACGTTCGGGACGGTAACATGGGGGGCTGGTATAAATGTGGATGCCGGTTCGGGCGTCTGGAGTGAATTACATTTCACCTGAATTACCAAGTCACTCATGGACACCTGCGTCTCCTTCTGACTGTTACAAAAATGACCTCGAGAACCATGGAGCAACAGTGGCCAATGATTAAAACTATGGACTTTGAATGTACAAACACATAACATTAAACCTTCACAGCACAAACACAGTCTGATAGAGTAGCAGTACGATGTTACATGAATGGTCAAACCAAATCTATATTATTGAAAAAACGCTTTCTCACACAAGCAAAACTCCTGTGCAAAAATGTGAAGAGGCTACATTTAACACAGCAGCTTTTGAGTAGAGGTTTAGCCAAACTAATTGAGAATACACAGTGATTATCATAATAGAAAGACTATTTTTGAAGGATTTCCGAACACAATTAACCTATTTCATTTAAAAACTGATGTGTGAGCAGAACCATATATAAAGCTAACATGAAAACTGCATTAATTTGAAACTTGCATTGAGGCAAATTATTTACTGCTAGGATTCTACTGATATGTTGTTCAGTACAGCGTTTTTAATCTTTGGGAATTTTTATGGGCAGCGCACTATGAAAACTCTCTGATTAAAAACAAAAACAGTAATAACCACAACAGGTAATAAGCTACCAAATAACAAACCTACCTTTCCTCCTTTTTCTGCACTACGCTCCGAGCTGTAGAGCTGCTTGCAAACAGAGGCAGCAAGGGAAGAGACAGAAAAAAACTCAAGAAAGCATGTTCAATTGAAGTCATTTCAAGTTGGGGGGATTACAAATGATCCTGAGTGACAAAAACAGAGCCCCGCCAAAAGAATAAAGACTGGCATGAGGGAAATGAGAAAAATGGCCAAAGAGGAAAAAAGGGAAGCTCTTTTAATGTGAAGCCTATATCAAACGCATTGCATCGAAACTATACATTGAAGATAAATAAGAAACTCACTTTGTCCACACAGTCATCGAAGAATGCGAGACTGGCGTCTTTGTCGCTGACGAAGGAGCACTCCTCAATAAAGCGGATAAACATCTGGGTTTTAGTCATCAGTGAGTAGAACTTCTGGTGTGAGCGGTCACGGCTCTTCAAGAACCCTGCGAAAATAAATGGAAATGTTTTGACATTTTTATTTATCTACTGGCTTAAACTCAAAATAAGACAAAATTTGTTGAAGATGTTATTAACCTCTACCTTATAATTATCTGTAAAATTTCCTAAAAGTCCCCAAGAGGGCATAACAGATTATTGAGGACCCCACAAATATCCACTGTGAAAATGAAATTCTAATGCCCCCAGGGGTTTATTTTAGATTACTTGCATGTAAAATAAGGGATAGTGTTCTTATCTCATAAGATCAAACTTGTGACCTATATTTGAAGAGGAACTTCTCCCTGTAGCTGACAATGTCATGCTTTAACTTTTTGCAAATGTGTTTTACCAGCTATTTATATCAGCCTTCAATGAATATTCTGATCTTATCATGCTTCAAGTATGTCCATTATCAGTAATCTAGATTTTAATGTGTGAAATAATTTAAGCCAGATGTGTTCGAAATGTGTTGGGTGGTTGTTTCTTTTCACAAAATGCCACTTAAGGGTTCAACATATATTTTTGAAGTTAATAATCATATAAGATCAAAGACTTTTGAAGAGGCACACAAAGGAGACTCTAACAATGAAATAACATTAGTGTAAAAGTGAATAAATGTAAAAACTGCATAAATGCCTAAAAAGCATCTGCTGCTATGAGACTGAGGGCCGGAAGGAGGATGCACCAGCTCCCAGCACACAGGAGGACGTCAACCATAGCTGAGAAACACTTCCTACAGCTCATAAATATTTCAGTCCAGATGCTGTCCTCTTGACAACTTAGATCTCTGGTTGACTCTTGTCCAAAACCTTTTATCATGCTCCAGTATAAAGCTACATGCAAAGTGTTATGTAGTGTTAAAAACTGGTAATTGCCTGCCAAAGGGTTTAAATTGGGCTATATTTCACATTGACGTTCTTTGGATGAGCTGTCACTGTAACCACTTCTTGGTTATCTTCCTAATTCCCTTGAAAAAAATGCGCACATCACTATCAAGTGCTGTTAGGCACATCAGAGAAGTTAGTTTTCTCCAGAGGACAGAACTTTCAGGTCATTCGTCTGTTGAATACAAAATTCTCAAAATATGTTGAGGTATGTCTTGGCAAACATAATTGCATGTTTAAACATCTTGCTCCTGCGATAATTCACGAAATCAACCTAAAAATTATTCAAAATGTAATCAACATAAAAAATTACCTTGACAACTCCATAATTTGACAAAATCCTAATTAGAATAATGCTCCTGTGGCTCTTGTTTAAAAGCCCATAGAATTTCTCTAATTGCCTAAAAAGACTAACCATGTAAGGCCATGTGGACAAGAAAGTGCATGAACCAGCATCTACAAAAGCAGCAGAAGTGAAAGAAGGTGTTTCACAAAATGATTATGTTTCATGTTGTGGTTTTGTTTTCATTATTTTTGACACATTTTTGGTGCCACATGGCTGGTGCCTTAAAAACAGACAGCTTAGGTGTTATGGAGCTGTCTATGTGGGTGAACATTACCATCTCATTAATGAGCGCTTTCAAAAGCAGAAAAACAATGTGGTATTCAATCTAGCACAGGTATTTGTTGGTCAATGGCACAAGCTCTGTGAAATACATCAATGGGAATGTGCCCAAAATGCAAAAGATCCGACTCCATTTTAGGAATGGCACATCTGTAGTTGCACAACAAGGGTTAAATATATTTGCTATTTCAACATCAGCGACGGATGTCATTAAGTGACGTTTGCACTGTTCGTAAAAAGCTGAGGAGATTTAAGTGGCATGCACTCTACTATGTTCTGTCTTTCTTTAAGTGATACAGCAGAAAAAAATTAAAAATATCTATAGAAACACAAAACTGCAAGCTGACATGTTAAGTCCTTAGTGTATTGGATCAAAGTACCTTAAATGGTCAAAAGGTCACAAGCAAATATTAACAGTCTGTTATATATTTCCTTTGTTCTTATGTAATATACTAAGCACTGACACATTTATCTTTGCTCTATCATGCAACCTATCATTGGAAACAGCTGTTCTCCGACAAAGTCGTTGAGATAATATCATACCATTTCATTGCGAACCAGTTCCACTGGCTTCCTTTGCAGAGGTTAGGTTGAAACCTCAAGAGCATCACACAGCTGCAAAGTGTACTGACAAAACATCAGCAAAGTGCCTTGACCTTGTAACCCATTATTTTTCAGATGTTGGACTGAACGCTTAAAAAGCTAATGCTAATAACCAAACCATCTGTCTTTGAGATTGCCCAGATTAATGAGTATACATTTTTATATTCATGAGGTCTACTCATGTACTTTAACTTTTCAACTGTAGCACAAATTGGTTCAAGAGCCTTCTTGAAAAAATAATGATAATCAAAGGTACAATAAAACACAAGGTACTTTGGGACTATCACATGATCTGAAAAATCAAACCACCTTAATTTTAAAGGAGTCACACATTCAATTGGACACTGGAAAAAAAAAAAACATTTGCGAGAACCGAAAGCAGATGAAACCCTTGGTGATTGAGATGTTTGTAGGAAAGGCCAAGAGAAAACATTCGGTAACATTTTTTTTTTTTTTCAATTAGGCAGGGGTGCAACACATGTGGGCGGCACGGTAGCACAGTGGGCCAGGACGGGGCCCTTCTGTAAAGAGTTAGCATGTTCTCCTCGTGTCTGCGTTGGTTTTCTCCAGTTTCAGCTACCACTAAAAACATGTACAATAGATCAGGATGAATGAAAGTATGTTTGTGTGTGGGACAACGGATGCAAATTAGCCCGAGGCTACAATCCGGAGTGGTGTGTTTACATGCATGGTTCTCATGTGTGTTCATTAACATGCACTGTCCCAAACAATTAAACATGTTGGTAATGCTTGTAGACCAATGTATGATGTTTTTTTTTAAATTATACAAGCAAATGTGACTTGCATACAGCAGTTCATACACACAAAGTTTAACTTAAACAATATTCAATCACATGGAAAAAGGAGCAAAACGCATAACAAATCTCAAAGACGCTCGTACTGCAACGGAAGATATTGTCCGGAAAGACTCATGTCCGGAGGATGAAACCCAACTCTTTTACATACATTTTTGAGACAAAGCGATCATAGGAACATTTATCACAGTAGGCAAAAGAAGGTTTTGATGTATCATTATAGTGAACATTTCATGAATGAACATTAGACTCATGGAAGGAAAGCATAAACTATTAATGTCATTAGGAACAAGTTTTGAATATCAGACCGTAATGTTGAATACAGTAACTTCCAGTCACAGACCCAACTTTTTAACCCTTCGGCTTAAGCTGCAAGGTCTTTTTGAGACTGAAATTGCTTTTGTAAATAATCGTTCTGATTACTCTAACCACTAAAACTAACTCTTCTGCATATGGAAGGATTCTTCCAGGATCTGCATACAAGTGATATGACATTTAGTACCTTGCAGGTCGAAGAGTGAGCTAGCATCTGTGGCTTTCTCAGAGGGTGCCTGAGTGATGGGTCGCAAGAAGGAGCGGTAACCTTTCAAAATGGCTGCCATAAAACGCAAGAAGGCTTCTTGAATCTCAAGCTCCACAGTGTGGAGACTCTTCCCACAACTCAGCTCCGATGAATCACTCATGCTAAGCTCCAGCAGCCCATCAGAACGGTACTGACCTGAAAACAGATACAACGGAAAACATGCTTAACGAGATGAGGCAATTTCTAGTTTAAGTTTTGGTGGATGGCAAACTAAAAGGATGAATCTGATCTTTATTACTTCACAGCAAACATGAAGGATCATTTGCTTTTGGCATTGCTACCACTGACATTTGATAGCTCTGTGTTGGCTTCGTTTAGGCATGTGTTATCACTGAATTCTAACAATGCTAAGGTTAAAGATTTGTGTTTGCCATGAAACTCTGCTGACAGGTGTTTGCAACATTTATCCTGATATCCAGAGCTGTTATCCATGTTTTAGTACATAATCATCATGGCTTTAACATGTATCATCTTATTGGCTAATCTAAAAATTGTTGGTCACTAATTATTACCTATTATAATTTAGTCATTAACTGTCAATTATATATTGAACCTAGCCAACCCCCGTGGCTGTGTGAATTATTTATTGGCACTTGTTAGCCATCTTATAATGGATATTAGCCCTTCTCATCATTGTTTTTATTTGAACTGATTTTCTAAGTTACAAAATATAGGACCGATAGAGCCCAAAAAATTGTTTCTACTAAAGCTATGACTAGAAAGAAGATGATTTGATTGTGTTTCAAATAGTTACAGCTCCGTCCAACTTTCCACATAGATTAAATTTATGAACTAAAACGCCAGGCAGGCATCTCAATATTTGGCAAGTGACTCAGTACATTTTCACCTTCACTGAATCAGAAAATGCATTCATTCAATTTCTCCAGTTCAATAAGCAGCAGGAGTCATGGTTTCAAAGTTGTTCTGCTTCACAAATTGCAGAGAAAGTTTGCTAAAACACAAGACAGCAAGACAGATACTTCATTAAGATGTGACAAGCAATAGCATTATTGCCACCTTCCTCCACAGAATTAAGTAAACAAAAACTAAAGCCTGTTGGCATATTTTAGGTAATTTCCTGCCAATTTTAAAGCCACTCCCTCCGGATTCTTTGGGCTTACACTTCTTTTTATGACATTGAGGGCATTTACTGCTATTTTTGGAAGCAACTTGGAGGCAAATTCCTTGCTAATTTTTAGGAAACTACTTATTTACTGGGGGGAAATACGTGTTAGTGTCATGCAAGTCTTTTGGTGGCTTTTGTTGAATTTCAGGATTTATTTGCTCATTTCGGAATTAATTCCTGATTTTTTCAGGTGAGTTTACCAAAATAACTGGAAAACCGAGGTTCATTTTGAGGAGTTTTTCTGATCTATTCGAAATCGTTCAAATTAATTTTGTTTCTTAATAACATCTTAGGTTCAATCATCCTGTGACCTCTGAGCCCCAAAGGGTATCAGATCCCCACTTTGCAGACCTCTTTGTAACCTACAGACAGGACGGTTAGTATATAAAACCAAATCAAAAGATTTTAATTTTAACACACACACATATGTATATTTCAAAATACATACATATATAACTATATATATATAAGCTCAGTACTCACCATCAATCAGTTGCTGGTAGAGATTACTCAGCACATTCATCAGGTTTTTACAGGCTTTCTTTGGCAGGATCTTCCATGTGAGGGCTCGCTTATCGTCATTACTGGAAAAGCAGAAGCATATTGTGAACTTTGACGAGGCAAAGAGGCCAAAAACAACATGCACCACAGTCTGGCCGGGGGTCTCAGACCACCCAGTGTCTGGGTGGTGGGGAGGCCAAAAATGATGTGAACCATTACTGAGCTTACCTGACAAACCAGAAAATTTTATTCTCTTCATATTAAAACAAGTCTGACACTATGAAAATAACCATTTCCACCCTAGCGCCAGGAAAATAACCCAGTCTCTAAACTTAACCGCTTAATCTGGCAGTTCTGTTGTGTAAGAACAAAGATATAATGATGTGTATTGCATGTTTAAGCTTCCTGACACTCACATTTATGTTGCACCTGGTGCCTTAAAGTTGCTTATTGTAAAGGTCAATGGAGAAAATAAGTGAGATAAAGTTCAGCCAAGGTGTCAGTGTGTTGAATTTCATTCCTTGCACAATCTGCTTGACTTGAATACTAGTGAGGACCCGTGGAATGTTCTGGAAATTGCACTCACTGGAAGATGGTGTTTGTGTCTAGATCAACACAGCTGACATCAGGTGGGGGGTCATAAAGGTCAAAGTAGCGAGAATCCACTCCAACAATGAATGGGCATGGGGCACTCAATACATCAGCCAGTGCCAGGGGGCACAGGGGAATGTACGGGCATGGCCAGTGGAAAGGGAAGATCATCTGAGGGGGATAGTAAAGAAGTAGTTATATCTTGCTTTTTTGTCTTGGCTTTGTTTTGTAATTTGCTATATCCAGCAGCCACAAACAGTACCTAGTATTTTCATGTTATTTCATTTCTGTTAACCCCGATTTTTACTCAAATCTTTGATTGATAAAACAAAAAAATATTGATTTACAAATTCAAAGAGCAGCGTGAAAGTCAGTAAGTTGTGCGTTGAAGGCGGGATAAGCCCCCTGGGATGGCATTAAAACCACAGTTGATGGCAATAACTTACAGAAACCAAAGCCTCTGTGACGCTGGTTAGAACAGCAGGTCGCAATGAGTGAACCAGGATCTTATGCTCAGTGACAGCAAACACCAGCAGGGTGACAGCGTTCTCTGGCCCAAGGTTTTGCAGCAGTGTGGAAAATCGGCCACCACTAGACAGGCACACAATTAAATGATATATGATTTTAAAAAATGATTAAAAAAAACAAATTACTTCGTAAGAATGTTTTATGCTTGAAGTGTCATTACCTAAAGCCTACATTTTGTATAACCACTCGATTTAATGTAATTACTTCTTAGCCTTACACAAAATCGACTGACATTTATTCCTCTCACAGATATAGAATATGTAGTGCATGATCTTATAACACAAATATTTATACCTGAGCGGTAAAGGGGATGACACTGGCTGGCTCAGCATCAAACTGTCATGAGGGGAAAGCTGCAGAAAAGCTGGACTGTGAGACAAAACTGACCAAGCAAAACAGGCCTTTCAAATGATTCCATCATTTATATAATGATGTGAAGAAAAGATTGACAGAGCAATTAAACAACTGTTTTGTCAAACTTGAACTATGCCAACTTTTGCTATACTTCAACTAAATATCTTAAAACAGGAATCCACCCTACCTGTACCAGAATGCGAGGCCTCTGGGAGGAGGGAAAAGGAACTTTGTGCATAAAATGAGAAATGTGCCTGGGAACAAGAATTACAGGACACGTGAGGCCAAAAATAACTGCATAGGGAACTGAAAAATCTCTCAATGCAGTCATTTTAGACAATGTAGCAGCATTATGAACAAGAAAACATAAAGAGCATACCAACTAGGACAACATTTCAATTGTCAAATGCATACCTATTTGTTAACTCTTAAATGAGTCAGTTTACTTGTGATTGAAAAATGTGCCCCTAAAAAGATAAGATTATCACCTCATGTATTGCATTGAGGCATTTCAAACCATGTATAAAAAGGGGTAAATGGAAAATATAGCAGAAGCAATCTTGAACATTAAAAGACAAAACACCTTCGACTCACTTCTCGATGGGCAGGGCATGGGGACCAGAGATGGAATAGCGATAGAGGAAGGTGAGGAACTTGCGAAAAGCATCGAAGAAGGGCCAGTGGGAGAGCAGACAGATGCATTTGTTGGTGTGGACAGAGCGGCTACAGCTGATGTGTTTTGCTGTGTCAGCTGTTGTGTTGGATGAAGACGGTTTGTGTGGATTGAGGAGGCCTAGCTGAGATTGCTGCTGGTCAGTCAGACACTCAGGGGGGTAGGGCTCATAGAACTGAATGGCAGCACCGTACACCTAAAAACAATATACAAACAGTTCATAAACATTGTCTCCTATCTGACAGACTACTCTTTTACAAAAACAACACAGTATCAATATATGTATACAGTAGTTACATAAAGTCCCACTAAATACGGTCAAAAGCCACATAGCTTGTCTTGTAAATAAAAAATGAATATATCAGACCAATTTGGACACACATTAATTGTATCAAAACAAATCTATGCTTAAATGCTAAAAATTGAGGACATGATTAATGATGGGGCTCATTTTCCTTGAAACAATATGCTTATTGCGCGTTTGCACATGCACATGTGTGTGCGTGTATTTGTGTGCTTGTGCGTGTGTGTGTGTGTGTGTGTGTGTGTGTGTGTGTGTGTGTGTGTGTGTGTATGTTAATTGTTGAGTCTGCAGACTGTCAATGGATTGCTGAGTCCCTCTTTGACCTTGGCTGTGAAATACATGTCAGCATACACACACTTCTTGCTGGCTATCATGCAGGGGCTTGTACAACAGCAGGCCTTCCAGACTCACACAGAAAACAACAAAGACAAACTTGATTCAGCAGTAGCATCAGCACACTCTGGCCTAGTTCAGCAGGGCTGCAGCAATCCGAACACAAGTGTGATCAAAACATGATTCTCAAATGGCATTGTGCTTAGAAAATGTACAAAAGACAGTTTCAATGAGCGAGTTAAACTGACAGTTTTATGTTTATAATCATATTCGTAACTGCGTGCTTTCTAAAGAAAACCGAAAATATTTATGCGAAAAAGTTGCAACAATGTGTATCATTGCAACTTACCTTTGATAATGACCTATTTACTATTGCCTTTCTGTGTCCATCTCCAATGTTGCTTGTTATTTGTTTACTCATTTAGCCAAATAGTCAGAATATCAAAACACCCATAAATTCCAAAAATCAAAACTGGATAAAGAGACACAAAAGACTCACAATTTCAACTGTAGTTGCATTAACTAAACCCCACAGTACACCTCCAAAAGTCTTATTACATGTGGAGTTGAAAGTTTTTTTTCCAAACACTGGAAACAGGAATGCCTGACCCACTTTCCTTCCTGGCAAGCACCATATCATGTTATGGTCTGTGGTCACACCAGCTGTACAAATGACAGTTAGAGTTTGTTTAGGGGGTCTAACAGTCACTGACAGCCTGTTAGGTTAATGTCACCAAGATGACTGTTAGTCCCTTTGATAAGTTTGAGCTAGAGACAGTTAAATAAGAGCGTGAGTCTGTTTGTTCAACCGTCTTACCTTTTCTCCAGAGGCTCCAGTCAGGACGAATGTAGAGAAAATAGGGAGGGAGTATTTGGTATTAGCTGGCCAACACTCAATGGTCGCCCCCATGGGAAGGCAGAAGAGAGGAACAGACTCCGGCAGTGGGAATGACTCGTAGTCCTCCTCTGGATACCTACTGAACAAACCTAACAGAAAAAAGAAGAGGAACTCAATTTACTTGCTCTAATTTCTTGTCAAATTGTCTTCTCATAACAACTACACTTGATTTTCTTCCCTTGAATGTAACCTTTCATCCAAGAGGCTACTTCAGTTGGGAGCTCCCTGTCATTGATTATTAATTAAAAGCTTATGTAAAAAGGCACCACTTTTCTAATTAGCTTGTGTCATACACAACAAATTCAATTATTTTAAGTCAGAAGGATAATGAGTGACTTCAGTATGTCACGCTTTTGGAAGAAAAAACAAAAGTGCATGGAAAACATTTCGGGTAAGAGGCCACTGTCAAGGAAGATAGAGTTTTAATTTTATGTATTACATCTACCTATGGCACTAGAATGAGATTCACAGGGTAACAGCAATAAAAAGAAACACATGACAGCTGCAACAGGAAGTGGTGTTTCTTTGGAATCTGTTGCCACAGCAATTAGAGAATATGTGAATTATGTAGTATCTGGTTACTATCTACAAAATCAACATACTCAAAAAAACAACAGTGATCAACTTCTGTGCACAATCGTTATATGTTTATTTCTTAATGAAAAGTCATGCATGTTTGTAACTCAGTTAAAGCTATGGAGGGGGAATTTTTCAAAAAAGTGCAGTGTCATCAGGAATTAGTCAATATCTCAAACAGCGGACTGACTGATGGCAGTACATGAATTCCACCATTTGTCCATTAACCTAGCTAAGTTAGCATGCAATATTCCCTTTAATCTGCTGTTTTGGTCAATAAATGAAGTCAGACGCTGCAAAAGACAAATTTAAAAAAAAAAAAAAATTAATTTAAAGTTTTACGCAAGCTGGAAATTTACTTGACTGAAATGTTGAAAAAGAAATGCTCCATGAGCAGAATCATCCAAAGCATTAGTAAGAAAGAGATAGGATCACAAATTCACAGTCTGCTGCATATTCAAGAAATGTGAACAAAAACATCAGCCAGCCAATCTAAGGCAGGGCCAAAGTCAGTCTGACTTCGCCAACATTGTTAACGGATCATGATTTGTCATTGTTTTTGGGCTGGGAAAGGGAGACAAATTCATTTTGACTACATTATCACATTACCTAACAATATGACAACTATTTAAACCAAAGAAAAAGTGATGTTGTGAGGGTTTATTTCTTGCTGCCGATATAGAGGCATCAGCATGCTTCAACACGCCTACACATGCTAGAGCAACTCTCACGCAGGAGGCGCTTGTCTCCAGAGACCCTGCCTCAGAGTCTTCAGACAGATGTAACTGAGAAAAGGCTAAAAGTTCAATGCAATAAACATTTATCACTTCAAACAGTCTGTGACTCTTTTTAACTGCAAATTGTCATGAACATGTTCATGAAACCACAAGAAACTTTCCAAGTGTATCAAGTCGTATCCTCCTACTCTGCCTTTTCAGTTTTTCCTCACATACCGGTACACACAAACCCTATGATTACAGCAAGCCCTGGGAAGAACACAAGTATTTAATGCCAACAGGAGGTTGCTTGAAATTCTCATGTTTTGTCATGCCGCCAGGAACAGGAGATATAATATCATATTATGTTACAATGTGTGCACCAGTAGATAAGGGCTGAGGAGGGCTTACCTGCTTTGTAGGCTATTGTGTTCGTTTTGGCCACAGATTTCTTGTAACACAAATAGACAGAGGAACCCCACTGAGGAGAAGAGCATAATGAAAAATATGAGGGTATTGTGCCAAGTGAGCTATGCACTGACAGTTTTACAGCAAACAAGCAAAAACAAACAAAAAAACTCACTAACTAAAGAACACTAGTTTGCATTAAATTTTGACATTAAATTAAATTACATGCTTCAATATGAACACTCAGATTACTTCATTTTAAAAAGAGCTATTTACTCTTTTGAACGTTTTCACCCCATAAGAAACTATGGAAGATGTGTCTTCCTGAATCTGTGATTTCATTTGGAAATAACATCTGCACATTTTACTCCCTTTTGTCTTTGACTGTCCTTTTTGGTCTTGAGCGTCCTTGTCAATGTAACAGTAAAAGAAAATTACCATGTGAAGTTAACCCCTTTTTTTTGTCACAATTAATATGTAAATACAGTCTTGAGTTGCAGTTGGATGAAAATTAAGTCTATGAGGTGCATTTAAGGCAGGGAAAATTTTATTCGTAAGCACATTTCATAACCAAAGAACAGCTTAAGGGCTGAACTAGGAACAAATGGCAAAAAGTATAAGCAGAGAACAAAAATACATCATTCAACAATGGGAAACAAACAAAGAAATAGAAAATTTTTAAAGGAAAATGTAAAATGATCAGGGTTAGCTGAGACTTGAAGACCTTAATTGTTTGTTGTCTGACAACTCTTCTGGCAGTTTATTCCTACTTCAGTGTGTTTGAGTGAAATGCTGGGGCCTGACAGAACCCCTGAGCCAGACAACCTGAGAGACCTGTTAGGTCCATAGTGGGACAGGATTCCAAAAAAAAGCAAACCTGACCCAACTTGAACTTATGGACAAGTTAACTTTTTGGGACACTTTTTGTGTCTATCAAAGGAGAGCGAGATGCTCTTGATCTTTACAACAACCATGGGAGCAACATTTTAGATCACTTGGATCTATCTGAGCCGCCACACGGTCATCCATCTGCCACGAAACAAAAGCAGTTGCTGAAATGATTTTTGTGTCACTCATTGGCAAAAAAGAAGAAGTTATAACATTATTTTACTCTCAAACACATTCTGTGCTTTTTTGAACAAAACAGGATATTACTTTTTTTTTACAATAGACTTACAATGTAAATCAGTACAAATGAGTACAACACAAGCAGTCAAAAAGACTTGAGTCTTCAGACTAGATACCCAGTGTATTTTATTCCTGTCTCATTTTGTTCATTTTAGATTTCCAGAGGGTGCTGACAGTATCTGCAGACAACACACTCCTCTGAACACATAAGACTAAGCTCACCATGTGTAATAGTGAAGACGTCTGAAAACGGATAAGAGTAAATGCTGCATATCAAAATCCATGGCAAGAATGGCACCCACATCTTTCTTTACAGTGAAACCTTTTAGTAACATTATGATTGATATGTATTTCTCACTACTGACCAGTCCTCTCTTTGAACCCTCGTACAAACAGATACATTTTTTGCAATTCACTCAGGTACTGAGTACTAGTAGACATGTGCATGAATGTGAGATGGAGGTGGCAGCCAGTTCCAAGAACTAGTAACAAGAAAGTGCATGCCCTCTTGTTGGCAATACTGTACATCCTCATGTTAATTAAAATTATGTATTTACTCATATTGACAAGTTAGTTTCACATTTCCAACTGAATGAAGTAATTTATGACAAAGTGACTTGTCTAAATATTGAACCATAAATCACGTAAATACAAACTCTGATCAGAATTCGAACATTCTTGGCTTTATAAAGACTGCTGTATCCCTCCATACTGGAACATCTTACCAGTGCCAAGTAAACATAATTTAACACATATGGTGTTAAGTTGCAACATGACTATGTGGCACAACAAAAACAGTTGGGTGAAAAAAATGAAAACAGATGGCACGGATTTTGTTGATAAACAACAGACAGGGAAAAAGGGAAAAAAATTTACCCAGTGGATGTATACAGGAAAGTTATTCTTACACTTTAAAACTGTTGTTTTCGTGTGTGCGTGTGTGTGTGTGTGTGTGTGTGTGTGTGTGTGTGTGTGTGTGTGTGTGTGTGTGTGTGTGTGTGTGTGTGTTTAGTGAGATCAAAGAAACTCTTGTTTTTTTTTTCTCACCATACTGCTGTTGAGATTCTTCTCCACCTTGCAGAAGGTGTGTGGGGGTGTCTCTCCCTTGCTCGGGATGATGATGCAGATGTCTGTTACAGCCAGGGCAGCATGTGGTTGACTCTCAGGCGCCCGGCGGTAAGTGATATAGATGCGCTGTGAGGAGTTTCCACTGATATTTGCTGGACGACCAGAGGGCGTGGTCTGAATAAGGTTGCACCCCTGCTTCAATCTCTCCTTCCACTCGTACAGGACACTGCAGGGCAAGGCAGACTCATCGAAACACAGCTTCCCATTGGCCAAGGTTATTTGTCAGAAGAAAAAAATTGTAAACTCAGCTAACTGATTTCAGTGATACTTTAGGCTACATGTAAACCAACAAGAAGAAAAAGACAACAGCATGATAAGTCATTTCTAGATGTCATAAATGTGATTATCCATCCATCCATCCACTGTCTAACGCTCAACCTACTCAAGGTTGCGGGGGACGCTGGAGCCTATCCCATCTGCCATCGGGCGAGAGGCGGGGTACACCCCTAGACTGGACGCCAGTCAATTGTAGGTCCACATATACTGACAGACAATCATTCATTCTCTCATTCAAACATCTGGGCAATTTTTCCAATTAATCTGCTGCATATTTTTAGACTGCAAGAGGAAACCCATGCAGACAACATGCAAACTCCACACTGAAAGGTCCCCTGTCTGGAATCGAACCAGGGTCCCTCATGCTGTAAGCGCAAAGCGCTAACCACAAAAAATTTAGATATATTAAATGTCTTCTGAATGCACAGCTTCTCATTAGTGTTACCAATATGTGGTTATTACAGTTTCTCCAAGCTCTCACCACACAAAGGCTGAACAGAGCATCTGTATCAACCCCTGATGATAAACACTGCACTGTAGGTTCAGGGAAAATATTAGCCTCTTCACCATCTGTCTCTTCCACACAGAGGTGAGAGGACCGAATCAGTTATTCTACTGTTAGCACAATATAAAAGTCAAAACATCAAATTTTTTTATCTACCTGGAAGTCAAAGGATACTTGATCCAAGACCTTGTATCATGAAGGCCCTATCACTGATATTGTAATAAGATCTTCTATCAACATTACTATGAGGCATATGTCACACTGCTTTTAGCCTTCTTTGAGCTCAAAAGGCCTATGACACCATAAAAATGATCAAATTATTGGATTGTTTTTCAAACCATGACTACATTTATGAGGTCGAGTATTTTGTGTCACATACCCTAGGTCAGTGAGCGGTGGTTTGTCATGCCCTCTCCTGTAACAAAGGTAAATCTGAGGTGCCATGAGGCCACCGTTGTTGAGATCCGCTGAATGACCAGTTGGTGTTGTCTCAATGCAAACGAACCCTGGTGGCACCTCATCCCCAATCGAACGGATCACCACCGCCACATCGGTGATGGGAGCCTTGGGCTTGGCTGTCTTGTGGCAGGCATCATCAAAGTGGATCTCCTGGTCCAACAGCTTGGATGGATCTGTCAGACCAGCTACCACAAAATAGTCGACTACACGAGGGCCTTTGTCCTCCATCATCTCCCATCCCCGCCAACTGTCTGCAAGGGTGGCAGGAAAAGGAGAAAGACAGAGAGAGGGGGAGATAAGATTAATTTTTTCTTTTGTGGTGGCAGGTAGAGACAGCCCTTGTGTCCTTGCTTTAGCAGCAAGACATTTAATCTTACAGTGATAAATCTGACTGATGGCTGGTCATTTCAAGGGCATTTTCTGAGAGGGAAAATTGTGAGGGGGAGACGGGTTATCTACGATTAGTACCCATTTACACTTTAATAACGTAGCTTTTGGTCAACGACCAAGCCAGCTTTGGGTCACATGACAGCTTAACTGTTCTTGGCTCAAGGACAATCCCTGACTCAGAAAGAAACAGGAGGTTTTCTAGAAAGCAAAAAAAGGAAAAAGCAAAAAAGACAACGTAAAACAGTTTCCATCTGAAATAAAGAGCAGGGTGTTTCTTTTCAACTAGCAGACTGCCTAACTGCTCTAACATAAAAAAAAAAAACTCTTCTAATTTAAAAGCACATTGGCCTATTAAGGAGGACAATAAAGCAAAATTAAATTCCTTAATTAGTAATTAATAAAGATACTTTGAGAGTGATTGACCAGTGTCTGCACTGTCTAGATCGGAGGACATGATCATAAAACATCATCTTCATGTGATAAAAGCAAAACAACATTTAAAAACATAGATGAATAGACAGACACATCACAGCTATGACCATCTCAGTCTGAACAATAGTTCATGGGGTGAATCCCCACACAACAGGAGCACTTTTTAAGCCTCAAAACGGCTAGCAGGAGACTGAACAAACACTTTCACTACCCTCTGTGGACAGTGGTGAAATTTCAAGGTCAGTAATACTTTGATCCCCCAAAGCACTGTTTGGGATCACAGTACCAATTCAGAAAAAAACAGAAGAGTTGGCACCACTGAGGTCAAAGTCTGAGACTGACAAAAGGATTTGTGCCAAAGTCAAAATCGAACACAAACTATTGTGTGAGGGGAAAGCAACAGATCTTGAAAGCACAGCCACAGGGAGCTTCACCAGAAAGAGTTGCTGGTAAATCTCTGTTGCAGCTTTATTTCTGAAATACTACTTTTCCTCATGTTTATTTGGCTTTAGGATAATTTGATCACATTCAAAAAACATTGTATTCTGATTTTTTTCTGGTTGCAAAAATGCATAAGTATGACACAAAAAAAATCAACAGCTCACCAGATCACATAAAGACGTACATGCATGCACGTTTATAACAAATTGAAGAAATGCAATGAATATGATGAATTTTAAAAAAAGGTACCCGTCGTGACTTCCTCCGGTGTATTTTCTAACAATATCTACAAAAGCCTTTGCCTATCTCTTTCAAAGTATATTTACATTACACACTCAAAGTCTAAAGACAAAACTGCAAGTCAGCTCTGTTTTACAGTGGACATTTTCTCCTGTGCAGTCTTTGGGTGTGGTGGCTTAAAATCTCAGTTTGCTTCAGTGACCAAATTCATCACTCAACCTCTTGACACTGGAGCCCCAGGGAGGCAAGGGTGTCTCGGGTTTAAATGAAACTTTATGCCTGCCAGTACTCTTGCTCCTCTACTGGTCAGTCATGCAAAAGTCACTGCACTGTAACAACTGACATGGTAAATGTATACCTGCCCTATAAGTATCCAGTTCCGACAGGTCAGTGTTCCAAAAAAAAGTCTTTAAGTTTTTAGAGAAAACAGAACAGTTGCATATGGATAAAAAAGGATATGAGAAAACTAGGCTGATGTCTTTTAAAAGACTCGCTGGTGTTACATACTGTGAGAATTTCTCACCCGGATATCCCTTTCATTGCAACCAGATTTTCTAATGCAAGTGCTTTTGCTCAGCTTGATGTTGACTAATTCCACAGGACAGAGCCTGTGATTCCAAGCATATGCAGTCAGAGGGTGTAAGCAGAGAGGTTTAATTAGCAGGGTGTGTTAGCTAGCCTTAATGCGCTGGCTCTGAGGAAAGCTAAAAAAGCTGCCAACTGCAGTCTCTGCATGCTGTACTGGCTACAACACTACTCCGTTCTGACTTCGACCGGTGAAGGTCCTTTCATTGACACACTGGGATTTTTCAGTCTTCAAGCAGCCAGGGAGTCGAAAATATATCAAGTCAAGACTTCCTTGGTACACATGTGGCTAAAATAAGTATTAAAGACTTGGAAGCGATGTAATACAGGGTATTAAGTATACCCTTTCCGTTCCTGACTCATATTTTGAATAGTGGCCATGAATATGTTACTGCAGTGAAGTCACTGCAACACCAACCTTTTGAATGTGTTTTTCCCCCCTTTTGCTTATATTTCAGTCATTTTTGAGACCTGTTGTCTCAGCATCAGAATAGGTGACAGAATTCTTGATAACATGTTAATATTAACGTTTTGCAACCAAATTTCTATCCATTCTACCTTCCATCAAAGTGATGTTTGGTGAGAAATATGAATATATCCTATCAAGTAATTACTATGAAATTACATTCTTGTAGCAATTAGTAGGATGGATAGGCAACTTAAATAATAACGTCTCCAGTCAGAGTTTGTGTCCAGCCCTCCAATGTGAAGGTATGACCATTTAACTTTGTCATATTTGTCTTTGTTCTGCCCTCTTCATGTGCTTTTCTCTCAGATGGTAGAAAACTATCAGCTCAACCTTTACTAGTTTGTGTAGCATAGACCATGAAAAAAATAACTTATTTCAGGAAAAAGCAGGTTCGCTGTCTCTGACTAGAAGTAAAAATGTATCTCTCCTCTTCATTGTGAGAATTTGACAAGAAGCCATTGTTGTTCCACTGAGCTGGTTATTTGTGTCAAGAGAATACAAAAGAATAGTCTGTGAGTGTCCTCTTTTCTCTCTGTAATTAAGGCATAAGAACCCGTGTCACTAGTCTTGCATCCTTAACTGATCATGATGGAACTGTTCTTCCATCTATCAGCTCAAGAACAATTGGTTAATTTTGGATTGGCTGTGAATCTCTCAGGGTTGCACATCTGCACAGTATCCCAAGTGGAATTTTGCATCTGATTTCTATGTCCTGTCCAACACAAAGAGCAGACTTGTAACTGTCCCTCGACATTTGCATTACACACTGGTTTAACACCCGAAGGACAGTGGTTAAGATTATGCGGTTAAGCGTCCTTATTTTTTTATAAAACTGAACTTGGGAATTTAATACAATAAAAAATACTCCATGTGTGAAGCAATGTCTCTCTTAGTCATTACATTCAAGTTGAGTTTAAATTCAAGAGGAAACCTCGGCTTATCCACATCGTATCTAACAAATTGACACAGATTATTATTCATTACTAAGCAGGTTACTCCTTCCCACCTGTTTTTCCTGGTTTTGTTGATGTGACAGCAAGACTGAGCCATGTCGAAGTGCACCATATGTAAAGAGGGATGATATAGCACACTGCCTGCATGTAAACATATGTTTGACAGACAGAAAGACTGAGTACTAGGTGAGATGTATTATGTGTGTGTGTGTGTGTGTGTGTGTGTGTGTGTGTGTGTGTGTGTGTGTGTGTGTGTGTGTGTGTGTGTGTGTGTGTGTGTGTGTGTGCGTGCGTGTGTGTGTGTGCGCGCGTGTGTGTGTGTGCGTGTGTGAGTGCGTGTGTGTGTACGCATGCACTCTCGCAGTCTCACACACACAGTCCTGGGGTCACATTCCTGTATTTGACATCACTAACAAAAAGCAGAAAAAACACGGTCAACACATGTCTTTTTTTTTAACTGGAAGACATGCCAAATGAACTCCTATTGTTGTGCATTTAAAACATTCTCGAAACCAACAAAATAAATAAAAGTAACAGCAGTACAATTTAACATATAATGAAAGGATGGATGGAATTGCACAGGATGTCGGCCAGTACAACAGATATCTTGTTTCATTCAAATTACTAGTGCCTTATTGAACCCCAAGAATTTAGTATGAGAATGGATAAACAAAAAGCAGATGTTTCAAAGCACACACAATAAGAAAAATTAACTTCTAAGCTCGAATCAAACAATGGTACAACAACAACAACAACAACAAAAACAAAACAACTATTCATTGCTGCCATAAATGCAAAGCAGACGAGAGAACTATAGCGTATACGCCTGTTGGACTGACTACAGGTCCACATGACAGGCCAAAGAATGGGTTATATCCTTGCCATTCTGTCGGTCTACCAACAATACAATGTAAACCAACAAAGACTCTTTTATTATAACTTAGCAGAGTTCAAACACAACATAAATTTCAATGTACAAAATGGCAAGAAACATAAAGCAACACCTCTGTATGAGGTTGTGAGGTTTAATGTTCAACTTCTCTGTTTTGATAGACTGAAGCTGCTATTTGCTATAATGTGCCTAATGATCATGCGCTGAATGTTTGAGGCCCTTAAAATGAGAGAAAAAAATCAAATTTAACTGACATTGTCAAAAGAGACTGAGACAAATTGAGCAAAGATGTTCTTCATCGAAACAGCCATGGCTTTAGAAGCATAATATTTACTGAGAGAGCAAAACCGCACAAACCCATTTACTATTGTCCATGGATTTGCATGCAAAGATCATTGCTAGATTCTCCCCGACAAACAGTGCTAAAAAAATTCAGAACTGTGACTCACACAATGTCTGGCTAATGGGCTCCAAGCTTATTAGTTTATTGCAAACCCCACTGTGTGACATGGATCTAATAAACTAAGGGCATTGAGTTTGATTGGCATAGATGATAGAATCTACCAAACTGCTGAAATACAAGATGACAAAACACATTATCCATCTACCCTGCTAATTCTGCTGAACAGTAAAGTTGCGAAACAGAAACTTTGTCCCTGTGATGCGTGATGAGACAGCCAAGAGGAAGCTCCTGTAATGTCTTAATTAGCGAGTAAGACTATTATTTTCAATTCTTTGACAAGTGGTTAATGTTATGTTGCATTTCGAATGGGTGGTTAATATCCGTAGGTTACAGCAGCAGTCACATTTTTAAATGAGCGTAAACAGCAGCTTTTGACTTAGGCTTACTCTTGTCACAAGACCATGAAAACAGCGGTTATGAAAACGCCATTGTAGTGCAACCGCGTCACATTTTGTCTTTTATTTTACTCTTTGATAGCCCATAACTGCACAGTGAATACCAACAATTAAAGGATCTCGATCTGTCACAACTGATTAAATCACATTTCTGATGAGATCTCATAAAAACTGCATCAGTCATCCTTACCTGCCAGACACAAGGTGTGGCCCTCATGATTAACATCAACATCAACTATCGTTTCAAAAGACACATTAGAACATCAGATAGATTAGTTAAGTGACTCAATGAAATCCATTTTTTAACAGTTATCAGAGGTAGATTGGCCACCCCTAGACTGGTAGTCTCCAAAGAATAGTTATTTTGCCAGATGTATTTTTGTAACATTTGTAGCTTTTTATGTTTTTCCTTTTCCTTCTACCTTTTCCTTTACCCATTCCTGCAATCATAACAAAGACAGGTGTAGAGATTTCATTTTTTATCGGAAAAGCAAGGATGTGTCACAAGGGTCATCTTTGCTCCAAAATGTTACACGACGTGATGCTGTCAAATGGCACAGAATCCCACCGCCCACCGTATTTTGGACTAACTCGGAACAGATGTCTGGCTAGTGTGGCTTCCTAAAGGCGTATGTTTATGTTCATGAGCACATTCCTTTTCACCTCCTCCACGTGTCTGCCCTGCTGTGGTTGTCTCCAAGCCAATGTCTATACAGCTGGAGCCCAGAGCAATGACTGGGCTGTTAGAAGCGTGGATGATAACTCCTTTGGTGAGTTGCCTCGGCTCCAGTTCCTCTTAACCCAAGACAGCTGAGGGTCGTTCCCCCCTCTCGTTGACTTAAACAAGCCCCTCGTGGAAGCCACCTAGTGCCTGATGGGTCTGGACATCCTCATCGTGAACTCCTCCCTGAGCCCCTGCTGTGGTTTTAAGTCAGCAGATTTGAGCTGGGAAACTTTGGGCTTGCCTCCAGCCCCTAATGTGGTCTGGGTTTAAGTTTCTAGACCTGTTTTGCCTTTCCCAAACATTCTACTCTGCACCTCTTTCTTACCTACCTTAAACTTGTCTCACTCTGCGGGATTTTTAAAATCTTGAAAATGTCATCACTTTGAATAAAGTGGTGCTTCATTCACTTAACTTCATTATTCCAATTTATGTAGTGTGTACCATGTGGGAGGCAACATAGAATCAAAAGGTTTTAATAAGTCCAGTTTAAGAGATGGTCAGAGTTCCACATGTTCTTCAGTCGGAGCTGGAGGCCAGTTTAACTGTGAGCCCTAGCAGTCATTAGTTCAAGAAGGTTAAATATAAGATTAGTGCACTTTGTCTGTTGTCTTTTAGCTGTGAGTGCTACTTCTGCACAGAAATGATAGATACTGAGTCCGAATATTGAACATGTTTAAAAATTCAGGGTGGATGACTGTCAGGGCTGTTTGAAAAGTTCCAGTGAGGAACTGTAAACTCTTCATGTTCCCAAGTAATCTGGGCTGAACATTGGTGCAGTACAAGGTTTGACATCATATTTCTCCAGTAATTGTTGAGAGGGGTGTGGCGGGGCTAAATCGACCCAGCAAAGGGTAGTTCAGAGAGTCTACCATTTGTCCCTCAATTATTGGAATAGAGGATCTTTTCAAACATGTTAACCAAATCATTTATTTGATTCCATTGCCAAAAACTTCAAGAAGTCTTTTTACATTTTTGGGGGGGAAACATATTTTAAGGCATTTGTACCAAATGAATTCATAATATTGATGATTCAGAAACAATTTTTTTTGAAATGCATGAGAATCTGGGCACCAGTGAGTTTTCAAGATGCTTGTGGTTTGAGAGCATTACCTCTTAAATATTTACTTTTTCCTCTGAGGAATGATTTGACTCCTCGAGGCGTGCACCTTAGGAGCAAGGAAAATGTTCTCTTTCTAGTTTTGATTTTCAGGGAAAAGGCCAACATATTAAAAATCTGGATGAAATCATTTAAGATTTACTCAAATCCAACAGTCTGGAGGAGGCTCAAAGACTATGGCAGATGATTTAGCATATAATGCCATCTACAGGCTCCTAAAATTAAAATGTTTGGGATTTTTTTAACTTCATACAGCGACACAGTGCCAATTTCATAGTTTAGCACTCATTGTGGTTTTGCACACAATAGTTCCAAGAGCAGCTCAACTTCCTCATCTAATAATTCAGTCGATGTTCCTGCCCGAGTTTCTAAACGGTCAACCAGTTCGTGAAAATACCTCATCCTGGATTGAAGGGTTTTTCCATATACACTGATGCAGACTGATGCAAAATATACCACAAAGGAAAAAAACAACAACAGAAAAAGAAGAATGAAATGGGTTTGTGTTCTGACAATTGAATGTACATGAAGATCATTGTCCAACACCCATATCCAACTTGCCTAACATCAGATGCCACCCACAAACTGGAGACATTCTGCCTTTCTCCCTGCAGACAACAGTCCAGCCTTTAAGTTAATTAGTGTTTTGTGGATGGTTTTGCCTGTGAACATGTAATGCAGTTTTTCTGCATGCTAATCTGTACCAGCTGCCTTCTCTCGACCACTGTCAATGTCTTTTGGCTGTTTTTTGTATTTAAGCGGAGCACACACTGTTGTGGTCCTCAGTCCAAAATAATATCCTGCACTGATTTAATTCTTTGCATCACTGAAATGTCAGATCCGAAGAAGTTGTAACTAAATATTACATTTGAACATATTACATCAGAACTGAGGGAGCCTCTCAGATGATGGGCGAAATGTCTTCAAATTAAGAAATTCAAGTCTAGTTGCCACAACACAGACAGTCTCCACAGACATTTCATTTGTGTATATCAGTCTTAATGCTTATTTTTTGTTGTTGTTATTGTTATTATGTATATTATAAATCTTCCTCCAATGTATTTTAATGTTTGCATGGTGAGAAAACGTAAGTTTTAAAATCCAACCAGGTCGAATAAATCTGTGAACTTATTACTTGGGTATCAAAAACACCAGATATGCCTTTAAATGTTTGCACACCCTAGGTAAGCCTGGTACTTGCCACACTATGTTTATGTGTTCTTCCGGTAACACCAAAGTAAACAAATTTAAGAATACTGTTTAGGATACTGCAAGAAACTGCCAATAACTCATTATATGTAATTAAAGCACTGCCAATAAAACAACAGTGTTTGGTAGCAGCAATATTACTAACAAGTGTATGTCAATTCTCGGCGAATTATCTTTATTTATTTATTTATCTATCTATCTATTTATTTATTTTGCAACCATTTTTGTTTTAAAAATCATTAATTGACAATGTTTGAAGTGGAGGTAACATTTTCCAAGGTCTATCTGAGAGGAAAGCACAGTGGAATTTCTGCTGCAGAGTAAGAAAAACAGCACAAGATCAATCATCCCCCAAAACTCCCAACAAAGGTTCTTGAATGTTTTCTGGTGGAAAAACATACCCTTTGCGACAAGCATTGAAACTATCATGTGTATATGCAAATTGGATCACATTCTTAATTATATCATTTCAAGGGATATGAATGAGAATTCTTCAAAAATACCCTTTCTAGCAATATTTAAGACATCTCTTTCTTGCCACATTTTTCAAAACACCAAGTTTCCTTTTTCCATTCTGCAATTTTGCTCAAAATAGAAATATAGATAATTACAATCAAAACCTGTGATTGTGTAGTCCAGATGCTTAGGCCCAGCCAGACCTTGTAGTACACTTGCAATTGATCAATGATGAATGAAGATTAACTTTTCTGCGGATGGTCACAAAATGTTCAGTTCTGTGTAACACCAGAGCTGCTAATGGAAAAAGTTGATCCATGGCCGTGAACCTGTGATTGACTTGAAAAGATCTTTCCGTCCTGCTCTGCTCCTTTACTCTGTCCCTCTTCAAATAGCACTTCTCTCACATTAAATAGTGTGGTGCCCTCTGTCTCTGCTGTTAACTGAAAGATCTAGCATTAGCATCCTGTCATTACCTACTTGTGGCAGTAGAGGACATCATTGCTTGGCCATAAATACATAGCATTCTTTTAATTGCCAGTTCCCCATGAAAATGTACATCTGTGCAGGGACATCAACTGTAAATTCTGTGGAGTTTAAAAAAGCACACGTATTCAGATTATCTGACCTTCAACAGTTAATCAATTGCTGGCTATGAACTTTGCTGACAATGAAGCTGGAAGTCAACTGTCACTGCCATGTAATGAAAGTCATTTTTTAAACCTTTACCTAATTGTATTAAAAGTGATTAATATGAAAATAAAATTAGATGAGTTATGAATAATACGTTATTTTACTCCAAAGCTCCTTAAACCCAGTATCAGTTGAGCTCTAACAATAAAGGTGGCCCCCACCAGCTGCTGCAGGTGGAGATGTGTGGTCTCAGTAATAGACGGACAGTAACCCGTGGGCTAGAACAAGGAGAAGAGCCTGAAGTCTTCAGCTGAAGCACAGCAGCCAGTTCCAGGCTGGCTCTCCTTTTGATCTTTAGTGCACTGCCCTAAGCCCTACTGGAACCACATAGGACCAAGCGTCCCGGCTCACGGGGAGCACAACGACAGCTCGTTCATCCTGAGAGCAACTCTTTTTTTTTCCACTCTTGCATTCCTGAAGGGTGGCCCTCTGCCCCCTGAACAAGCACAGACAAGGCAATACAACAGAATACACACTTCTCGTCCTTCATTTTCACAATCACAATCTGGCCGTGAAAAATTCCATGTTACGTGATCACTTGAATGAACAACAAGAGCTGGGCTTTCTTCTTTTTCATTTTTCTTTTTTCCACTGGGGTTACTCAGTAAGTTACCTCTCTGGTATGTGGGGCTGAGGTTTGCAGATGACAGTCTTGAGGGTTTTCTGTCACATTTATGATTTGACCAGACTTGCCTGTCCTGTGCGACACCACAATATAATATGTGGGGAATTTTGGGGAGGTAAACCTCCAGAATGTCAAGCTCCTTGGCAGCAAGCGGCACCACTTCACTATGTCTTTAAGTCCTGTTGGCTGAGGTACTGCAATACTCCTGATACTCTACAGGGATGTATTATGATTAAAAAACTAAATGTTTAGCTTAATACATGTGGTTCTGGGATATCATCATTTTTACATCAGCGTTTCCTCTCTGCATTTCATAAACTTTAGCGCTGGGACTGTAATGACAATTTGATTGCCATCATCCTCTTTAACATGCTTCAGTTCTGAAAATTGATTCAACTTAAGTTTCAACTGAAATCATCAAATCATTTTTCAACACAGAAATATTATCAGTATTAAGGGGCAGTGATATACACTTAATGTTGCAAAATCCACTCTAGGAGTCATAGTAATATATATATATATATATATATATATATATATGAAAATATGTAATAAATAACTTCTTATGAGCAAAAGCAGCCTGGGCTGATGAAAAACAGAATACACGACGTCTCTGCAGTAGAATTCTGCATCATAATTGATAATATTAAAGGACAAATCCAGGACACAATTCCCCGGTTGTACGAAGACTGATAGCATCCATCAAAAGAAGAACAATAATAAGTATATTTTAAAAAACAACCCCAGACCACCATCATCAACCCTCCTACACCCCATCCCCTGCAGCTCAGCTCCTTCACCTTACAGCGGTACTATTTCACGGAACATGTTTGCAATGATATAATATCAGACAACTACATCCTCATCATTCCTGCACGCCTGCAAGAGCACACGGCGGCGGTGAACTATGTGCCCTGCGCCCGACACCGGGCCTCCGGGGGCGCACATGGGGCCCGGCGGCACCGTGACAGACACCCGTTTCGAACGCAACATCTTAAAAATATCCCGAGGCAACAGGCTGCATTTTGTTTATTTTTAGCGGCACGACAGTGGGTTAAACACATACATCACGGGAGAGCGTGAGCGGACGGGGTTTAGCGCGGCGAGCCCGGTATCACGGCATCACCGCGGCGCAGGTGATCCGCGCACCGGCGAGGAGCGGAAGGGGAACGCAAACAACCTGTGGCACGGACTCCGCTACCGGGAGACACCGGGTCAGACGCATGTGTCAATATTCAGAAAATATACACTGTTTTTGTGAACACGGTCACGACGGGAGCGTGGAAGTGCAGGGGGGTGGAGGTGTGTTTGTGTGTGTGTGTGTGTGTGTGTGTGTGTGGGAGGGGGGGGGTCTACCGCGTGTCGTGGCGTCAAACCGGTAGAGATCCGTTCGGTAAATCCTTCACCGGTCATCATCTCGTACTCACCCCGACTGCAAGCGTTAAATAACTCGATCGAACACAACTTCGGCAATTGACGTCTACTGGCGCCGCCGCATTACAACGCAGTCGGTGGGGTGAAGCGCTCGGGACGACCCGGTCACGTTGCTGGTTCCGTCTCGGAGTGACACCGCTAGTCGTCCAGCCGCGCCAGGCGTCTTCTGTCAGTCACTGTGCCGGGCCGGCTGTCCGCTCCGCCGCCATCTTGGTTGTGATGGGGAATCTACCGCCCCGCTCTCTCTCTCTCTCTCTCTCTCTCTCTCTCTCTCTCTCTCTCCCCCTCTCTCTCTCCCTCCCCCCCCCCCCCCCCCACCCACCCCATCATATCTACCACCCCC